>JAWWMO010000121.1:95363007-95383665 GCA_035047845.1 Dendrocincla fuliginosa
TGCCACTTGATTAATTTCCATTGGTATCCAAATGCAATTAACAAGTTGCTCAATTTTTTATGTAAATTAAGAGGGAAATTAATCATTTCTGGGTGAGAACTGCAATCTGCAAACAAAAAACCCTAAAAACACGAACCAAAGAAACAAAAAACAAACAAACAAATGAAAGTGCAGCTCAAAACTCTGCAACTCTACATAAAATATGCTTCAAATACTGTCTTGGACATTATTTAGTTCTTTGTTATTTTGCTACCTGAGCAACTTGTATATAAAGACAACCGGCATAACATAAAATATATGAGGTATTTAAACTAGGATTACAATTACTTTCCCTTCCATTGTCACTGGAGAGAAATAAATGCTACTCTGTTCTTGGGTGAGCCAGTCCGCCTTCCAGAGGCACCTATTTCTTTCCAGTGATTATGGAGGGAGGCTACTGTGTCTGTGCTCCTAATTTAGGCATCTCACTTATGTTCCTATAGCTAGCTAGGATGAATCCAAGCCAATATCAATCTGCTCAAATCAAATCTCCCACTGCCAAAGGTCAAGCATTTTGCCCTTATAGCAAACGAAAACCATGGCTCTTGACACTTGGTTTTCCCAAGCAATGAAGCCACAGTCAGTCATGAACAGCATCACAGAATCACAGAATAATTTGGGTGGGAAGGGACTTTCAGAGTTAGAGCTTCACTGCCATCCCTGAGATTTGATTTAAAAGTGAGTTGTGATGTACCTCAATCTTCATGGTTCCTTGAAAGGATTTCCTGTACTCGTTGTGGTCTAACAGGCCTTTAAATGAAATATTCTTTTGCCAATACTTATACAAAAGTGTTACTTTCCGTAACAAAATGCTTAGCATAAAATGTTACCAGCTATTATATTCTTTAATCCCAGGGCCTGTTGAGAAGTTCTCAGTAAATAATATTTTGTATTTGTTTTCAACACAGGCATCAATAAGTAATTGTGTAGTACTGCTGAGCCTGAATTATCTGCAGATCCATGCTGCACTGTAAATAAAGTGTTGTGTGTGCTTTGTGTTCCCTGATCTGAGCTGGTGCCAAGAACCTGAAATCATCCATTTTACCAAGAGAGGACGAGAAAAGGAGAGGGTATTTGGAGAAAATGGCTCAAGTTTTGCATTCGTGTCTGATTAAGGACTCTGAGAGTTGTTTCAGTTCCTCACCTACAGCAGACAGGTAACAATATTTCCTTTTTCTCATGTTTCTGTTCTGCCTATGGCAGCAGGAGAGGGGCTAGTGGGCGCCCTCCCCATGCAGGCAGTATGTGCTCTGGGTGCCTGTTCCCAGCAAGTGACCCTGACGGACCACAGGCCCCTCTGTTTTCTGATACCATCAGGCACTTGCACTGAAGAGCCTTGGTCTTTGCATAGAATATGAGCTACTGCCACAGATAGGGTTAAAGGAGAAAACAAATTGGCCTGTGGCTTGAAAAAAAACCCAACAACCTATTGAATGAAAATTATGGCCTCCTGGGTGCTTAAGATACTCTCACTGTGAGCAAAATAAACGCCAAAACCTTCCAAGATCTTAAGTCATCTGGCTTCATGTGCATCTGCAACTGACTCAGTGGTCTTTCCTTCCTCCAGCTGCACAAGTAACATATTAAGTGTCCAAAAGCCAAGGATGATATCAGCCCATGATAAACGAGCATCTACCACTCCTGTTGCAGATGCTTTGAGAGCCCCCCAATATGTCCCTGCTGTGCTAGGCATGTACCAACCCTAAACATCATTTCCTGCCCTACTTGGCTTTCCACGAAAATGAGGAAGATGTAAAGTTTGTTGGATCACTCTGGAGTCCCATTAGTCTTTCTGAAAAGTCAAAAGTGAAGAGTAGAATTTTTTTTCCAGACTTTTTTGCTAGTGTGTCCTAGTAAAAGGAGTAGGAAAAATATCAGTGGGCTTGCACAGTGAGAACAAGGAAATAACTATATTGCTCAGACCGTCAACCCCACTGAAAATGTTTGTTCTAAACTAGATAGCGTTGAAAAAGAGTTATGCCAAAGCCTCAGATTCTTTGTACTTACCAAGCATGAAACAGTGATATTTAATCAATATAACCAGTATATGGTTATTTAAAGTAATATTTTAGTATCAGAACCCATTTTCTTCCAATACCTGAAATGTGCTGCAGCCACAGAGTGAACATGCACATAATAACTATGCTATTACCACGTGGACCTGCAGAAATTCCCTTAGTAGTACTTCAGGATCTGGCTGGAGGAGTTTCAGAGTCATTAGTGGTTAAGGTGGAGGTTCCTGAAAGACTGGGAAGGTCCCAGAAGGCTGAAAAAAGGACAAACATCCTTCAGATGGAAAAACTAGGATCATCAAAAATGCTTAAAAAACACTCAACAGTACTTGACAAATAATCAGAGCTACCTGCAAACCCACAGAAAAATAAGATGATGAAAAGCAGCTAATATATTTACCAGGAATAAATCATGTGCACCAACCTCGTTTCCTTCTTAGACAACATTAGAAGCTGGTGAGCAAGCATCGTCATACATGGTTTCAGTAACATGGTGTCAAATGGTGTTCTTACACACGAGTTGTGAGAAAACACTCTTATATGAACCACAGTAATGAGTTTACAGGTCTTGTCCAAAAACCTGCAAAGAATAAAGAGTATTCTCAGAGTGTCTGGAAAAAAGTACAGAATGGGCTGCCACACGCTGCTGTGAATGGGGGCTGCCTGGTAATTTTTACTAATGACTCATGTGAGTGGGAATGCATAAAACATCAAACTCGGAAGGTCTGCAGGCACTGAAAGACAGGAGAAGAATTCACAATGATCTAAAATGTGCCAAGTGCTCTAAGATCAACAGTGGGATCCAAGAAGAACAAGCATGAAAACTTGATGCTTTGGCAGCAGCATCAGCTGTGTGAACACAGGATGAGGAGCAATGCAAGATCAATGGGGTGAATCACAGCACTAGGCAACAAATTCTTGTGGGGCAGGAAGCAAACTCATGGGGATGTCAAGAGTGGGGGTGCAGGCTGGAAAGCATGTGGAGGGGCCCTTCTGCTTTGCCTGTTGCTCGAGAAGGCCCAGCAGGATTTCTGTGTCTTGGTTTGGGCACCAGCCTTCAAGGAAGATGTGGATGAAGTGAAGAGCTCAGAAGAAAGTATCAAAAATAAAAAAGAAGCAGAAAATGTGACCTGCACAGAAAGACTGAACAAACTGGTAGCCTGGAGAGGGAAAGGTTGATAAATGCCACAGACCTGACCTTCTTCCCAGCAGCCCTGACGCTGGACATTGTGCCCATAGAAGGCACCTCTGCTGACCCATGAAAAGCAGATGTTCTTTACTGCTGACCTACCTGTAATGCTCTGTGTTCCAGCACTTTGTAAAGCCAAGTCCACCCTGCTTGACCATGCCTTAGTGGATATGTAATAGACACTCTGTGCCACAAAGTTATGCAGGAGACAGCTGGTTTGGACAGGCAGCTCAGGGGTTCTCAGTTATTCTGGAACCTGCCAACACACCAACCAACACTTAATGCTGCAGGAACACTGAAATGAAGATGCCATCGAACATGCATGTAGGGATGAGCCATCACAGAACTCTTCTGTCCAACAGGTTGGCATCCAGAGATACTGCTGTGTATAACTGCACTGCCAAGTGCTACCAAGAGTTGTCTGGTACAGGGGCAGTGCTGGAAATGGGTTTTTTGTTTTCAGTTTTATTTAGTAATTGATGTTCCACCAAAGCCGATCTCTTGCTGTTCTGCCCACTCTGACCGGGAAAGGGTCCATAATATTGTGAGGAGAAAAAAGAAAGCTTGGCTTAGATTTGTAAAGGCACTGGTGCCAAAGTCATTACTTACTACTTTAGATGCCTTTCTTTAGCTCAAAATGAGCTGTACCATGCCAGGAGAGTAACCTCTGCTCCCTGCAATGGCAGGGGGAAAAAGAAGGACCACAGAGCAGCTCAGCAAGTCTGCAGATTACTAGCTCCTGCTGAGGCAGCTACTCCAAAATCACAGAATCACAGAATATGCTGAGCTGGAAAGGACCCGTAAGGATCATGGAGTCCAACCCTTAGTCCTGCACAGGACCATCCCCAAGAGTGTCACAATGTGCCTGAAGGTATCATCCAAATACTTCCTGAAGTCTGTCAGGCTTGGTGCTGCGACCTCTTCCCTGGAGAGCCTGTTCCAGTGCCCAACCGCCCTCTGGGTGAAGAACCTCTCTCTAAGACCCAACCTAAACCTCCCCTGACACAACTTCAGGCCACTCCCTCATGTCCTGACACTGGTCACCATAGAGAAGAGATCAGTTCCTGCCCCTCCTCTTCCCCTCATGATGAAGTTGCAGACTGCAATGAGGTCTCCCCTCAGTCTCCTCTTCTCCAGGCTGAACAGACCAAGTGACCTCAGCCACTCATACAGCTTCCCTTCAAGGCCCTTCACCATCTTCATTGCCCTCCTTTGGATTGAGCCTTCTTCAGTACTTGGACAGTCCTGGTCACTCAGGACCCACCAGCCAGTGGAGACCTCTTCTCATCACATGCATCCATCAGCAGCTGGACACACAGCTGGAGGAGAGCAGATGGTGCCACCCATTCCGCTTGTTCATCCCCACGAGTCCAGCAGCTGAACCACCTGACTCAGATGGATGTGGCACCAAGCTCACAGCCAGGAGCCCTGGCCACCTCCCAGTCCCAAGAGGGGACCCTGGAAGCAGGCATGGGGATGAGGCAGGTCCTCACTGTGGGACAGCTGGGTGTGAGGATACCGAGGAAGGAGGAGTAGGAGCACAGCTGTAGGTGAACAGCTAGCATGGGAAAGGAGGCCAAAAGTTTTAAACCACTGATCTCCCAGCACCTGCCCTGCTCTTCTGTCGCTCCCGAAACAAATGTGATTAAGCACTGAGAACAGACTGACTGAACTGCAGCATAAATAATTTATCAAATTTCATCAATTCTCCTTTCCATTTTGACTTCTGAGGCAGAGCTGTGATCTCGTCTGTGCTCTGTAGATTGTTTGCAAGTGGTAAACAACCTCAACCATCACCAGTGCCGTACCCGGTTGAATACACAAGTCACACACAGCATGATTGCTCAGTTTGACAAGCCTGCCGTCACACACAGAGGTGGAGAGAGGCAGCAGTCACATGTCTACACTCACCATTCCCTGTCCCAAAGAGGTGGGTTTGCTGGGGCCACGACAAGTCTTTAGCGCCGGACATTTGCTCTCAGAGGTCACAGCTGAACATCCATAGGGCACTTCAGGTAGATGTCTGAGATCACCACGTGAGCCTCACTTTGCCCTGCTGACCAGAAGGTGAAGATGCTGTCCAGATTTGATGCAGGAGCCCAGCTGCAGGTACAGAGGACATTCACGCTTCTGATATTTAACACACCAAGTGAGAGGCGGAAAGTCTGTGACTTGTAATGTAACTGCTGTACCATGAAACAACATAAACCATTCACTCAGACGTTCCTTTTTTGGTAACAGCATAATAATTTTATGGAAATATCTGCTCTTCTCAGTATTTTTCTTTCTATTCTGGAGTTCTCACTCTTTCCACATGTCCACCCTATGACCAGCTCTAGTGTTTGATTTTAAATACAAGCGATTTTTTTCATTATTCTCATTGTTGCACATGGTCCAATTCACCTTATTTTTTTTTTTTAGTATCAACTATTCAATATCACGCAACCCAAGTAATAGTTTATATGCCTAAGGTAATGTAAAGTTAATGTGAAATCCCTAGTTTATTTTTAGGAGTGGAGCTTTTATTTCATATGCTATTGATCATCAAGAGACAAAATGGTATTGCAAGTTCCCTCTGAAATGTTCCTATCACACCAGCCTGGGGAAGCATGAAAATCAATTTAGCAGAGAAATTATATTTCTTTCAAAAATTTGCATGAAAGTAAAAAAAGATATAGGAATTTAGTGAAAAGTTCTCTTTCTCTGTTAATCTCCCATTGAAATGTAGCTCTTTTTTTGACCTGCTCTAGGACAACTCAATGGACCTGGCCAAACATCAAACCAAAATTATTTTTGACAGTGTTCTGAAAATATTGGCTGCCTTTTGCAGTTGGACATGCAGAGGGGTTTAAATTTAGTCAGTTGCTATCAAAACTTGCATAATTTTATGACAGCTGCATTTTAGCCGGCCAATGCCCTTGCTCTGGTGTAGTTGCTTTCCTCTGTGCAAGCCCTCACCAAAATATCAAGTCAGTATAAATGAGCTCTCTGAGTGAGCACAGCCATGCTGGGAAAGAAAGCAGGTCTGGAGCTCAGCATGTCCTTAGGATCTATTTTGATTCACTGTACATCAATTTTCCATGTTGCCTACTGAAGCTCTGCTGAAAAATGATGTTCATGGTTCATTTTAAGCAATCTCTGGTGCCTCATAGCCTTGCTCTTTGAAACAACTCAATCCGAATATCCATCACTGAAAGGTATTTGAGGCCAGATTTCCAGACAAGATCCTAAACCACCACTGTGGCATGCCATGTTCACAAATCCACCTGTACAAATTCCTGCATTTACAAAAACTATTTTTTTAAATGCATAAATAGTTTTGCCAAATTAGAAAACTTTCCCAAGCCAGGAGCAAGTGAGGATTTGTTCGACCCCTTGCATCTGTGCTTAAAAGATAAACGAAGACGTGGAAGAGAGCAGAGTCCTGAAAATGAGAATAAATCACCTCTTAGCTCCATCTGCTTATCCTTTTAAGTCCCATGAAAATTGTAGTGTCAGCAAATTTAACTTTTCCTCCTTTCGACAAGGGACGAGGTATTTTCTTCTTTGGGAATCTGCCTGGGTGTGACTGTCATTTACCAGCTGAGCACACAATGAGGCTGAGTGGTTTAGACAAATGAATCATCTTTCTCATCCCTGCCAGAAAACTACCTCATCCATGGAACACCTTATGGGAAATAAGGTAATATTTGTCACTTTGAAACAACTCTAAATGTCTTTAAAGAAGGCAGAGGCTATCGAATTGATGCAAAAGCTCCTGGGTGAGGCTCCTTCTGGTGTGCTGTGGATCCCACATTGATTCCATATGTAACACATCCTGCTTGCTGATGTGCTTGCAGAGAGACTACAGTGGAATACGCCGAGTATCCACTGTAGGAAATGCCAAGCTTCTTGTAGTGGTCTGGTTTAAAGTATATGGAAAATGAAATCACAAAACCTAGAGGTGTGGGGAGCAGCTTTGTAAATCCCATCGCTATGCAAGTACCTTAGAGGAGAGCCTGCTTCGTAGAGTGGGTGTGATAGAAGATTTCTGGGGTGGATTTGCCCTCGAAGTACTTTTGTGCAGGGTGTGTGGATTGGTTTTTTCTTTCACTCTGGACTCTTGTTTCAATTTTGCACTTTTAGATTTAGTATATCTAGCTGAGTCCTGATTTAAGTGCATATGCTTATGCCACCAATACGTTTCTTTAACTGCCCTAAATATTTCTAACAGATCAGATATCTTCCTCTGTAATGTTCCTCATGGAAGCACAAGCCTTATAAAATTCCTTTGTGTTGAACAACCCATGAACTAAAAAGAGATTAGTTGGTTTAACATAACAAGTCTCAGGCCCTGCAGTGGGACACCATTTCTGCATTCAAGTCTTCCCCATGGGGAAGCTTCTTTTGTCAGAACCTCATCATGCACCATCTATAAGAATGACAGTCTCCAGTAAGACTCACTGGCACCTCTGTGTGCCAAACTCACGCTATTAAAACTCCAGGTGAGAGATGTTATTTGCCATGTTATGGCTGGGACTGCCTGCAGGTGCCACATGTATCCTCCCTGTGTGCCCTGGGTGCTGCAGCCCCACCTCGGGGTCGACCACATGCTCAGTTGTGCTGCTCCTGCTGCCAGAGGTGTCCTTATTTCATAGACACCTTATAAAACCCTTGGGAGGTTTTGGTGTGTGTTCAGGGAGAAGAGCCAGCCTGGCACCTACCAGCACCCCACAGCTGTAACAACAACCCACTTCACTGAGGCAGTCCCACAGCAGCACTGCGAGCCAAGATCCACCCCTCTATAATAAACATGTCCTCACACGGTCAAACCTACTGGCAACATAGGGATGGGTAGTTATTGCAGGAAAGATTTGAGGGAACGAAACTTAAACTCATAGCAAGCTTTTCTGTATACTTAGTGGTATACTAAATATATAACACATATTTACATATGACCCATTAGGAAGGGCTTTTTCTACACTTAGTGGTATACCCTGGGGGAGGGGGCAGGGGGATACCTGGGAATACACTGCAGTTAATCTATAAACTGATGAAAACTTGCTCTCTGCCAGCAGATTGTCAGAGAGAAACACTAAAGTGAAGTATGACTCTACAAAACATCATAATTTGGGGGTGGGGGGACTGTAAATAAATATAATCCTATTGAAGGAACAGCAGAATGACATCACAGGAGGTTTTGTATTTGTACAATTTCCAGTTTGTAGGATGAGTACTACAAGGTATCTAGAAAACCCCAATCCTAAATAGCTCTATCAGTTTTGAAATATTCAAATTTTACTCACATTGATTGAATCCCCCTGAATTTGGTGGCACGCTGCAGAGGTACCAGAGGAAACGATTTCACAAGGCAGTCCTTCAGCATCTAAACTGATTGTTTTCCTTGTACCTTAGCATTCCAAAGGCAGCATAGAAGGTCTGCTGACTATGGTTGTCCTGGTGTTGAATTTATTTGGTTTGGATTGGGATCTAAATTCATGCAAATCTGCCATCAAATCAATGTCACAAACACCATAATTTTGTGCTTAACTCTTGTATTCTCCAGATGGATTTCTACTTATGTTGTAGAGTTGTTTCTGAATATCAACAATGAAAAAATTAGAGATGTTATTTAGCAATCCACATTTCATGCACCATTATTACCTTACCATTCTAAGAGTGTGAACTTCCAAATTATGAAAAAAAAAGGAATAATCCTGCCAATTTAAATGAAACTGGAAGTTCTGTCATAAAATTCAGCTGTAAGCCATTCTGTTGAACTACACAGAGGAAAATACACACACACACACACAAATTAATAAATAACTTAACAAGACCAGTGTGATCAGATGAATGTTGGCATAGTTGGAGACTGGGAAATCAATCACTGCTCTTGGCAGTCATTAAACATTTCTTCCCCTGCCTTGTTGTCCAAAGTTATTTCTCAAATTTCCAATCTGAAGTCTCTGCCACCACTACACTGTCCTTTGCATAACTATCACTTCCTTTTTTCTAGAGAATTCTGAGTAATTTTTTCCTGTAAGAGGTGACTGCAATGGTAGTTATTATCTTGAAAGTATGTAAGATCACATTTGCCCAAGAAATACTTTCCAAGCACTTCGGATAATCAGCTCTTCAGATGTTTGTATCGAGGCAGCCTCCCAGTACTGAAGAGTGATGTGCATTGTTTTTATCCCAGGACATAAATCTCACCACTCTCCAGAAAATCTCTTGCCAGCCAGCACTCTCAGAGAAGGAGCCATCTTCATAGATCTTTGCTCAATATTTCATTTTTGTCTGAGTTATTTCCTGAGAATTAAACACAATCCATAAAAAGAAAATAATAAACATCTGGGCAAATATGTCAGAGCAGGGATGTCCTGCAGCAGTGGAGTAACTTTAAGGAGCTACTAGATGATGCTTCCATTGCTGCAAGTATATTTAGATTGCAAATGCAATCAGTGGAAAACCAGTATTGAAATAAAGAGAAGCAAGATCTGAACACCACAGTGTTATTTCTCATTTTGAAGTTTTACAAGAAGGTGTGTTAGGGCACCTCTACTCTACTCATGTCTCCTCTTCAGGAGTCCTCTGCACTTTTTCAAGTCAGTAACAACTGACTTTAACTTTGCTCATCACTGCAAAGGCACAAGCCAAACCTGATAGATCCACTCATATATTTCAGCTGATGGGTTTATGCATACCTATAATGTTATGTCTAACAATAACAATACAAATATTGGTTTAGGTACATGTTGTTTTATGTGCATATGCATATTTTATGCACATGTGCATATAATGAATATACTGTATGTTATATGCATATGTTATGTAAAATTTATAAATATAAAATATAGTAACATACATATATTACATGTATATTATATAAAATTCTATATATGTTGCATATATTATATAAACTTATATTGCATATATACTGTATACTATATACTAAAGCATATCTTTATATATTGATATGTCATTAAGTAGCTATTATTATATAAAAATATTGTATTATTTACATGATAAAATATATGCCTGTATTTATTCTTTTATGTTTCATATAATTGATATAGAAAATATGTATGTGTATTCTATATGATTGTAGATGTTTTATATTAGTAGTCAATGTATTTGTATGAGTTATAAATATATAATTATTTAATTATATTTATTACTGTTATTATTATTATTGTCATCACTGTGTATTTATGTGTTGCCACTAAGGTGCTCCCCACTGCATTTCCTCCAGGCATGGGTTGGCAGGAAGAAGACACAGGCCAGCTCCCCATTGCTCTCCCCAGGGCCTTGTCTGCTCCCACATCACTGCAGCGACAGCAGCAGCAGCATCCCTCTCTCTGCACATCCCTTGATTCTGCACATCCCAAGCTGCCCTGCCCCTGACCATCAGCTGGCTGGGACTGTGTTCCCACACCGGCAGCACCAGTGCCAGTGGAAAAGCAAGTGGAAAGCAAGCCAACACCTCACAAATGGGGACAAACACAGGGAAAACAACCTCAGCCTGTGACAGTTTGACCTGTGACGTCAAAGAGGGTGTAAAAGTGGGCTCCAGAGCCCTGGTCCTCTTGCCACATTGGATACCTACTGCCATCCCTCTGTGTTCTGCAGTGACCTCTCCTCAAGGTTATCTTTTTACAGAGAAAACCATGGCTTGATCCCTCCAACTCTGCTGCAGTGCTCGGGCAGGGGGCAGCCACCCAGCCTAGACAGGACCCAGTCAGTCCTGACATAGCACACAGGACACCTGCCTGCACCGCACCAGAGCGCTGGGATGGACAAAACATTATCAGCCACATGGGTTCTGCGGCCACTCTAGAGGCCAGTCAGCACAGTCCTGTCTTTGCTCTGTGACAGACAGAGCCAGAGGCAGCCTGGGCCACATTTTAAGGCAAAAAGCTCACTTTCTTATTTTGGTGTATTTCTGTGTTAAAAACCCCAAAACATAACAAGCCTGTTCAATTATTTGCAACAGATATTGCCAAAGTGTTCCACTTCAATGTCACGATCTTTGAGCTTCCATCATCATGTTGGAGGAATCACGATCACCTAGTTTAAATCTTTGGAAAGAGGTTTTCACTAGGGACACTCATTATGTTTCATACCCTTCACCTTAGGTTAACTTTTGCTTTTGGACATTTAATACCTATTACAACAAAATAGCAATGCAGTTCATGCAAGTTAGGATCATAAAACCAGAGAGTATTTTTTAATTCTGACCAACAGGAAATCAAAATCTTTTCATGTGCAACTTCCTCATCAGTTACTTTACCTTATAGTGCTTCTGTAAAGCTTCTTATAAATGTAATATACAATTACAGAGCTCCTAGTTTCTTATAGCACTAGTTACTTTACCTTATAGTCCCTCTTCTTCACCTGATAGCTCTTCTGTAAAAGTCAGAAGAAGATCTGATAGCAACTTGCAACTTAATTTTACTCAGGCATTCACAAATAACACATCCTTCCTCAGGGTGTTCTGAGGAAGGAGCCACCGAGCTGAGCCAGAAAAGTTAAATGACAGTGAGCTCCAGCATTGCAAGGTCATAGGTTTATGAATTCTCTTCGTGAGCATTGTCCATACACTACTTATCCAGAACCTCAAGGCATGAACAACAGCTCAAATATACAGCTTCTGGAAAATGTATGGATATATGACCATTTTGGTTTATAGCTATATATTGATATATAAAAACTCAATATGGAAGCCCAGTTTCTTGGTAAAGCTGTCACCAGAAATTCAAGCAAGGTGCCATATGACAAGGATTTGCAACTACCAATAAAAACAGAAAAGCAACCTCTCCTCCAAATGCAATGAAACCATCCAATACCCAGATGTGTTAGAGCTGCAGCTCTCGTGTTTTTAAAGAAGTTGTGAGACAAAACAAAGGTATTTAATGGGTGGTGTGGCAGAAACCAGAGCACCCTCAGCAGGAACCCACAAGACCAAGGCACAGGCAGGGCAGCTGCATGTGGAGGGAGTCAGTGAACTGCTCCTTTCCAAAGAGAAACAGGAAAAAACACTAGGACACAGAGCCCAGAGAAACCAAAGTCAAAACAGGAACTAGAGTAAGACTCAAGAGGAAGAAATAAAAGGAACTTTCAGGCACAGCCCGTCAGGAAGAAAGCTGGGAAGCTTTTCTCTCTTCTTTGTTATTCCTGCTCTCAACAGGAAAGCAGTTGCATCACAGAGCCACAAGGATCCATTGGCAGCTTCTCCACCGCATAAAAAGAGTCTTTCAAGTACGGTTTTTCTTTAATTAGTTCATGCAAGGGAGCATAACCTTCTCACCTGGCACAGCTGCAGAGGTTTTCTAAATATAAAACCAAATAAAACCAAATTCAAATGTAATTATGCTGATTCCTTAGCATAAGATTGTTAGCTGTTCATTTCCTTTGTCCATTCTGATTGGAATCCTCATTAAAATTAATTATTGAATAAGCTATTCCTATTGTTTCCTCAGGCCTTTGAGCCTGGTGTTGCTCTCAGGATTATGGACCTGTGGGCACAATATCCTCTGATTTAACATGTGTTAGCTACAGCCCTGGAACAGATAACCTGAACAGTTTTACTCCATGGGAAATATGAAACTGTCTAGCTCTCAGCAGACAGCAAACAACACATCAGGAGCTACGCTGTGTTTCCCATTGGTAAGAGATATGTATTTGAGCAATTACTGTTAAGCAGTTGAATGGAAGTAGCTTGTCAGTCCCTGGTGCATTGATGTGCTCAGCCACATCGGTGTCAACCAGGGTTAGTTCCCTTGAGGATGGCAGGTGAAATCCACCTTTCAGGAGCACAATCTGATCTGAAGAGAAGTGCCTGTATCTTGCTGCCTTAAAGCATGCTGCTGTGTTTGCCTTGAGCTGAAGTGTTCAGACAGGCCTTGCTGTTGTCCCACTGTGAATCGGGAGCTGCTTCCGTGCTCCAGTTGTTTCCAGTGAGCAGGCACAAGGGGGAGAGATGTATGCTTCTGCTTGCATTTTGCAGTCAGGAAGGAAAAAGTGACTTAGTGAAGGAGTAACTATTACAAATTCTTTTTTTTTTTCCAGTTACAGAAGGTCTATACAAACGATTTCCAAAAACTTTTCCTAGTGCTATCCCCTGAGGCCTTACTGCGCCTGCTGTCCCAGCCTCCTTGGTGTTTCTTTGCTTCTGGCACAATGATGTAAACAGCTGTGCTACAATTAAATACCCCAACTCCTGCATTTGGGATTAGATCCAAATAATGCTCTACCGAAATTAATTCCAGCTTAAGCCTTCCTACATGACCCAGTGTTTTGGGCTGCACTCTGCCATATAGTTGTTGTACTCCATGGAGAATTATCACACTGGAGGATAATTTCAGAAAAGAACTGCAAATATAGGCTTGCATAAATCCCAATAAAATTCTAAGATCAGAACATAACACAGGATACTTGATGAATGAAACCCTCCATTGTGTGACCAACACTGAAATTCTCTCTCAGATGGAGCACTAAGTCACAGTTCCCATCTTACAACAGGTCTCTTTCTGGGGAAGATTCCTGTAGGTGCTCTCCCCTGAGCCAGCACTGTGCTGTCTACTGGAAGACCATCAGATCTAGATGAAGAATCCGGCCCTCCTCCTGCAGCACAGTGTCTTGAGAGTGCAGGAGTGGTCTAATCTAATCTAATTAATCACATTAGATCAATTGAATCTAATCACAGGTTAGATTAGACACTTAGAAAAATAGTTTTGATCAGTCACCTCCTCTGACAAGGAGCTATGAAGATCAGACTGGCTGCATCCCCAATGGCACATCTGCCTTTGGCAGAAGGAAGATCAGTGAAAAGCCATAGGCTTCAGCTACTGGTCCAACATGATGGCAAAGCTGCTGTAAACAGCCTGTGATGGGACCCTTTCTGAACAAAAGGGTTGATGTTGGAAAGTGCTCTTGAATCAACTCTGTACATTTCCTTCTACTGCTGCTGAACCCATGAAATATTGGTTTCAGAATGGAGGGCTTAAGAGAACACTCAGATTGTCTGTCAGTCGGGCTGTCACTGCTGTTGACAGGTGGTGATGAGAAAGCAGGCTATATATTTCTGTTTGTAGTGTGATGGCCTTTTGAACTAATATCAGGAGATTATAATGAATAGGCTTGGCCTTCCTTGACTGCACGGTAAAGATGTTTTTATTTGAATACATATCAATTCCTCCTCTTATGGAATTCCCTATAGCAGCCTGGACTGCCTTGCAATCTAATGTGATGTGTAACAAATTAAACTTGTTGCTCAAGACTCAAGAACCCAGAATAGATGACCACATCCTTCTGAGACCCAGTTCCTACAGCTGGAAGTTATTGAGGAATGTTTACTTATTTCAAATTTTTTGATTGTGATATGAACTGGTAAGGGCAGAGAAAAGCCCAATGACTTGTAAGGAACTGATAAAATACACGTTCTTTATGTAGGTTAAATTGACAGAACAACAGAGCACATGCAGGTGCAGCATGGCCAGCTCTTGTGTGCTCATTTGTCTGGAAGCCCTGTAGTCTATTTGACAGGTTCGGTTTGATTCCTGTGTGTACTGACTGAAGAGAGGTCACCTCTGTGCTAGAAAATCAGGTTTCTGTGGGTGAATTCCACCCAAAACCAGCTCATAGTGGAGCTCGACCACAGAAGGAGTAAAGGATATAATTTAACGCAAGATCCACCTTTAACCTGCTTGCTGTCTAAGTGAAAGCAGAATTGCCTTCCCTGTGATGGTCAGCACTCTCCAAAGATGCAGTGCATTGTGCAGAGATAAAAAAATACTCCCCACTTGTCATGAGTAGCAGATAGGGAAAACAAGGTCATTTAGACTAAAAGCTGCAAAAATAGCCCGCTTTTCTGAACACCATCTTTCTTGGGGTAAAAGGAAGAAGAATCTCCCTTTTTAATCACAGAAGGGAAGTGTCATGTAGTGAAGTTTCTTCTTCCTTATATTGTGGGACCTCCCTCACAGCTCCCAGGCCATACGAGGGGCAGTAGGAGAGCTCTTCCGGACTCCTGTTCCTTATGCTAATATGTTTTTACACTGTTTGATGCTTTGGTATTTTTTTTACTCAAATTAAAATGTTTGACAATTATTTTTTCTTCTATTTTTATTTTGTGACTAATGTTGCACATTCTGTTATTTTTTTTTTATTTTTTTTTATTGGAGAAATTGTTTCCATTCACTTGAGCAATTGATAATGCTGGCTACTATATTCAGCAATTATTAACTGTGGGACAACGTGTTCCTTGGATACATCCTCACACCATTTTTGATCAGTAAGATTGTTTTAACTTGCAGAAAAACTACTCACTCAAGGCTTGTATTAATGCTTTTTTTTTTCTTTTCCTGACACCAGGAACACGGACATATGTTAACAGTGGGATCTTGTCTATAGATTGTACCTCTTCCATTGCAGCAGTTTGTTTACATCTCATTGTCAGCATAGCATTGTGAATGCAGAGAATAATCTGTGAAACTGATGAGGGCTCTGGGTTTTAGCAAAGCAATAAACACATGAAAGCAACTTGTAAACTTTTGTAGCTTCACTGCTGAGCTCTCCCCTTTACAACTTGTATTAATTTGAATGTGTGTAAATCAAACAAATATAAATGTCAGCAACAACAGTTCTTAGCAGAAATGCAAGTGTGCTTCTGTTTCCTTCTCTGTTGTATTTTCTCCTGATTTTGCTATGAAGGAGCAGTAAAATGAAGGACTACATGATTACTTTCCACAGTGTTCAAAGGAAATGCGCAAAGAAGCAGAGTTTTAAGCAGAAATGAGAATCATAGAGAGTAAACAGTAAACAGAGCAGGAACTGCGAAAAAGAAGGGAGAAAAATCAGAAAAACATAATTAGATTTGGGTGTATGAAAGAGGAAAGGAAAACCTCTGTATGGCAACACTTGTTCCAGGGATTACTTTAAGATTTACTGCTTATTTATTCCTCATTAACATGTATCCTCTGTGTTAATTAAATTTCAGTGAAAACAATTCAGCCATCATTACTACTTAATGCCAGTGTCATACATTAATAAAATGTGGTGGTCACTTGCTCTGGAAAACACTTAGGTGCATGTGCCATTCTGAAGTTGAGGAGCAGTAGTTTCCAGTAGTTATTTAACCCACTGAAAACTACTACTCAATCTCAGTCTAGTCCTGTGGGAAAGAAATCGTTGCAAGGTGAGATGTCATTTTATGAGATCAAGATGGTTGTGGATGACAGAGGCAAGGACACTTGAAGTCTCTGCTAACAGGCACCCTTTGCACACAGGCATAGCAAAATAAAGTAACCTGTTAGTGATTTGTTAGCTCACATTTATGATCAAATGCATCAAAAAAGCCAAAGGTTGGGTATCATTTCTCCTGGTGAGAAAACAGGATCTTGACAGATGGCTCTTGGCTTGTTCTTCAGGATGTGGGGAGTGTTCCTGTCTCTTACAGCCAGTAAAGTTCCTGTGTTACCTACACTTTCATTCCCCTTCGCTGCTACAGGTGCATGGCTTGTCTGTTACAGTTAAGTGAAATCATCCTATTTTCAAGTTACCTCATCCCAGTTCCTTATGAAAGCTTTAGGTATAAACGATGATTTCATTTCAACAAGCAAGAAATACATCTAAAAATCCCACATAGCAGCAACAGATGCTTCACGCTGCATACCTCAGCAAACGAAGAGTTCAAGAGATTCTGCAGGGCATATGATGAGCAAGTCTGTGCCTTGGCCTGAGCTGCATTGAGGGCTGTGTCACCACAGCCAGGCTTCAGCAGGGCTAAGGGCAGTTTCAGCAGAACTCATAGTTTTGGTATCAAAGTTTCCCGATTTCAACTTAATGGGCAACATTTAAATACCCAAGTAGAGTCCTCAAATTCATCAGATCAGATCTCATATTTTCATTCTTTTCATTGCAAGGATTTGCCTTGTGTGCAGTGAGCTGTGCACCCTACTCCACAGGAGAAAATGATGACAGTCAGCTATTTCTTGGATATGACTATGTTTATTGGCAAATAGCATTCTCCTAAGCACAAAGATAATACAGAGCCAATTTCCCTTTTCACATTTCCAACCCTGGCCTAGAGCTAACATTCTGTCCAAAATGTGATCTTCTGGGTTTCTTTTTGACTTACAAAAGTAACTTTTCCTGGCTGCACGGCTCTCTGCTGAAATTATGCCTGTTCTATAAGTCACACACACATATAAACCCTGAATTAATTAATTCCCAGTGTTAGTGTTTATATTCAGTCTAGTCCTTGGCAGTCACTACCATTACTTTAGGTCTGGCTGAGCAGTGGGATACTTAATTGTTTGCTCGTTTAGTCTGAAGAGAGAGCAGCCAGCATAACCATAAAACCCAGGGAGAATTGTATGTGACCAGGTTGAAAAACAAAGATGTATTTACTGGATTTCACCCAACTGCATGCAAAACAGTGCTCCAGCAGTGCATGCAGAGGGGGCTGCTGTCTTCCAGGCTAGGGGGAAGGCACAACAAGTCTCTCATGTGGAGAGCACAGATCCCCTGCACCACCTCTGCATCCTACAGCACCTGGGGGCTGGCACTGTGCCCAGCACTGCTGCTGCTGCCACTTGCTCCTGCCACCTCCTATTCCCTCCAAGGCAACTGTGTAATTAAAAAAAAATAAAATAATAAAAAAGAAAGAAACTTCCTAAAAGTAAAATAATTTTTAAAATGGTACTTAAAGCACTTTTCTTTAAAAAAAAAAAAAGTGGCAATGTCCTATGTGTAAGTGGCCCTATGAGCAACCATGCAGACATACCTGAGGAGGACAGCAAGGCTGGTGACACTGGATAGCTTAGGCTGGGGTGATGGGCATGGGAACACACTAAGCCAAGCATTGCCAACCGCAATGAAGCTGCCACATGAACCTTAAGAAGAGGAAAACTCTGTATCTTACTTCCCTTGCCTGTTTTGTGCCTCAGATTGCCCATCCCTCTATTTCTGAGGACCACCTTAAGACACTTTAACATTGTGAAAAGCTTTGAGGTTCCTGAAAAGAAGACAATACCATTTATAACTGAAGTTTGTTTACCTCTAGTGCTGCAGGTTATTCATCAATAAGACTGTTTCCACTGCTGCAGTCACTCTGTAAAGATACTGTATAAGTGTTCCCACTAAATAAATGATTGGATGAAGGAATATAATTTGCATAATTACTTAATATCTATAATTTATTAATTTTCAACTCCCATTAACTCCTAATTCACAACAGCAATTTGTTTCTCTGTACTCATCCTGTATTTATCTCTCTGCTACAAATAGCAGTGGCCTATTTTTGGCCAGGCCTAGTAAAGAAATTAATAGACTGACTTTATGGTTATTTTTACTTGTCAGCCTTCTGGCAGTAACT
The DNA here is from genome assembly GCA_035047845.1 of Dendrocincla fuliginosa. Lineage (NCBI taxonomy): Eukaryota > Metazoa > Chordata > Aves > Passeriformes > Dendrocolaptidae > Dendrocincla > Dendrocincla fuliginosa. The sequence goes on from JAWWMO010000121.1 coordinate 95,381,603, forward strand.
ATGAGAGTCCCAACAGACTGACATCTCTCTTTTGCCAGGTGCAGCATCTTACATTTTTGGTCTTGAGCTCAAATTTAGGTAAAGCTCAAACGTCCCATTGTTGTTGTATACCAAAATTTTACTATAGACCTAAATATTTGGAGAGGTGCTATCACTACATGCCATAAGGGCACCTGTCTGAGAGATAGGTGGTCTTCTTGTAAGGCCAGTGGAGAGAAAGTCTCTTCTAGAGAGCACTTGACACAATGTCAGCTCAGCTCTTCCTCTGACTTGTCCTTCAAGAGACTGTTGACTGTGGAGAAAGGGTAGCTGCCCAAGGTCGTAAGTTCACAGCACTAATGCCTTTCCTCCTGTGCTTTCAGACCCTTGGAATCACAGAATCATTAAGGCTGGGAAAGATGTATAAGATCACTGAGTCCAACCGTTAACCTAACGCTTCTGAGTTCACGACTAAACCATGTGCTATATGTTTTTTGAACACCGCCACTTCCCTGGACAGCCTGTTCTAATGCTTGACTACTCTTTCAGTGAAGAAATTATTCCTAATATCCAAACTAAACCTGTTTTGCTACTAGAAAATTTATTAAACTGATAGTGGTGCTTACTTTATATATAAAAAACCCCTCAACCTGGTTGACTCCTTCAGTGCAGCAGCATTTCTGTTCCAGTTGGCATCTCAGTGTGGAGGTCCGTGGGGCAAACATGGTAATGAAAAGCTACAAAGGCCTCCCAGGCAGTGTCCTTCAGGCACAAGGGTACAGAGCTGACTCTGTCTGCTTTGCACTGCCTGGAGACTGCTGTAGAAATTTGGCACATTGTACCCAAGCATGGGGACAAGAGCTGCGCAGTGTGGTTTAGACTGGTTGCATCCATGCTGCCTTGCTGGTGAGACTGGGTTTGAGACAACACCTACCTGCTGCCTGAGTTTCTCCACCTGACAAGCCTGCTGGCTCACATGAGGCTGGCATTTCTCTTTCTTGCAATTTTTTTAATTTCCCATGAATAATCTTTAGTTAAGTTTAAGACAATGAGTAACTCAGTGACGCAACAGAAACTACAGCTCAGAATTCATCTCTTCAGGCATCATAAATAAAGCGTGATACCTTTGATTGATCTATTGTCAAAATATCTTCAGTTTAGAGCAGTGTTTCATTTCAAAGGGTTTCCATTTTATTACTTGGGGCTTTGGCAAAAGGATTTTTCTTTACCTGACTGAGGAAAACACAGGTGCCAGAACGCTCAGGGCTCACCTCCACATGGAAATACACTGGAAGAGGTATTCCCAAATAACTGCATCTGATGCAGAAATGAGAGCAATGAATATTATTCCAAAATAATTTTTTTAATATATATTTTGATTTCAGTCTCTGTGCAGCCATGTGGTTTCTGAATTAGTTGTGAATAAGAATTACAGTCAGACCAAAATAGCATTCCTGTTCTGAAATAGGAGCATCCAGAGAGATGTACGCCCAAGTAATGTTCTGGAATAGCTATTTCAGAGACTCCAAGCACTGAGGAGCCCTGAAGGCAGGCAACATGAGGTCTTCCAGGAGCATCAGGGTGGCCAAGTTTTGTAGTGGTGTGAAATCTGGGGTGGAGCAGGGAAAGCTGCCACCACCAGCCCTTCATGGAGCTGCTGGAGGGGTCTGGGGTGTAGGATTTCGTGCAGAGAAATAGTTCCTGTCGTTGAACACACGTCTCCCAGCTCACAGACCTGGAAACACATGATGCTGAATGGGCCTGTGTCCATCAGTCCTGCCAGCATACTTTAACTTGACCTCCTCTCTCTCTGGTGTTTTGGCAGACCTGCAGTCATTTTTATAGAGTTAGCCCAAATACACACTGAATATACTGAAAATATGCATTTTAATTTCTGCTTCCCATTTGCCCTACAATGCCTTACTTTTAAAGAACCCTTCTGCAACTCACTTTTTAAGGTCGAAATTAAGTATGGGCTTTTCTCCTCACTACTCACTCAGGAAGTGTTTATCTTATTGATTTAGATTTTCCTTTTTTTTTTTTTTTTTTTTTGCTTGAAAGAGCACTAATGGCAGGTATGTCCC
>JAWWMO010000121.1:95404428-95425851 GCA_035047845.1 Dendrocincla fuliginosa
GGCGGAGAAGCTCCGCGCCGGGCCGGGGGAGGAGGAGGAGGAGAAGGAGGAGGAGGAGGAGTAGGAGGAGGAAGGGAGGGGGGCCCCGCCGCCGCCCCGCGAAGGTCACAGGCCCCGTCCCGCCGCCCGCCTCGCCGGCCGCATGAGTAATCACTTTTCCCACCCTGGCTGTGCCGGCAGGCTGGCCCTGGCCGCAGCTGCGGGTGTTTGCGCGGATCGTGCGGCTGTCACCCGAATTTTGGGGGTGCTGACTGGCCTATCCGCTCCCGTCTCCTTCCAGCAGCCGGCCCCCGGCATTGCGCGGGCTTGCCGTCCTTCATTCCCGCGGCTTCATACCGCAGGGTACTCTGTCTCCCGGCCCCGGGCAGGGGCACTGCAACCCATCACTGAGGCGCCACGCATTAAACGGGGATGTTTAAGGACACACCTCCATTTACGCGTTTGTGTAGAGCGCTAGTGTTTTGGCAGGTTTGCTTTTTTCCTATGGTTTCAGTAATAGTAGTTGTCTATCCTTAAAGAGCCTCAATGTTGTTTGACAGCTTTCATTGTTAAATGACGAGCTAAATACCAGCAGTGACCTTCTCAAAGTATCGATACTGTATACAAATACAACCTGAAAGAGAGGGTATCAGTTGAGTATCAGGCAAAACAGATACAAAAATGTTTGTTGACTTCCCTTTCAAAAACTTGGTAGCAAGTAGGCATCAGTCCAGCTCAGAAGCCTGGTATTCTGGCCGATACAGCTTTGTTGCTGAACTGATCTGTTGTCACAGAGTATCTTTAGACGTTGTGTGAGAGGTTGCAGGAGACTTGTATATCTGAAGCAGTTGCCCACTGTTGCACACTAGTGAGGTTTCTATCCAAAAGAAGGTACAAAAGCCAATTTCCCACCCCGTGTTTGTCTTGCCTAGCTCGCTGGAAGAGCTTGAGTGTGTCTGGATAAACTGTGCTCTGCTTGAGTTCCTGGTTGACAGGTGCTATGGGTTGTCAACATGTGTGACTACTGCTGAAGAGCACAGTCACAGTAGTTATTCTCTCCATCTTCCAATAGCCAAAATCACCAGTTTAGCCTTGCCTTGCCCTTTCACCTGCACAGAAAACAGAGGAGCCCAAGCCCTTGCTACTTGTGTTACAGCAGCTGTGAAGATTCATATGGATGAATATAATCTTCTGATGTGGGAGAAGAACAGACACTCATTTTGGAGACCCCCTTTAGGGTAGGAAGGGTGACTGTGGGCTTGGAGGTGACCTAAAGTATTTCTCACAACACCTGACCTTTCCCTCCTACAGTTTCTATCCTCAGGTACTTGGAAACTTCTACTGTTTTTGCTAAGCTGTTGGCTTGTGCTGTCATAGCCCTCCTAGATGTGCTTAACTCCTGAAACCATCCTCAAACACTGAAGGCTACTGAAAGCTCCCAGTAAATCCCACTGACTCTTCAGTGCTTCTCTTCTCTACCACAATGCTCCAAGCCCCTTTTTTAGACTGCTGAGTGCAGCCTCCTAGTCATGATTCTTCAGACTTCTGTCCAGACAATTCTCCCGGTCCTCTACTCTAACAACAGAGGCTCGAATTTTTTTTAATTTTTTTTTTCTCCCTCCAGTTGTCTTTTACTATCCTAGGCCTCTGTTCCATTAGTAGCAGTCTCAAGTTATGATGGTTATGACAGTGATTTCTGGTGAAAATTGTTTGCATTTTCATCAATTTAGAGAAAATTCTTTTCAACTCCCAGTGGCACTGGAATAAAACATGCCGCTTTTGATATTGGAGGTAGAGGAGGAAAAATAAATTAATCAAAGTCATTAAATGAAATGGTCTTGAAGATTAAGGGTTCAGTAAGGATAGCACAACTGTAGTGTAGCCTGGCACAGAGACTGAAGGTCATAAACCTTTAACAGGCAAAATAAAACTTATTTTGCCTATTAAAATCAAAATCTTTTGAAAGAAATGTAACACTACTGCCAAAATATTTAACTGCCATTATTTTAGAGTTTATGTACACTTTAAGGAAGGATAGACTGTATAGAAAGTTATTACCACTTGATTAACATTTTAGTTCTCATGATCAAGGCAGCTTCTAGGGCAGCCATAGGTACAGTGTTTCTAAACCACAGCTCAGACAGGTGTCAAGGGGAAAATATGAGGTAACCAAATGCACTTGTTCAGCTTGTTGTAGCAGATCTGGTTCATGTGCCCTGCTTTTAATGTTTGATATTTTTGATGTTTCATCAGAACGTGGTTTTTCTCCCAATAATATGATTTCACGGCATTGAAATCCAGTAATGTGTAGGGGAATTTGGTAATGATCTGCACTTGGCTACTGCTACGTCCTGACAGGCAACACCCAACTCCCTGACTTTGGAGGACAGTAGCCCCATCAGAGCTTGGAGTCATGGGGGCAGTTCTCATGGTACCTTGGCTGTGTGTGTGAGAATGTCCCAGTCTTCCTCGGCCTCTGTTGTTATGGTACAGCCTGCTGTGAATGAGGGATTACCTCACCAAGAAGAAGAGAATCCAGGACTTCCCTAATTTTTTATCTTTAGGGCCAAAATCCAGGTAATTAGTGGGAGTGCTCTTTTGTAAATTAAGAAACCCAGCATTAGATTTCATGCAACAGAAAGTTGACTGTTAGACTTCATTTTTTCTAGGTTCTTTTCTGATAAATCATTTCGTAACAGAGAGGATGAACCGGAGTCATCATGTTTTGACTTTGATTTATGGGATGTTGTTTTTCCCAACAACGGTCTTTTGTCTTTATTTTCATTTTTAATAAGCAAGCAGGAAGAAAATACTTAAGCTTCTACCATTCATGCTATAGATAAGGCTGAAACTTTTTACTTCAAAGACAAACAATTGGTAGTCGCATCTATGTCATTAAAGCAGACCAGGTTGAAAGTACTTCATTGTAATGAAATGTTGGTGCTGTATGTTGTTTCTTCAAAGCTGAGAAAGAGTAATGGACTTCTCACTGTGCAACCTAATAATTAGGACATTGCAGTAGCAGACAGCAACAAAGAATTAGGCTACTATAAGTTAAAAACAACAACAAAAAACCCCCAACGAAAACCCAACACAAACCCTGCCTTTGTTACTGTAGAGCAATTTTAACCATCCTATTTAGATACGGAAGCCTGATCTGGGCTTACTCAAGCAGACATCTGAATTTGTAGAAGTTCATAGTTCTTAAACAGAAAAGCTTAATTTGATCTAAAAAAGAGACGTTTTGTCAGTTCTGGTTTTGTGTTATATGGAGTGGTTTGACTTTGTTCCAGGGGAGAAGAAAAACAAATTTTAGAACATGAAAATTGCAAGGGAGGGAACTGTAAGCCTCTGGCCACTTTTTAGCAAAAGTTTCTGCATACATTCTAGTACTTTGAATTGTTAACACTTATTTAAAATAGTAGGGTGTTTCCTGAGATAAGAAAGACAAGTAAATTTTGAAGCAGTACTTGTGTAAATAAATGTGTGGATTATTATGGGTTTCTTTTTTTTTTTTTTTGACCAGTTAGTTTTAGACTGAATCTTAGAAGTTAATTTTCATTTATGCTTTGAAGCATAAATATTTTTAATTTATGCAATGAAGGTGCTTTATTCTCTTAAGTTATAATGCATAAAGGCAACTTAACATGCATAAGTAGTAAACATGCATGAAAGAAAATTAACGTGCTTTTTGTGTGTGTCTCTGAAAATATGCTAGAAATGTACATAGTGGTACATACCAAACTTGTGTTCAGTTTGTAATATAGTCATTATGGTTCAAACTGTATTTTTGGAAAGGGAAAAATACTGGTTTTGAGTTCTGAAAGGCACTGTTTTTGTAGTTGTGCTAAGTCCCCCTTGACTCAATCCTCGTGTCATCTAATCAGTGCTCAGAGATGTCGATGCTGTGTCAATACGGCATGCAACTCTGACGTAAAATGGCACTCAACTTTAAAATACATTTATATATTAGGGCAGTGGATGGGTGTCAGGCTGGCCTATATTATCTAATGCAACTCTATCTGATTTTCATGTAAGCATGTTTCAGGACTTTACCCTTGATCTGCTCTACCCAGTTATGTTTTTTTGTTGCGTTCAAAGAGAATATTTGCAAAAACATGTTTTATGCTGAATTTTGTTTAGACTTGCTCGGGATGTTTGAAAGTTGGCTATACAGAATTTTAGTTATCTATTTTAATGAAGATGTTTAAGTCTTTGGTACAATTTGAATACTGACTTTCATCTTGAAATGAGTCGAACTCAGACAGGCCCTGCAGGAATGGGTGGGAGTTGAGCAGCATTTCTTATGTTCTACTAATACATTGAATAATGGTGTTTTTTAATTAAAAAGAAAAAAAGAAAGGACTCTGTTAATCCATCTAATGCCTTTCCTTCACTTTCTAGCCATTTTAGGCTAGAAGTGTCTCAGGCTTTGCCTGCAGTACTCTAATAATTCCAACATACCTTCTCCTCTATGCTAGTCTGTTTTTTGATTTTCACTGGAGTTGTTCTTGTGACATTTCAGTGATATTTTCCTGGCTAAAATCCATCACCTGTACTCTGTCATCATTCCTGAATGTTAAATTGTGGGACTGTCAGCAAAGACTTTCCTGAGCCTTTCCTTGGCCTGCCTTTCTTGCTTTTCCTCCTTGTCACACACTGTCTTTCAGCAGCTTCTTGAGTGGGTCCTGTTTCTTTGCAATCTTCCTGGAGTTCTACAAAGCTGACAGTGTCTTTTGGGGCTTTAGGCTTTCTTTTTTTTAAATCCTTTTCTTTACTGAGCTGCTTCAATTTTTGATCTATACTGTCATTTTTTACCACAGTTGACTGAGGTCAGATCTGCTTTTCACCTCTCATCCCCTTTCTGTTGGATTATTCTGACTCTTAAAAGTCCACAAAGCACATATTGTCTGGTTGGTGTCCTAACATAGATGCCATCAGTATGTATCTTTTTCAGGCAAACCTGTAAGCTGAAGGTTGGTGGTGATTTTTATCTATTGTGCAAAAGAGAATTTGTGTCCCAGACTTTACTGTTGTTTTCTCTATGAAGTCTACATCAAGTCTGCCTTTTTGTTTTTAATTATTATTATTATTTTTCTTTCTGTCTAGACAGCTGAAATTCTTGTGCAGACCCTCACTTCCCATCCCGATGGTGATTACTTCCGTTGCAGCTTCTAATACCTACGCTGTGTTTTCACATCCCCTAGTCCCTGCAAATCCCATTGCTGATATTAATATTGTTGCTTATGGCATAAAGTTTAAGTTCTCCGCATCTTTCAGATTCCATTTCTTCAGCTGACCACTCTGTTTCAGGAAATTTACATTTAAATCTCTGTCCTTGCTTTCAAGGTTTTTCTTAGTACAGGCCCTTCCTCTCCCCCGTTTGTCATTTTTATCACTTGTTGCATCTTTCCTTTAGCCAGTTCTGCTTCACTGGCTGTGTTTGCCAGCAGCTGCCTTGTCTGCCTTCCTCCTCTCCAGCTTAACACAGAATCATCCCCTTTCACTGGTCCACAAACCCACTATCATCTCCCCTACTTCACATTGCTTGAGATCTGCTTTCCCTAATTTATTTATTGCATCTTCACTGGGATTTCTGAGGTTTCTGGAGCCATACTCTCCTACTAGTGCTGAACTTCCTACCATCAGTATACAAACTAAAATGTAATGGGTTTTGAGAAAGAATGAATAATTTTAATTATTTGCTAGTAAAATAGGTTTATTTTTTTTTTGTTTGCTAGATTGTGTGAAGACATTCATAACATAAGTAGAGTTACTAGAAGTTACTGAACACTTTACCAGGTAGACTGTCTTTTGGTGCTCTCATCATTAGAGGTACGTTTCCAACAAGTTTTGCCACTGGTTCTTAGTGAGGAGCTCCAGGACAAGACAGTGTTATCACTGCAAGCATGCTGAAAGCCACATATCAAAAGGAAGCAGCGCATGTGCTGGTGAACACTGTACCAAAAAATGATGCATTCAACCTGTTTTGCAGAAATTGTACTAGGAAAATATAGCCATTACTCATGCAAGACCTTTACTAAAGATACGTAATTTAATGGCAAACTCCATGACTGAATAAAAATGGTATGTCAGCTACTGTCTTTTGAATTAACATCTGTTGGTTTATTTTCTGGATCACGAGAAAGCAAATACAAACTTTTACTATGGCTAAGTTGTTAAAAATAATTGACAAATTTTCAGTCTGAAATTTCAGCAAAATTGAAAACTTCACTGGAATAGCTGAATTGTTGCAGAAATTGATTATCTGACCTTCCTTGTTTCAGCTTTGACACTGATGGTATTTTGATCTTAATACCGCTGTTTTAATTTGTGAAACATATTTGAAATATTATAAATTAGGCAAAACTAAATTCTTAATGACATATCAGCTTTTCTGATATTTTGAAGGTGTTCAATCTTTAATATTCTTCCAAAAATATTTCAGAGAGGCAAAGTCTGGGTAAGATCTATTATAACTATTTACTACAGAGATGCACAGTAATCCCGACAATTAATAGAATAACCTTGTGTATTGATGTAAGAACAGAGGGCATAGGAATCTGGTGCTCTTATGTAAATACTTACATTTAGAAATTAATCTTCTTTGGTACCTTTAGCCATTTATATCAACTGACAGTAAAAATATGGAAATAATTTAGATATTCTGTTTTAAAATGTTGTGGAATGTGAAACAATGACTAAAGTGGTTGACTGAAACAGAGTTTGTGAAAATGCTAAACAAGTTTTTAACAGTTGTGGATGCTGAAGGAAAGAGCATCATCTTTATTATTAATACTGAATAAGTTATTTGAAAGATGGAAACCAGTTTTCCCATGCTTTCACCATTCCATTGATCTGGGAATAATGGGTAGTTGTGAAAGACTGAGCCTAGAAGATGGAAACATTTTTAAATATGTTGAATGGGTTGTCTTCTGTGTCTGAAGTAGTCACCCAGACTTTAAAATTAGTGGAGTGAAATAAGTTCTTCTACAAATGGTCTGAGGAATTATATTTTAAAACTATGTTTCCAGATTAGTGTTATCTAGTAAGTATATCCCAAAAATGAAGTATAATCCTTTGACATACTTAGATTTTTTGCATTTTCCTTTTCTTTATTAATGAACATATTTTCAGTTTTGCTGAAGACTGACAGAGGAAACTTGCAGGATAGGAGTCATTGTCACTATTTAGTTACAATGGCATTTAGAATGGTTTATTGTAATGTAGACATTTTTTCTAAGTGTAGTGAGCACTCTGGAGTAGAAAAGTATTGTTTATAGAAGAGGAAAATAAATCTAAAATACAAAATTACTCTTGAGCAAGACTTGAGAAATGCCTGGGTTAATGCCTTTCATTGGTGTTGTTAACAGGAAATTTTCAATTTATACCACCTGCCCAGATGGCTTGTTTGATTCACTCACTTGCCTTAGGGACATATGAATGGGAGATTAAGATCTAGCAGCAGATGAAATATGGACAAGGCTGATCAAATTATCTTGATGTCAGTCTAGGCTATCTCTGCCAGAAGGGAGCAGAGGCAATTCATGGTGCAGCACTGGAAGTATGTTTGAACACAAAGCCTGGTGTCTGAGAAGAAAGCTGTGTATGACTGTGTAGTGTAGCTTTTATTTGTTAAAACAGCAAGACTTGTTTTTCCTTAAAGGCATGTTTAGTTTTGTGTGGGTGTTCAGGTACAGCTCAGCTTTGTTTTCAGCTATGTTAAAGGAATATGTATAGTTGTTTCAGTGCCCGTTTACATTTGATCACTGTTGCATCAATTTCCTCACTCAGAAAGCATATATCCATGCTTTGAATTTTTCCAGGTGCATATTACAGGTGCTGCAGAGAAAATGAGGCCAAATGCCACTGATCTGCTGATAACTTTCTTCTTACTCATGTTTGAGTGTATTTTGCATTGGTTTTGGTTCAGTTCTAAACTTAGATAAGCAGAGTGACACTTGCATTAATAGTCAGCTTTAATCTTGCTTGTTTCATTTTGCACTTTAGTAAGATCCTTTTCAAACCCAAGGAAATATTTTCTTTTGTTATCCGTATTTTAAGATGGTGTTCTGGCAATGTGATCTCCTCTTCCCAATCTGTGCTGTTTCTGGTCAGGCTGTGTATATACAGTTGTTCAGCTGTTTGGTTTGTAATCAGTGTTTTTGGAATCTTTCCAGCTTCAGAGGTTAACTTTCAGGTTTGTGATTTCCTGAGTGATTTTTTTAATTATTTGTTTTAACCTTCCTCTCTCCTATCACTAAAATATTTAGTAGGGTTTGTGGAGTACTGGAAATTATGTTAAATTCTTCCCTGGAATAAATCTCTTGAGGTGTATTTCTTTGCGATTTTTTTTTCCACTTGAATAATACAATTTGTGGTACATCATCTAATTTGCAATTAACAGGCATGATAACCCAGACTTTATATTGCACTCAGTCCTTGATGAGATGTGATGACAGGCAGAGGGGATGCAATAAGTCAGTAGAAGTGTGAGAATTTGCACCAAAAGGACCTACTTGTTTAACAGTATCTTGTTTATTCTTGTGCGTGCTCAGCTCTGACAGTTGGTGTGTGTATGATAGGAAGGTTCCACAACCGGGTGGAGAAAATCGATAATATACCATTTTATGTACTAGAGCAAAAGAAGGGCATGCAGGGTGAGATAATACTATTATTTGCCTTAACTCTTTGATGTCCAGCATTCCTCGTCTTGGCCTGAATTATGAAAGTGAATGATCTAAAGAGACTAATTAATTACTTTACCACAAAGGAAGCTGAGGGAAGTAGATTACGATTTTGATCTCTGTACAAAAAGGTTTGTGTGCAAGTTGAATTAGTCCCTTGAGTACCTTATGGTTTGCAGTATGTCCAACAAAAGGGCACTTGTTTCCTTATGAAAACACACTGCGCATACCAACCTTCCCCTGCCAGAACTGGAGGGCTATTCAAGTTGCTGATCAGCATTTCCCACTAGCGTTAGTGTTTGGCCACCTATTAGTGACTAAATACTGTAAAGTGGTCTATGCTTTTCTTTTACATTGAAGTAAAAAGTGAATTGTCATAACTCTAAACTGCCTAGATTAAAACGCACTGAAATAATTTGTAAGTGTTCAGCATCAACATGTGTTATGCAGCATAATAAAGCAAGCTCATCTTCACTCTTTACATGTAGTGGCACAGCAGATAGCTCTCTAAAGAAAATTTGAGAAACTAAATCATAGGCTCTGTTATCTCAGAATGGTAACAAAAGTAGAGAATACGTGTCACAAGAACAGTGTACTAATGTGCATCACTTAAAAAATACAAGCTATTCTGTGGGTAAAAAGTCAAGATGGGTTGTATGTGACTTCTCATCTTTTCTCTTTGGTTCTTTCCAGTGGTGGCACAGGTATCCTCCCTCCTCCCGCTGCTCTTTCCCTCTATTTTTTTGTTGTTGTTTGGTTTAATACGCAACTCATCCCTACTATACAGTATGCAGGTCCCTTCTTCCCTGCAGTGTGGGCCATGGCTGGCTCTGAACCCCTACACCTGCTCCTCTCACACTCTATTCCCATCGTGGGGCATTAGTCTCCTTCTCTCTGCTTTCCCTAAGGATGGATTTTCCACAAAACATTTCAGAATCTAGTCTGTTGGAGACTGCTGAATTGGAACCCACAGGCTGTTTTCAATCAATAAATGGGATGTATGGATGGACATAACAAGCACACTGCCTCTGTCAGGTCTTTTCTTCAGCAGTGTATCTTAAAAGGATACTATGGATACTTGAGAGGTCTTCCACCCCCAAAAATGTATTTTAGGGATTGGATCCTCACCGCTTTATTTCTTGAGGATTTCATATCTTTTAATCTTTGTTTTTCATATCTTTAGACTTTGTATTGTCCTCTTACCATCAGTCTTGACTGCATGAGTATAACTGCTGCAAACCTTGCGTCTCATTCCTTATGAGGTAGCTCTGTGTATCCATGACTAGTAACACTATTAACACAGCAACACAGCCTAGTCGTCCCTCTTTTAAAGAGGCAAATAAACACCCCTTTTTGTCTACTCTTTATTGTGAATTACATCATGTATTGACAATGGTATTCACATTTCATTATGCTGACTCCCTAGCCCTTTGAGGTGCTCATTGTATCTCATGCTTTTCCCCTAAAAACTTTGACTGTGAAAATGCCTTGTGCTCTTGCTTCCTCGTGCTCAGGCTTGCTAAAGGGTGTATGCCTTCACACTCCCATTTTTTCTCTTTTCTCTAGTAGAACATGATGTCTCTTTATGCACTTTCATATTTTTATTAACCTTCTTAAGATACTTGGAGAGCTGGAAGAATTAAAATGAGAGGTGTTATTTCTTTGGAAGGTAGTAACAGTGTCTTGTTTGATCTGGAGACAGTATTGTTGGTTGTTGAAACTGGTAGCTCTGCCAGCTCTGGATGTCTAAAGTAATTTCTTCTCTTACCATATTTCTTCTTGGGGCTTTCCTAGTTCTTGTTAATTTTAATTTTTTTTCCTCCTGGGAAAACTTTGGACAAATCAGGTGAAGTATTCTCTAGCTCATACCCTGTGTCCAACATGAGATGCCATCATGTTAAGTCTAAGACTTTGCAACCTCATCCAAAAGTTTGAGAGCTGAGAGTGCTGAGAGGAAACAGGTAGACTTCTGGAATGGCATGTGTGAGGCATTTAAAACATGGCTATTGTTTTTTCCTAAAAGGAGAGAAATAAAAAAAAATAAACAGAAAACCATACAAACAAACAAAAAAAAAAACCTAAAAAACCCACCAAACAAAAGGGAGGGAAGTATTTCAATTTAATTTGAGAGTACTACACAAATCTTAACTTCGTTATTTTTGGTATTCCATCTACAGTAAAATCCTTCTGTGTTAGAGAGCTGACTGAAATCCAGAAATTCAGTAACTTGTTGAGATCCACAGGAAGAAATATTCTCATTTTGAATGATAATATGAGTTCCTGACTTTGTGTTCTGACCCAATAAGTAAAGCTGGCTATCTACAACTTGCTCTATTCCAACACAAAATTACTATTGAATTATAGTGCAATGGTCTTCAATTCTAGAAATCCTCCATCCTGTCCCTTGTATAATATAAAATATTGTCTGTCAAGTGATTAGAAACAGTAGTATGAAAATAAATAAATAAATGCCTGAGATTTGAAGCTGGTCTCTCAAAATGAAGCTGATACATCTGGGCCCCCACATGACTAGAAACACATAACACTTTCATGCTGGCTTTCTCACTTCTTTCTGATGCTTTTAGCAAAGTCAAGGATATCTTTGGTAATGTGTCACAGCTGGGATACTGAGTGTTTTGGGTGTCTTGGGTATGTGTGTGTGGAGTTACCAAAAACAAAAGTTAAACTTATAGAGCAAAGAGTATATCAACTCCTTAGCATTTACTTTAGTTGAAAAGGAAGGACTGATAAATTTAATTTTTGAAACAGTGTCTGACTAAGCAAAGTATGGACCAGAATGAACAGTGGAGACTATGTGAAACTGCCATTTTGAAGACACTTGCCATAAAAGATTATTCTGGGTTTTTTTTCCTTGAAATTGGAGTTAAATATTTTCAGTTATACATAGCTGTCCTGGTTTTGTACTTGGGACTGTTTGTATTTGGAGTCGTATGTAGAGGGAAAAAAAAAGTAACATATTTCTCATTAAAACAGAGAGTGAAGAAAGTGAAAACTGCATATTTTCTGAATTCTGTGTCCCACTTTCTATATCATTTGCCCTGAAGTACTCCCAACAATGATCTTACTTGCCTTGTCTTGAAGAGAACGTTGATAGTAACAGGATGGCCTGACAATACTAAGATAGCAGTTTAATTCAGAGATGGACAGAAATGCTTCCCTAGTGAGTAACCTTCACAAGTATATTTAGCACTCCAATATTCTTCTGAAATCTACACTTTTAAATGGCGGAGAGAGGAATGTGGGTGAAAGTCTGTCCTTGACTTAAGGAAATATAAAACCTTTTAATGTGAGGAGGAAACAGTCTTGAGACCTTCCTCTCCCCACAGCCTACAAACACTGCATAGAACATCATCTAATATGGTATTTAGAAAATCAGTGGACATCCAAAAAATAGACACACAACCGTTAAGTCCGAATTAAATTTTTATTTTTAATTGTGCTGTATTTGTTATGATGGAAGGGTGTTCTTGATCTCTCTTTGTGGTATGGGGCTTTTGGTTTTGTAAGGGTTTGATTTTTTTGAGTTTTTTTAAAATTTTTTTACACTTGGTAAAATATTTTCCATCATTATCAGTGCACTTTTGTTCATGTCTTATTTTAGTAACTTGGTGTTCATTTAGTTTTGCATTGTGATCATATTTGGTCAATATTATGATGTGCTGAATAGAATAAAAGCATTTATGAATATTCTAAAATGTGTCAGTTCTAATTGTCAAACCAAAACTGACTGTGGGCCTTTTTTATTTTTATCCTTTTTTTTGAGAATAAAGACCAGTTTCTTCATGATGAAGTTTCACCTTCAATGTCGCATCTTGCAACAAAGGTAAATACCTGTTCTTTTTAAGTAAGATTTTGTATATATTTCAGTCAATGTATGTTAGGAAGTTAGCACTTTTTCAAGGACAGCTGATTAAAGGGGATATTTATATACTTTATTGATGATTTTCTAATTATGTATAATCCTTGGTCCCTTTCATTAATGAGGAGAGGAACGTATCCTAATTTTTTTCTTTCACATGATAGATTTTAGAACACAAAATGAAAGTAAGAGAGAAATAATTGAAGTCTAAAGAAGCACTAAATTCTAGCTGCAACTGGCAAAGACAGCATGAAAAATAGAAGAAATTTGGATTACTTATTCCATTATATGAAGCTCAGCTGGCTCTGTGACCACAAGAGGTTAAAGATTTTATCCTGTATCTCTTTCAGGAAAGAGAAGTAGACATGCAAGTTAATTTTTTTACCTTGATATGTGTCCAAGAATCTTCTTTAATGTTCTTAAAATACATTAGTAGAAGATGAAAGAACTGGAAGTTATTATGATATGCTAGAGCTTGTTTTGAAATTCCATAGGTATAGAGAAAAGTATTTTAAAATAGGTTCATTAGTGTAATAGGATACTTTACATTAATATGTATAAACTGAACATCTGTCTCTGTTACTTCTTTTTGTTCTACTTCAGATGCAGCATGATTTTCATTGAAAATAAAAGTCAGGCTGTACTATGCCTTTTTCTACCCTTTTGAAGAAATACATTAATTTTTTTTATGGAAACATACATTACCATATATTTTATATCAGATGATAAATGTTTAGGGAGAGAAACCTAAAACTAATCTATTTTATATTGAAACTTTTTTTCCCCTTACTTAGTCATTCAGGAAGGCCCACTAGGTATGTGCTTTGACTTAAAAAAAAACCCAGCAAAAATGTCACCAGGCAATTTACTGAGCTCCAGTATTTTTGTGTTTTAAAGTAAAACCCTCTTGTCTTAGAAATGTATTCACAAGAAAGCACCTTATCCTTAACCTGTCATCTGTTTCTGAAAGCAAGTCTGTATTTTATTTGTTTTTCTGTTGTCTAGAAGCACTCAGTACAGTGACATTCCAGAATTTATAAAATCTTTAATGTATTAATAAAAGGCTGATGAATTACATGGCCTTACGTGGCCTTTCCAGTATGCACATATCATGAATAAAACAGTCTCCACGTTGAAGCACTATGGTGAAGAACAACAAATTTCTTGAAGAAGAAGGTAGAGGATAAAGAATATGTGTGCTCTTTAGGGGGGCAGCCTTTCTGATCTCTTAAAGCCTGAATTTTATGGCAGTGCTAATGCCCATTTGCAGAGGAAAGCCTTTGACCTAGGTTTGAAGGTTTAAAGTGGGAGCTAGTGCTAATGGCTGAGATGGAGGTTGGAACACTGTCTTGGATCCTGTTCTTGCAGGAGGCTGCCCACTGAGCAGTGGGGACAGGCTAATTGCAGTGCTGGATTTTTCTAGTTCCCCCTTGACAGCTTTCATGAAAGGCAGGTATAGCTGGTTAAAAAGCCTTATGACATCTCAGACTGAGCAACTGTGAACCCTCTAGTGGCCAGGGAGTGGCTAAGTCACTATCCATCATACTTGAGAAGTTGCGGCAGCCTGCTGAAGTTCCCACTGACCGGAAAATGGAAAACATAAGCCCTATTTTATTAAGGGAAATAAAGAAAACCATGGAGTTGCAGGCAAGCCAGTCTTGTCTCTATGCCAGGCAGGATCATGAAGCAAATCTGCTTGGAAACTATACTAAGTCTAAGGTGAAATGCAGAGTGGACTGGTAACAGCCAGCATGGCTTTGTTAAGGGCATGCCTGACAAATTTGATGGGTTATGACAGTGTTACAGCATTGGTGGATAAGGGAAGAGCAACTGACATCATCTACCTCGAATTGTGCTAAGCATTTGTGCAATATCATTGTCTCTAAGCTGGAGAGACATGGGTTTGACAGATGGACTATTTGATGAATAAGAAATTGGCTGGATGGTCACACTCAGAGACTTATGGTTAGTGGCTTGAAGTCCAAGTAGAGACCAGTGACATCCATCAGGGGTCAGTAAGGGGACTGGCGCTGGTTGGCATCTTTGTCAGGGACATGGACAGTGGGACTGAGTGCATCCTCAGCAAATTTGTGGATGACACCAAGTGTGGTGCAGCTGACATGCTGAAGGGAAGGGAGGCAATTCAGAGGGACCTTGACGGACAGAGGTGGGCCTGTGTGAACCTCATGAAGTTCAACAAGGCCAAGTGCCAAGTCCTGCACCTGGGTCATAGCAATCCCAAGCACAAACACAAGCTGGGTGGAGAATGGATTGCAGACAGGCTTGAGGTGAAGGATTGGGGATGTTGGTAGACAGCAAGCTCAACATGACTTGGCAATGTGTGCTTGAAGCCCAGGTAGCCAGTGGTATCCTGGGCTGCATCAAAAAGCAGCATGGCCAGCAGGTCAAGGGGAAGGTGGTTCTCCCACACTGCTTTCACTCTCATAAGACCCCACCTGCAGTGCTGTGCCCAGGTCTGGGGCCCTCAACATAGTAAGGATGTGAACCTGTTGGAACATGTCCAGAGGAGGCTACAAAGATGGGCAGAAACCTGGAGCACCTCTTCTATGAAGACAGGCTGAGGGAGCTGAGTTCAGCCAAGGTAAGGGAGGGCTCTGGTGAGATCTTACAGCAGCCTTCCAGTACCTCAAGGATGGTTATGAGAAAGCTGGAGAGGGACTTTATACAAGGGCATATAGTGAAAGGACAAGGGGAAAGGGCTTTAAAATGAAAGAGGCTAAGTTTACATTAGTTATTAGGATGGGAGAGTGGTGAGGCACTGGAACAGGTTGCCAACAGAAGCTGTGGATGCCCTATCCCTGGAAGTGTTCAAGGCCAGGCTTTGAGCAACCTGGTGTAATGGCAGATATCTCTGACATGGCATGGGAGTGGAAGTTAGATGATCTTGAAGGTCCTTTCTATGATTCTAGATTTTAATAATGAAATTGGAGATGTTTGGACATTCTGCTAGGGCAAAATCCTGGAGTTTCAGTTTCTGTATGTCACAGGATAGAGTAACTTAGGCTGGCTGACTTGAAAAAATGCCCCCCTGCCCAATGCTCTAATATCTGTAAGAGAAATTTGGAGGGGAGTTGTTTTTTAATTTTCTATTATTTGTCTTCCTGCATGTTCTGAATGGGTTTCCTATAATATGGGAATAATATGCTTCTTTAATTAAAGCTCATTGGTGGATTTTTCTATTGTTAAATACTTAGTTGTAACTTTATTGAACTGTAAGGTAATTATATAGAAAATTCTATCTCTAGCTTTTTTATTTTAGGTTCACTTTTTTTCCAAGGGAAGGAGTGTGAACAGCTGTAGAACAAACAATTGCTTCTTCTCAGTCAAGGTCAAGAGGAGAATCCATTATTTTTGTTTATATTTATGAAAAAAAAATTCTGCAAGCATTTCATAGAGGGCCTCTACTTCCCTGAAGGGTTGTCAATCCTCTGTGAAAATACTTGTGAAGGTCTGCTAAAACATGGCCCAGATATAAATTTCTGTAAATCTCATTTCATACATGCTGAGCAGTGACTTTTTAGGGATTAGCTGCTTAACTACACAGTGGCATCGAACATGCTGATTCTCACTGCAGGTATACAGCAAGAATCCCCTGTAATTGCTTTTTTTGGTTGCTAAGACTCTGTCATGTGCCTTGTTTGAGCCCGCAGAGAATGAATTCTGTGCTCCAGAGCCCTGCTGGCCAGGCAGTCGGGAAGTAGAATAGTCTAACAGGAATATATTGAAAGTATCAGTACCCACTCATGATGCAGTCAGAGTAATATTTAAACATACTTGAATCTCTTACTTTGAAATGTAAACTGCCTGTCTTGTACCTCTAACCCTGTGTCCCAAATCTTCTTGTTACTCTTTGACTTGATTGAATTCTGTGTGAATAGGATGTTCATGTATATTAAGCACATCCATCTGATCCATGAGTTTACCTGTTTTCAGTTAAATTTGTTCAGTCTTCCTCTTTAGTATATGTTCTTATGTGTCTGCATACATTTTTTTGTGCAATGTACTTCTAAAATTTGCTTTTAGGACTGAACTACTTATTTAGTTTATAGCCAGCTGTTAGTATTCCTGGTTTGTTTCGTTTTAGCCTAATATTTGGTGAACCTTCTTGCCCTCTAGCAGAGTTCTAATTATCAACTGTTTACCTTTGACAGTGAAATTAACTGAAAAGTCTCCTTAATGGTGCTTTACTGTTCCCCAGTAGACTCTTTGACTGTTCATTTATTACTCATTGCCTGTTTACCTATTGTGGGAAGGTGAGAGTCATGTAAACATCAGAATTTGTTGATGTGGTGAATAATGGTGTTCTTAAAGTAATTTTTGGTAATAATCCCTAAGAGTTTTGTAGGAAACTTCCAATTTAAGAGGACTTGCCCCATTCTGGAGCATTTTATAAAGTTAACTATCAGTAGACATTTGTTCCCTGTTTTATCTAAAGAAAGAAACATTGTAGTCAACACATACAATTTATGTACGGTCGATTCACTTGAGTCAATACAGATAACAAAACAGAAGTCTCACTGTGAAGGTTTAGTTCACAGAGTGGAGCATAGGGGTTGAGTTTGGGGAAGCCATACTGTATGTTGTATGTATGTTAGAAAGTTGATAGTCTGCCAATTTCAGAGAGTGCTTGAGCTGTCCTAACAGTTACTGCTGCAAAAAAGGTAGTTTCCTCTGAATTCCACGTGCTTTGGTGACATCTTTTAGTGATCTGATTCTTAGCACTAACCTAAAAGAATGCAAAAAATGAGTGAGTTAGATTTCTGCTGGACTAGTGTGTTGAACTGGTTTTCCACAGCACCACACAGGCCATGGACTGGGTTGACCCTTTTTGGCAGCAATGTCTGATAAACCAGATTGGCCTCCTTGTGGGACTTTTCTCTGGGATCTGGCAGATGGGCACTTGATACTGAAACACTGGCAAAGCAGAGGGAAGGGGACTGGTGAGCAGAAATGGCAGACAGTTTGACTAGAGATACAGACTGCATCCTTTACATGATGTTCTAGAAGTGACTGTTTCAGAAGATACTCTAATTAAATGATATATTTCTCATGGTGGAAGAAGAGTACTTCATTAGCTGGAATTTCCTCTACTGAAGGAAAAGTATCTGCGCTCTGGCTTGAGCACTTTAGATGCCTCTTGGGACAGATGATGATGGCTTTCAGTAGTCTGCCACTTTTTGCATTTCACTTTTTACTGATCCTTTTAGGTGATGCCACAGGGCATTGCTGCACAGGCCTGCACAACCTAAAGTGAAAGATATGGGTGAAACTTTTTAAACTGCTATTCTGATAGGCATACTCTCTTTTGTCTGTACACCTGGTTCTTTTTCAGTTTCCAGTTCCAATTTAACTTTGATTTTCAAAGATCACCTACTCGAAGCTCAAGAATACCCAACCCATCAAGCAGAGAAAGAAGTAAAGATGGCAGGACGCGTGAACAAGATGTTCCTGAAAACCTCAAGCATAAAAGGGAAGCACAGAAGAGGTGGAAGCAGGGTCAAGTGACCTGAGGAGAATAGACACTCTTTGAGTATGGAGAGATGGGGTTAGGAAAGATTAAACCTACCTAGAATTAAATCTGGTGAGGAAAATGAAGAGCAACAAGAAAGGTTCCTGTATGTACACCAGCAGCAGAGAATGTAAAGAAGATGGAGTCTGACTCTCCTCAGGGTGCTCAGGGATTGGGCAAGAGGCAATGGGCACACATTGAAATAGAAGAAGTATAATTTCCAAACATAAGAAAAAATGTTTTCACCATGAGGGCATTCAAGCCCTGGAACAGGTTGCCCGGAGAGGTTGTGGATTCTCCAGCTGTGGAGATCTTCAAAACCTGGCTGTACATGATGCTTGACAATCTGCTGAAGCTGGCCCTGCTTTCAGCAGTGTGGTTGGACTGGATGGTCTCCAGAGGGCCCTTCCAGCTGTAAAAGCTGTGTGATTCAGAGAGCTCTGGATGTCAAATTATTTCTTTTTCCACTGATACATGGAAAAATAGTTTCAAGGTTTGAGAATATAAGCTAGTCAGTTACATTTATAAACTTTTTTTAACATTTTAGGAGTACACTGTTGAGTTTTGCGTAGACAATGGCATCATAAAAATGGGATACTTCTGCAAGTGGATTGATACTTTGAGACTATACCAGTACTGTGTTTTCATGCTTTGCATAACTGTAATAGTTCTATATGAAATATGTCTCCAGTGTGGTGAGGAGTGTCATCTTTACTTACTGACCTTCCTTTGACATCCATTGCAAGAAAGCTAATTGTTCTGAGATCTGGGTCTTTCTCTGGATGCTCTGTAAGATTGTAAGAAATTCCCAGCTGATTCAGAGACTGGTCCTTGTATTCTGGCAGTCTGTGCCTGTGGCAACAGGAGATGTTGTCCAGGGAGAACATAAGTTAGTGTCTAGGGCCTCTTTCCCTAACGTCAAGAATCATTGTTTTGGGGCATTGGAGGGTGCATCTCTCTAAATAGGGGATATTGATTTATGGATCTCCTGTCTGAATTTGTCTAATCTTTTTTGTGATGGTTCCCAGGATTTTTTGGCTATGCAGCTGCTGCATGTCAAACTGGTAGTTCCAGAGAATGTTGACTTCAAGATCTCCTTCCTGAGCTGTATCTACCAGCAGACACAGTTGTAAGTGTTCCATCTGCATTGGTGGTGGCACTTGTCAGTAGGTTAAAAGTCTTTAAAGAACTCTGAAAAGAAATGCAGAAATGCAGCAGGCTGTCCTGAGGGATTTCTTTAGTATGTGGCACCTACCTGAGAGCAGCAGTCAAAAAGCAAGATTGTTATCTTAAAAACAATTCAGTAGTTACAAAGAAGCTTCTGGAAGTGTGAAATAAGTATTTGATCTCCTCCCTTGCTAATGTTCAAATTCTTAAGTATGCTACCACTGAGAAGACAATCAAGAGTGAGCTGTTGTCCTCTTCATTTGAAAGAAAAGATGTGTTGGGAGATCGGTGCTGATGCAGGCAGGTTTAGAAGAGAAGGCTTAGGCGTGATAGGCAGAGATTCTGGTTTTACTCTTGCACTTATGTGGCTTTAAAGCAGCCTAGTCTGTGTAGTACGTAGTAGGCTTTGTGCAATGATTTTTTTATCACATACTGGCAAAATATGGTCTACTTGGACATTGGTGCTTTTATGTAGATTATCCTGGCAGTATTTCCTTTGGAAACTCCAAATAAGTAGTGCTGGAAGTGTGTCATAAATGTTTAGTGTACATTTCTCCTAAAGACTAGTTAAGAGAAAAATAAATCAATTAGAGCCTGATACAGGGTTATTAGCCTTGTTTGTACCTACCAAATGCCATGGATATGGATATATTGAAGCAATGGTACAATGTATACACGGATAGTGATTCACATACAGATAGAAAGAATGCACAACTTTTATCTGAAGACCTGCACATGCTATCTGGTTGACACTGAATAGAACTTTTCTCATCATTACTCTTAAAGATATCTGTAAATCAGAATAGGTCTAATGAAATTAAATTTTAAAAAGCCTAAAGTTAAAAATATGGAAATTTTCTGGCTAGATATTGGTACTTTTGGGTTCTTTTTGGTTGGAGCATTGCTTGTGAATCCAAACAGGGCCAGAAAGGTTGGCATTGTGTCGGTGCTGCCAGCACGCATTGCTGGCTCATGTTGAGCTTCTTGCCAACCAGCAGCCCTGAGTCCTTCTCCTCTGGGCCATTCTCAATCCATTATCACCCAGCCTGTATTTGTGCTTGGGATTGCCCCACCCAGGTGCAGGACCTGGCACTTGGCCTTGTTGAACTTCATGAGGTTCACACAGGCCCACCTCTGTCCTGCCAAGGTCCCTCTGGATGGCATCCCTTCCCCCCAGCATGTCAGATGCACCACGCTTGGTGTTATCTACAAACGTGCTGAAAGTGCACTCAATCCCTGTTCCTGACAAAGATGTGCAAGCCCCAATACCAACCCCTGAGGAATGTCACTTGTCACTGGTCTACCCTTGGACATTGAGCCATTGACTGCAACACTTGGCTTGCAAACATCCAGTCAATTCCTTATCTACTGAGTGAGTCATCCATCAAATCCATGTCTCTCCCGTTTAGAGACAAGAATATTGTGCAGGACAATGTCAAAAGTTTTGCTCAAGTCCATGTAGATGACATCAGCTGCTCCTCCCTCAGCCAGCAATGCTGCAACCCAGTCACAGAAGGCCACCAAATTTAAAAGGGAGAATTTGCCCCTAGTGAGGCCATGTTAGCTGCCACCAATTCCCTCCTTATTTTCCAAGTGCTGTAGTGTACTTTCCGGGAGGATCTGCTTCATGATCTTGGTGGGCCAGAAGTGAGACTGACTGGCCTGTAGTTCCCCAGTCTTCCTTATTCTGCTTTTTAAAATGGGGGATTATATTTCCCCTTTTCCAGTCAGTGGGAACTTCGTCGGACTGTCACAACTTCTTAAATATGATGGATTGTGTCTTAGCTACTTCCTCTCCCAGTTCCCTCAGGAGCTACAGATTCAAGGAAGATGAAGGATATTTTTAACCTATGAGAAGCTTTCTCAAGTTTCTCTCTCTTTTTCATTTGTTTTGGTTTTTTTTTTGTTTGTTTTGGTTTTGTTCTTTCTTGTTTTAAAATGGATTACTTCCTTCAACAGTCAGCTTCCTGAAATTCTTCCTTTTTATGGAAGTTTGTTGTGGATGAAGTACTTTGCAGTGAGAGGAAGCCCAATCAGAGTAACAAATCCTCATGTGAAACTTTTTACAGAATTTAACTGAACAACTGAAGCAGGCCTTTATTAACTAAAATTGAGAGCTTAGACCATCATTTGCACTGCAGAAGCATTCAATGTTGAGTACTGCTTGAAGAGGCTGATAG
>JAWWMO010000121.1:95425951-95437522 GCA_035047845.1 Dendrocincla fuliginosa
ACTAAAATTGAGAGCTTAGACCATCATTTGCACTGCAGAAGCATTCAATGTTGAGTACTGCTTGAAGAGGCTGATAGTTAAACACAAGGATTTTGTATAGTAGGATATCTGTTTGAAGGTATCATCTGCAGCTTGTCTGTTTTCATTTTATGCTACATATTTTTATGCAGTATCTACGTATTTTTAACTTAATTAAAAATAGAACATATATATATTTGAATTAAACATGAGGGTTTACTTATCATAATATTTACTCACTTTATTGTCAGAGTGGAGAAAAAATATATAGAAACTGTTGCTTTTATTTTGTGATGCCACGAAGTATGCTGTGGTTTACAGCAGGATTAGCCTTGGCTTTGGGAAGAGGTGAGCAGACCAGCTGTGGTGAACCTGGTCCTCATGTATCTGGTCTGTCCATATCCCATAAACAAGGACTTGAAACTGCTCCGGGCTTGCTCAGTCTTCCCTCTTCAGAGTTTTCCAGCGCTTAGCCCATAGCTGGATTCATGTTTGTATCTAACCAAACACTGAGGCTGGCTTAGACCTTCCTCCTAATCCTGAAACAGACCTGCTATGCTTCCTGAGTCAGAGTAGCTGAGGCAGCTCAGCTGTGAGTAGGGAGCTTGGATGAGAAGTGAAAGGACAGGTCATAGTAAAATGGGAGAGCAAGATATGGAAATACTCCGTAACTAACATGTGGTAACAAGGGCACTGCGTTACTCCTGGAAGTGGTAGAGGCTGTGGGTTTCTGAGAGGGGGCATGTTGGTGGTACCAGTATTTTCCTATTTTATGTTCAATTGGTAGGTGAGATTTCCCGTGTTTTAAGGCCTGTGTGGATGTACCACCTAAACTGTTATCGATTAAAGCCTAAATGGCAAATTGATACTAACTTGCACCTCTGAGTTCTGCAAAAAGGGTGAAGCATAATAATAGTGATGAAATAGCCTTTGCTTTTGTTGACAACTGTTTCAGTATAATCAAGTAACACTGACAGACTGTCACTGCCATTCTTAGTGGACCCTGGGAGGAAAAACAGCAGCTTTCGTAGTCTGTGCTCAGCACACGTGTGCATTTTTATAAGCATGTTATCAAAGTAAAAATAACCTATGCCTGTTTATTTCACTTTGGGGAGAGAGAATCAAACCTTTAATAAAGTTGAAAAAGTAATTTATGCTGCATGCTTAATGATGACATTAAATTTAGAGAACAGTAGTGCACCAGTGTCACATGTTACATTTCACTGATGAGCCAACGCTCTTACCCTTTATGCTTGCAGGGCCAGAAGCTGTAATTCTGGGGTTACAAAGAGGGCCAATGAGCGTAAAGCAGGTTCCATCTTAAGAGTTTCATAATTCTTGTGGCTGTCCTGTCTGTTGTGACCCCTTCTAGCAGTGACAGTTTTTTCATTTCTGTCTATTGAAGCTCTTTAGACTGTCTTCGAAGTTTCCTAGATTCCCTTCTTACTGTGATATACTAAAATGGAGCCAGCAGCTCCTGCTTGCAGAGTAACATCCAATACCCAGCTGCACTCACTGACATCACAAAACTGTCAAGGTTTTGTATTCTGGGTTCAGCAGGAAGGAGCATTTGCTGCAGTAACCCAACCGAGTTCCTTTCCAAAGCGTGGCCATTCTCTGCAGCTGTACCAAAGTGCTGCACGGCCAGTGGCACCACACACAGGATACAGGGCTGCTGCTGCCATCAGCCACCCCAAGCCAGCAGTGGCAGTCGTATCATATTGTGTGCTTGTACCTCTGTAATTCATGTTTATGAGAATGTTCACTTCTCTGTATAGGTTCAAGGTGCGAGTTTCCGGGGTTGGAAGGAAGTGACGTCTATGTTCAATAAAGATGATGAGCAGCAGTTGCTAGCAGGATGCAAGTCTCCAAAATCCAAAGGGTAAGTATTGGTCTGTCTGCTATTAAAATGCACTCACTGTACCATAAAATAACTGTGCAAAGTAAAGGAGCAAAACACTGAGAAACAGTACTGTTCAACTCCTGGAAATCAAATCAGCAGAGGAAGGTTTATGTGCATTTCAAACTCATGTATATGTTAAGCTTGCAAGGAAGAAGGCATGCTGTTTTGGGAAAGGACAGATGTTAACATTTTTGGGTTTGTCAGAATTTAGCTGCATAATAATTTTTTTTTACTATATAAAAGGAGTAAAGTCTTCTGAGTAAAAGGATCATTCTCACCCTCTCCCTTTCCTCTTAAGGATTAATTATGGTTGAGTTTACAAATTCCTTTTTTTACATGCCCTACTTTGTCTCTTGAAGTCTTACTACACCTAAAAAGGTTAAGTGGAGTAGCTATCCTAGGATCTGCAAGTTTTCCTTGTCGGAGCTGTGTTTACTTGGCACACTTCTGCTGCTGACATGGTTAGAGCAGTGCTCTGAGCAGAACAGAGCTCCTCCCAGGACAGACTATTTTGCTGTTACAAGTATATGTAGGTTTTCCCTACCTGTGCTACCTAACTCCCTTGGTTATAAACCAAGTGTGCCACATATCAGCAGATCTGTTCCAGCCAAATATTGGCTTTGATAAGATGTGCTGTAGTATGTTTTGTTTCCAGCTTACTTAGAAATACATGTTTCACAATGCAAGGGTATATATATGCATGTAGGAGGTGTGTATATATAAATAAACAATGTAGAAAATCAAAACATATATTTCCATTTCCATTTTTGCCTGTTCAGTAAAACATCCCAAAAGTTCCTAGCTATCCCTGTACGATTTTAGAGCTGTTCCTAACATGATAGGCTCCTCTCATGATGCTTTTCAATTGATGCTGGATGTAAGAATTGAGTTACAGGGGGAAGAGAGCAGAAGTATGAAAACAGAGTTACCACAGATGTGGAAAGATATTTTGGTATTACTATGAAAACTGCCTGTTTCAGGATATTTTTCTTTCACTCCAGACCACAATTTTTACTTTACTTTTAATGAAAAATGTAACTTTTCAAATGTGCTACTTAAGAAATACAAGGAAACTGTTTGGAGTCTGTGACTGGTTTTAGCAAGATGAAAATTCTGAGTAATCATAAATTCAGAATTCAGTAAAGAGTAATTTTAAAGCTATTGATGGAGTTTCTTCTATTTAAATATGATGAAGCAAAGCTTTAATTGATGGAAAAAAGGTATTTTAATGCAAATATTAAAGATTCAATGGTGGGTTTAGTTGTGGCTAAGGAATTTGTATGCTACTAGTCGATAATGTTTTCAATTATAATGTTTTCAATTTGCTGTTTAGCTCACTGAACCCTGAAGGTTGTGTGTTTCACCGCCGGTGTTCAGCCTTTCCATGTGGCTCATTATTTGATTACATACATAACCCTGCACAGAAAATTAAGCATTAAACATTTGTCATTCTGTAATTTAATTATTCCAAGCTGCAAATATGAAATTATTCAGATTGAAGATTCTTAATGGGATAAGAAAAGTAATAATATAAGTAGCCTTTCAAATGTCTCTTGAGAGAGGTTACAGTAAAGGTTTCTCCTTGGGTTTGGGAGAAGGATTTTGGGAGTTCTTACGAGAAGTACAAACCAGCTGTTATCATGATATTGTGTGAATAAATCTGGTATAAATCTAGGTAAAGTCCTAGTACTGTCCTGATAGTACATCAACTATTTTAGGGCATAAGGTTTAACTGACAAGGTGGTAACAGGCTTATGAAACTGAGGAACATATTGGGTGTTAAAGCTGGTGTTATTAGAAAGAACATTTTCATATTCCTTTTACTATCCTACATCTGGGGGATTTGTTTTGGTTTCTGTTTGTTTTATAAAGTCCTAAATTGTTCTAATGTATCCTAAAATACTTAGTACATTTCCAAAGGCAGTTCTGTGTAATTCACCTCCGGAGGTGCTGGGGGGTGGTGTGTAAATTCTTTTACAGTAGGAAATGACCATACTCAGTCCTCTTCTGATTTATCACTGCAAGAGTCTGCTGTGTTTAGGCTTACATGCCTATGATGGTGTTTTTCCTGAAGTTGACAGTAATGGATGTGCTGTCACGGGCTGACAACTTAGCATTCCTTACTGTAAAAGATAATACATTAATTGAATGCTTATTAATGACTGCTACATATGTTGTTAAATGAAGAAATTAATCACCACATTGTTGTTATTTTCTAGAACAAACCTAAAGTTAAAGGAAGAGATGAAGTCTGAAAAGAAGCCAGGTTTTTGGGACAGTTTGGTGATAAAGCAGAATGTTCCACCTAGGAAACCAGATGAGATTGAGGGATGGGAACCACCACAGATTACCACTGCTGACTCTACCAGCGATGCAGCAACTCCTTTAAGTGACTATACAGCCTGGTCAGGCTGGGAAGATGAAACCAAAGGCTCCACAAAATACACAAACCTGGCCAGCTCAGGAAACAGTTCCAGGTGGAGTATCAAATCAGCTGGAAAGCTGGTTAGTATTAGACGTCAAAGCAAAGGTAACCTTACTGACAACTGGGAAGAGCTAGAATGATACTGGTAATGTGAAATACTTTATAGAAAAGAAGAGAAAGATTCCATGATTTACTCATATGTTTAAACCAAAATCAAATCTGCTCAATCTTGCACCTTTATACAGTACTTTGTTTTATTCAGATTGTTACGAATTTTTGCTCACCTGATAGTAAATTTTCATATTACATTGTTAAATAGCTATGTTTTCCACACTGAAAAAAAAGTAGAGAATCTATTTTGTGCCTATATTTCACATTCAGACTCTGCAGTATGTTTGATTGTTGGTTTTACCAAAAAAAGAGTAATTCCTTAGTGAATGTATACACTGGTTGTAAATTCGACTGCCTTATGTAGGAAGTTCCACTAGCTTGAGGTCCTGTTTCTTTTCTGGTATTTGAGGGCCACTCAAAATTTTAGTTTTGATGCTGTCCCTTTTTAACCAAGGATACTGATCTGTCGCTTGCAGGGAGAATGCTTGTACTTAGTACACTGTTTTCCAAATCTTCAGCCTCAGTATATGCTTCAACTTGTGCACACAAGATGCTTACTGTCACAATGTGCTAGACTGTGTATGAAGTGGGAAAATACTATTCTAATGTAATTCTTTCCATTAGGAGATTGTCACCATCCGTCAGGTCAAATGGGTCTTCCGGAGGTTTTGGGGTGTTTGTTGTTTTTTTTGTTTGGGTTTTTTTTTGTTTTGTTCCTGTGTTTTCTGTTTTTTGTTTTGTTTTTTTGTTTGTTTGTTTTGTTTCACTTTGTGGGTTTTTTTTAATATTGATTTTTCTTTTTTGACAAAGCTAAATTTCTCAGTTTTGAACATGCATCTTATGCCAAAAATAAAAATGATTGAAAATTTGCAAAGCAGCAGTAAGTAGAGTATAAAATGATCTTGATATTCTGGGGGATATCGAACCTGGATCTAGGAATAAGTTGCTTCTATGGAAGGACATATGTTTTCTTTCTCTTTTTTTTCCTTTTTTTTTACAATCACTGATCCTTGTTCTACAAACAACTGTTTTGGTTTTTACTGTGTTGTTCTTTCCCCTGTGCCCCATAAGCAATGATCAAATTGTACTCTGGCATTTTCAGGGTAGCTGAGTAACTGAGCCATTGCACATACATGCATATACACAGCTTCTGAAGCATTTTTCATATAAAACTCTGTCTTATTAGCTACTGATATTTTGCTTTTTTTGGTAAAAGCAGGTGAAGTGTTAAACTTGAGATTTGAAATGTATATATGACTAATAAAAGTGCCTCTTTCTAGCTTATTGTCTCTCATTAGCAGTGCAGCTGATGCCAGATCCAAAGTTGGTTTCCGTTTTGTTCATATGACCCACATAAATACTGCTTCAACATTCATGGATAAAAACCAAACCAAAAGTTTCATAAGAAATGAACACTAGGCTTTTCTTCTACTGATTCTTAAACTGAACTGAAAAGTTGACTGCCTAGCGATATGGCCAGTATAGTTGGAAGATCAAGCTAGCGTGTCAATCAGCATTTTTACAAGAAAGTATATACCTTTATGTAATGGATGTCTTGTAAACATATTTTTGCAAGAAGCTTGTGCTGGTGAAAAGGGATGCATGCAATTTTTTTCTAAGCTTGTACCTCATTTCTGTTCCTGTCACGTTACTCCTTCCTTAGGTCTATCTTTCTCCTCCCTCCTCCAATTCATGTAGAGTTTTCTGGCTTACAGTTCCTCCATAGCTATTTTTTGGAGATTCCTGCTGAGATGTGCCTGGAGGGAAACTGTAGCAAAATGGTTTTGGTTGGTTGTTTTCTTTTTTAGCTGATATTAATAGGAAGTTAAGAGACATCATTCTTAAGTTTATATAAAAGAACACTGATGTTTTGTGCTCTAAAACAGGATCTTGCAACTGGCAAATGTATTAGTAAAACTGGCATTAGTTATTAAAAGAGTACTAATAGAGGAGAAAAGGTTAGCATTTATATTGCGTCATTTAGTCTGTGAGTAAACTCTGTATTTGCCTTGGGCAAGTACGTATGCTGAGGTTAATTATAGGAAAGAGTTAGTATTCTTGGGTAAAGTATGCTGCATTTTATAGTTTATGGAGTACCCTTTAAGGCATGAGCTAGTATTTAGTTTGGTTGTTGGTGCTGACCTAAAAGAACAGAAAAAGATCTGTTAGCAGCCCTTAATATTTTGCTCCTAAAGATGGGCTGAGAACTTTTAATTTCACTCCTGAAGAAACTATTTATACTGTGATCAGTAAAGGTTTTGCCTTGCACATTATACTGTCAAGTGCCTGTTTCTCACCTTGATGATGTGTTTGATGAACAGCTTAATTGCAACCTTTTTCAATTTGTTTTTAGATGTATGATAAAGAATATGCTCACAAATCTGAAGCCTAATATAAAACAAAAATGCATTCAAATGGGAAATTGAGATATGTAAAATTCTGTTTTCACTTCTAGTGATGGAAGTTTTGGTGTGCTTTTTAAATGGTATTTCCTCAGAAATAACAGTTCTAAGGATCAACATTATTAAATTTAATATAATTTATTGTTATGCTTTAATAATGTATTTGTCTGTTAAGAACTCACTGGTGTGAGCTTTCCTTCTCTTATGTTTATAAATGTGTCTGAATTTTCAGAATGGGGTCCTTTCTTCTTTTACCTTCATTAGATGCTTAACTACATTATACATTTATGGGCTTAAGCTATACACAGCTCCATATGTGGAATAAGTGTAGAATATGTTCCTTAATATTTGTTTTGAAATTGCATTTCAAACTGTGTGAAATGTTTAGAAGAAGGTAGCATTAAGATTGTACAATAAGATTGCACAAAATAAAATATAGTTTATATTGCTTTCTCGTAGCCAATCTGCATGATTGTTGGCGTGGTTTTAACGGGAATTAAAAGCTTTGTGTGGCTGTTACTGGTCACGTAACTCTGAGCAAAGTTCTTTCTGAGTATTTTTATTTATTAGCATCATTTGCAAAAAAGAAAAGTAGTATTTTCCATATAAATAAAGATTTAGTTTGAACTGAAATGCCTATTCTTTGACATTTTTTTGGTCCCATTTTATTTGTCATGTGAATTTGTTTCCATCTGCCTGGACATTACTTGCATCGTTGTAGAGTATGGCCAAAGTAGTGACAGTGATATTTGTCCAAACTCTGTGAATCGTGCCATCTCAGAAGCTGCAGCATCCTAGACTTAAAGATTCTTCACAGTGGGAACAATTCACAGGTTTTAACAAACTACAAATATTTTGCTTTGCTGGTATTTATTGGTTTAGAGATTTTTTTAATTTTTTTATTTTTAATTTATTGGCTGTTATGAAAGCTTGGGCAGAACAGCATTCTTTTCCTAAAGACTTTACTGAGCTGCATGTAAACTGGAGGACCTTGGAATGCTTTTGCACACAGTGGCCCCATTACGAGGTGAGACCTGCACGTCCTGGATGGGGACATGTGAGGTGCAGCCACTGTCACCAGTGGATCAGCTGTTCATATCATAGTGTGGGGACTAGCTAAACCAGAAAATTTTATTCAAGTTGGATCCTTAGGGGGAAAAAATCTGGTGTTGAGACACCTCTGACTAGACCCAGGTGGGTCAGGTGCACATCTGGGCAGGTGAAACAGAGTGGAGGGACCTGCATGTCCAGACCCTGGGTAGACAAGGACTCTGTCAGATTTTGAGCATAGATGTTCCTGTAGCCCAGATGAATTCAGCCTGGCATCTGCCTCAGTTTCCCAAACCTTTTGAAATGTTTGTTATTGTATGGAAATGTTGGATGACAAAACTGTAGGTCTTATCTCTGTGCAATCTGAAAACATGAATGTGCATGTTACTTAGCTGTTTCTTGCATGTCTAAACTGTTCTTGCTAATTTTGTTGGGTTTGGGTTTTTTGTCTTTTTTTCTTTTTTTTTTTTTTCCCCCTGAGTGCCTGCTAGTTTATTTCTTATGTATGTGAGAAGTGAAACTATTACTGGGAAAAAGAAAAATAATTTCCTAAAAGGCTTAGTCACGGGTGATAGTTTGCAGAGGTGTTTATCATTAGATGTCTGTCAGTCTCTCAAAAATTTCTTGTAGCATGACTGCTTTGTACCTTGAAAGATAGGGGATTAGATATAGAGGCAGGCAAAGAATCCATTTTAGAAATTGAAAGGAGAGAATTACATTTATTCTAAGTGTAACAAGTATAATAGCAGAAAGTAATGCTGCTTCTATACTTACAAAGCAATAAAGGGTATGAAAACAATCAGAAAATAGGGATATAGATAATAGAAAATTTTATTAAATATATAATAGTAAAAGAAGTGTAGGGAGAAGATGTTTTGTCATATGATATTTACCAACTGTTATCACTGCTAATGAAAAAAGAAATACCTCCTCTGTATTTGGGAAGAAATTCTTCCTAATCTGTGTCTAGTATTTGCTAAATGATTCAGGAAAGTGAGTATACTCTTTTCAAGTCCATAATAATCTGGTAAAAGCTTGGCTGGCACGTAAATTTTTATGCTTGAGACCCAAGTAACACTAGTGGAAACTTAATAACATATTTCGAACTGTGAGTTTGCTATTGGAAAAGAAAAAGGATTTCACTCCACAGAGAAAAACTCACAGCTGTATTTCCTGAGATTGGTTTGTCCACTACTTAAAATAATCATGTGGTTTTGCCTTCTAGATGCTCCAACCCCTTGTACTGAGGAGACTGACTGGAACAGATGAGTTTAAGTAATTTTTCAGAGAATTGGCTGGTTTAATTATTTGAAGTTGTATGGTAAAACAGGTCAGATTTGATAGAGAAACATTCCTTTAAGTTAGCAATGTCTTTTGGCCTTTCTTATCTTGTACCCCTTTCCTTGGAACCCCCAAATACTCTTGTCTTGACCATCTTCTTTGTCCAGGAGTCTTGGATTCTCCATAAGGTCACGCTGCTAAATGTTTCTGGTATTTGCGGAACAGAGGAAACACTGGTGCATGTGCTTGTGCTGGAGAAAAGAAGGGAGACCAAATGTATCCTGAGACCAAGTACTGTACTTGGCATACTGGTTTTTGTCTGCTAAAGTTTTCTTATGTGCAAGATGATTGACATTAATTCTTTGATTTATTTTCTTTTGTACTTGTTCCCTATTAGCTTTTTTTTTTTGGTGGGTGGGGGGAGTCACACATGCGAAGATGTCCTGATTACATGAACACCTACTCTTTGCTGTTTCTTTCTGACTGACACCCCCTTTGAGGCTGACTTGCATTCAGTTGAGTGCCTGTAAACAGTTTATCTTTTGAATATTTGGACAGAAACTTGGCAAACAACATTTGATAGGAAAAGCAAAGGAAAACAACTCAAGCATCATTTCCCATTAGGAAGTAAACCATTGTTTGATAGGATGAAGCACAAGATTCCCAGAAGTCTTACTACAGATAGAGTAAAAGCTGCACATAGGGTTATTTTGAAAATTACAGACTTAATGAAATACATACTTGCTCTTTTTTTCATTTTATAACCTTGTGTGTCTCCTGAAGCATATCAACCTTTCTGCAGAGCGGGGCTATCCTGCTGTTCCCTGCAGGAGAGCACATGTGAGTTCACCAAACCATTGTGGCCAAGGTGGATGTCCTGTTGGCAGCTGAAGACACGGTGGAAGATCTGAGCTCCTGACCTGTGTGGTGGAACTGGCTGCACTGGGGGCAGGAGGAGGGTTTTCAAGACAAGTGAAGGAGCAGATGTTTTGGCATCAAGGAATGAAGCACACTGTAAGAGAAGTAAGAAGTCCAGAACATCTCAGAATGTTCCTAGGGGTGTTAGTATCAATATTTACTATTAGCCCAAGGTTTTAGTGGTAGAGAATCAGAACTAACACAGAGACAGTCCTCTTTCATGGTGTTTTTTCCTGGTTACCCTATTCAAGACCAGGATTTTTGGCTGTGATGAGCAATTGAAAAGAATGTCCCCTGTGTACAGGTACAAACAGAAAGTTCTGGATGCTTGTAACATCAGTGCTCTGTAACTTCCAGCAAACACTTCTCCAGATCTATTCCGCAGTACTATGCCTAAAAATTAGAGTTGATCAAAAATGTAGAAGGTGAATGTAGGTGGTAGAAGACTGTACCCTTAAACACAGGATCAGAGGAAGGCATATGGCCAGCTTGCAGCAGGAACTTAAGTGGTGGTGGGATTAATTTATTGAAGTGTTAGCTGAACTGAACAGCTACATCCAGTATCCTGCTTCTTCAAATACTGTACTTTCAGCCCTCTCTCTTTCTCTGCTCTTTTATCAGATTTCTGAGGTCTCTTAAGAGTTTTCTCCATCCTTCCCTTTTTAGTCTGAGATCCCTGAATATTCCCCATTAGTATCAAGATACTTTTTGCCCCTGTATGTGGATGAATGTATCTGGTCTAGCTGAGATGAAGTTCAGAGGTACAAACTGGGACATGCTACTGCAGGAGCTGCTGTATTATGGTCAAGCATATCTAGTTCTAGTGACCTATGAAAATGCTGCCAAAGTGTTGCTTTTATAAATTCACCAAATTCTAAAGAGATACCATTGAGTTAAAAAGGGGGGTACAGATTTACAGCTTTAAAAGTCTTCAGTAGGAAAAGCTAAAAATAACTGCTGTCTGAAGAATAACAGGGACCAAAACATTGTGAAGAGGTGCTCCCAGGATGCAGAACTTTGTTCTGTAATCTAAGCATTGTGTGGGAATGACAACTGACTTTAGCAAATAAATTATTCTATTATTGTTTTGCTATAAGTACTACCAAAAAACAGTATTCAAGTGGAGAGAGCATGTAAAAATTAAATAAGTAAATTTAGAACTAAGTGGCAGCTGTTTTTGTTTGCCTTGAAAATGGTTAGAACTTTGAGAGTGCAATGACTGTAAAGTGAAAGAAATATAAAGCTTTTTATTCATATTTGTAGAAAAGTGTACACTTAAACCTGCATAAAATAAGCATTACCAGCATGTCTGACAGGCAGAGGGACAGATCTCTGTGTGGCGCAGAGAACAGCCCTTGGAAATCAAAATTCATGTTTTGAATTCACTTATCTATCGTGTCCATCAATGCAGACATTTTAAGCATTAAAGGTAACCCCAGCCTACTGAACTTCCTAGAAATTTT
>JAWWMO010000121.1:95446667-95466405 GCA_035047845.1 Dendrocincla fuliginosa
TCTTCTGCAAGGCCTTCTTTGAAAAGGACATAAAATGCAGGACTGCACTAACTTCCTGTGTGCAGCCCTCTCATGTTGCCAGCAATTGCCTCAGATTACCAATTTCATAAACTGATGAAAATTCTTGACATCACTAGGTAGGCCTGCGCCTTGGGGCTAGTTCAGAACCTTGTGGCTTTAGTTCTTAGTAACTGTAAACTCTCAACATGTTTACCCAAAATTACTTGTTTCATTCAAACACTTGTTACTTTTCAGCACCAGTGCTACGCTGACAGTTACTTAGTGATCTTAACAGGGACTTAGTGATCTTAAAGGTCTCTTCCAGCCTTGATGATTCTGTGATTTTCCTCTGTAAAGTAACTGTGACTTCTTTTTTAAAGAAGAAGGGCTTGGTTGTGCTTTGTTGTTGGTTTTGTTTTTCCCATATGGCTGGACGCAGTATTCCAGCTGCATTCTAATGAGTGCATGGAAAGGGATACTGGCTTTCCTCAACCTGCTGATCCCAAACACCTGATACAGAGTTTTAATGCAGAAGCATACAACTAATCTATAATGCACCATCACTTTAAGACTTGTCCAAATCTCCAGGACAAGGCAGTCAGCAATGACATGGTGATCTAGGAGGTATTGCTCATCAATCCATAGTACCTTTAGAACTTACTGTGCTGTGTTTCACTAAAAATACAAACGCCCTATTATTCTGGTAGCATACTGGAGTAGTCAAGGTAACAAGACATCTGCCTGCAAAAGTTCACCGCTTCTTACTGTCACACACAGTCTCTGAAGTTAAATATTTAATGCCAAAGACATTTTAGTAATTTGTAGTATTAGACAGTTATACTTTCAATTATTGCAATATCAGAATGAGATAAATTAACTGTAGAAAGCATTTAACCTTTACACAACCAAGCCAGATAATCCAAAGAAATCAGATACCACAAATGCCCACCTGCATGCACGCTGTGTGCTTACCTTTAAAATCTCCCCTTTCAAACAGAAAACTTTACCCTACATATTGGGCTACATGTCAAAGAATTATTCCACTGTAATGAAAGTTCTTAGTCATTCTTGACACAAATCCTTCAGTAAATGCCCAGGCTTTTCACAGCAGAAACCAGTTCTGGCTATCTGCTTTCCTACTACTAATTGAGCAAAAAACTAGTACCTGGAAGGGCTCCATGATATCAAGAATACTCAACTTCAAGATAACATCATTAAGTAACATGCCATTTCTATGAAAGCCAGCTCATCCTGTTAAGTGATCTAGGTTTTTCGAAGGAAAGTAAAAAAAGTCTCACACTGACATGGAACTCCTCTTAAACATCACAGAAAGATAAAACAAGAACTAATTTTTAAAAATTAGAACATGAGTAATATTTTCCATGATTTGTCAAACATTTCTTGCTCTTTGCACTACCCATATCTGATCTTTCAGCTGCAAAATTAAAGAAGTCTCACTAACTAGGGTATGTTATGGTGCAACACAAAGTAAGAGTGGGACTGTGCAATCACACACACGTTAAACAAGAAAATGCCCTACTGAAATTAAAATCATCCTGTAACTGAGCATATGCTTCATGGTAAACATAAAAATCAATGTAAAACACGTTTTGAATGAATTTTTAAACATTCCTCCAGGCTTCATATGGGACAACAGCAAGACTATAAAAATATAGAGCTTTACACCAATGTGGTAGGAATGCTGTAGTAATTAGTTCTCATTAGAGATGTATTGATTGCTATGTCCTCATTAGAAAATGCTAACTTCAGACTACTCCCTAACAACCTTCCATAAGATTAAATGGATACAAGAAGACAGAATGCAACTCTTTACCCATGGCACTTTACACTGTAATTCTAAGTACTGATGTAATCAGATATCAAGAGAGAAGAACACAAGATAAAGAACAACTTTAGAATTTAATACTGATTTTATATGGAAGTTTTATATATTACTTTAAAGTTAGATATTAGTTATCTAATCATATTTCTCATGAGAAACCCAACAAGATTATCTTAACATTTTCCCTTTCAGATGATGACCACTAGCTGTTTGAACATATCTCTGATTATCTGTTTCAAAGCTCTTACCTTCCAAAACAGAATACTACAGTGTCGACAGAAATGCAAGGTGTCCCCGTACTGTTCCTTTATTGGGTAATATTTCTGAAGTGCGAAGTACATCAGCTTCCAGTCAATGTGACCTTTCTCTGATGGAATCAAATGCCTACAAAACTAGACATAAAATTAATATCTTCCTTTAAAATTGTTGCAGTCAAGTCAGGTAAAGGACAGGGGAAGGTGGGAAAAAGATAGTTAAACTGAAGTTTTATAACTAGAATTCTTTGAAGTCAATATTATGACATCATACATCTCTGCAAAGCAGTGAGAGAGATCTGGCCACAAAAAAAAAGGATGGAAGGCAAATACTAAAAATAGGAGGGTGCATATTTGCCAAGAAAAAGTAGGCCATACACAGCTGATCTAACTCTACTGTCTCGAAATGATTCTAATTATAGCCAAGAAAGATTCAACCAAAAGCAGTATTTAGAGCTGTAATTAATTTTATACTTAGCAAAAAAAAAAAAGAAAAACAAAACAAAACCACACTGAGGAGTGAGATTTAATGACATGGTCATGCATTACAGATAATAGTTTTCTGTTAAGACATTAACTACGGATTTAAATGATGCTTTAAAAGCAAATACATGATTTTTTTTCACATTTGGTTGTGATCTTTTTAGAAGGATAGCAATAATCAGTGATTGATGTACTTCACGGGGACCTAATCTGCATGTCAAGATTAGCTGATGCACAACAGCTATTCCTCCCCAGCTTAATACAGCCAATGTTTATTAAGCATGTATTTATAAAAGGCTTCTGTTCCACTCAGTATGGATTAATACTAATACAATGAGGGCTTTCTTCATTCAAGAGACAACTGCTAGACAGGGAAAATAGCACTGCCTTTCTGATTTCAGCTACACTTCACTTGGTTTCACAGTAACTTCCCTGTTTAAAGGTCTCATTTTTTCGAAAAGTGCTCTTCAGACATCAAGTATGTTTTTGTGGTTTTTTCAATGATTCAACAAATGTACTGCAGAGGACAGAAAAACAACTAACGTGATTCTGTAGCTTATTAAGGCAGTATTACTTGTAAACCGAAGAAGAAGAATTTGATATTGGAAAATGAATAAAATCATTAGATTTCTATAATTAATAACTTAACAAGAAATTGAGTGCGAACGTTCAGGAACACACTGGAAACACTGTGTACAAGACCACTGAGGTCTCCTCTACTGCACTTGTTGGGGATTGTGCAGTTTTTAAACAAACATCTTGCAGCAGACATTTTTTAAAATAATGCAAGAAAACAGCTTATCCTAAACTCACAGACATGCTGAATACAATGTTTAGTAGGAGCCAAGCCCCCCAAAAGAGAACACTTTCACTATTACAGCACAATGTCACACTTTTATCTCAAAAACTGAGTTCACACTTCATTATTAGTACACCACATCACAGGGGCTACTTATACAAACGTCAGAGTTTATTACCTGCTTTTCCGCAAAATGGTACTGGCAGAGTTTTTTCCACAGCTGTCTGTCTTCACTAAGCATGTACAAAGTTGGGGTCACTTGACCCAGAGTAATAATGTCCCAGCCATCAGAGAACCTGTATAAGATGTTATTCAGCATGTGGAGAGGGAGATCGCTGAGTGTAAGACCATTGTTGACTTGCTGGAAATAAGAGTTGAAGACTTTTAGCTATAAAACCTTGACAGTATAAGGTACAAGTACGATTCTTACTTTAGAGGTATCTCAGGCCTTAGTTGTTCAAAATGATTGAGTAAAATCTACGGTTAATTCTTGCCTACATTATTCTCTAACTGCTGTTGTTGAAAACTTAAATTACTACAGGTAACGAAAGAACTACAGACTATAGCTTTATAACTTACAGCTTTCCTACTGTTAAAATAAACATATCTTAAATTCTTTATTTAAATTTCAAACAATTTTTAAATCACTTCTCACAAAATAATAGCATGCAGTCTTGAAAACTACAATATATACAATTCCACCTTTGAGATAAGTGTACTAAAGGTCTAACTATAATAAGAGTATGAACCAATTATTTCTAATCTGTAGGATCACTACAGTTTCTCAATTTTTCTTAAGAAACAAGGCACATGTCAATTTGTCTTAAGACAACTAGAGTACAGAATAGAATACAGAACACAGCTCTGAAGAACAGAAGTACAGAATGAAAGCACTATGGAAGTCAATAGATCAGGAGAATTTCTGAAGTCTGGAGATAGTTCCCCTTATATGTAAATGAGAAGTTCTGCAGTGGTGACAGAGCACTGAGAAATTTTTCACTGAGATTCTACACCTCTGGGAACTTGAACTGGCCAACCCTGGAGCTCATAGTGCCAGGTGGCACAAAGCCCAGGAAGCTGGAGGTGCTGTCCCAGCTGGCCAGGGAGGGCAGGAGCACGGGCAGTGCTGACCCCACCCAGCAGAGCTGCCCTGTCACAAGGCAGGGGCAGCAAAGCTGGGTTATTTCACAACCATTCATCTCATTTATAGACTAGGCTTTCCACAGTGTCATCTGTTACAAACACCTCAGGGACTATTG
Organism: Dendrocincla fuliginosa; assembly: GCA_035047845.1. NCBI lineage: Eukaryota > Metazoa > Chordata > Aves > Passeriformes > Dendrocolaptidae > Dendrocincla > Dendrocincla fuliginosa. Next base: position 95,451,306 of record JAWWMO010000121.1, read on the forward strand.
CTCTGTTGAGGAATATGTGAGCACTGCAGATGCACATGCAAGATCTCTTATTTCAGCCAAAGTGAAGCAGCTCCAAAGGAAGTGTCACACTGGAAAGCAGCAAGTGCAGCAGTAACTTCAGTGTGTCAGCATGGTCTGTGCTGGGGTTGCCTGGCATATGGAAAGTGCTGAAACCGGGTTCCCCATTTCTTTTCCATTCCAAAAGGAGCTGGTTTGTTCAGATACCCAGCACACACTGAAAGGACAACTTCAAAATTTCATAGCTGACAGCCAATAAGTGAAACACTTGTATGACTTTACTGTAAGCAACATCTTGCACCATTTCTTCCTCCAGGACTAATGCAGTCAGAAATAAAAAAAAAAAATTGCCTGCTTATCATCAGAAGTTTCCGCTATAAAACCCTGGATCAGTGCATACCACATGCTTTGAACATGGTAAGAATCCAGATGCTGAAGTAAGTATACTTGTTTTCTTTTTTTTTTTTACAAAAATCAACTGTGCTTCTGTAAAATTGCTACTTGAACATTTTCTTCCTTGATACACTTCTAAAAGGCCTTTTAGATTTTTATTTTTTCAGTTGTAGAAATTTTATTTTGGATTTAAAAATGGGTATTTTTTTCATCTCCATCTGACAATCTAGAGACAAACATTTTGAAACTCATTTGAGCGAGAAAAAACATTTTTTCTGTACATCTCTACCACAAACCAGCAGTACAGACATTGTAGCAGCCCTCAGCAGAAAACAGCCATTAAAACATTAGAAAATTAATTTGATTCCACTTCATTAATTTCATCCTACTTCTTCAAAAAGAAAGAAAACACATAAAAATCTATAAATATATAAATAGTATTGAACATGATTTAACAATATACCTTGTTCATCTGAAGGTTTTTTAGCTGTTGTTGCCACAGAAGGATAGTTTCTAGTCGGCAAATCCAAATATTGATGTTCCCTACCAACACAGATTTTCCTACTCCCCTAATCAGTATACAGAGAGTAGAACTCAGATCCTGTAGAAGATCTTTGATAAGTCGTGGATTATACTGGTCTTCCATGACTGGAAAACAAAACAAACCAAAACCAATTTTGGCTAACTGAGTTAACCAAGCTAATAGTTAGCTCAAACTAATCAACACCTTTTTTAGATTAACTAATTACAACTCAACTGTTTGTATCCAAATAGCTGCCCTAATTCCCACTATGACATTCATTAATGCTGTTGCCATACATGCAAGATCAATAATTAACAATTTCACAGGCAAATTTGATGCAACATTTCACATTATGCATTTAATAAACTTAATGCTAAACAACTACTTATAAATCCAATTTCTTCTGCTCAAAGCAGATAGTATTACACCTCCTTTCAGTGGGGTTGCCAGAATAAAAAGATAAATCAGTATTATGCAATCGCTTTTTATAAAAATAAATAAAACGGGTATGTGTTTTAAGTTTCACACAAACTTAAAACCAAACACTTTATTAATCTAAAAGCTTTCACATTTCATGAAGAATATAATTTAATAGTAACCAATAGTTTCAGAATAGAATCCAATTGTCACTTAATTTCACCAATTTGCTTCAATAGACATTATTCAATAACTAAGAGAAACTTATTGCAATTGTGGGATGGGAAGTATGAAACCTGGCACTAATTAAGTATGCTATTGCTATGTCTTACAATGTAAAAACAGTAGTAAAACTAACAAAAAAAAAAAAATCAGCTGACAGCTTAGTAACAGCAGTTGAATCCAATCAAACAGATTACAAAACCTTAGGTCTTACCTTTCCGCACAATTTTGTCCAAAATATTAAAGTAGTTCTTTTGTGCTGCACCACTCAGTGAAGTTAATTGGGATTTTGCAATTAACTGCAAAAGCTAAGACAAAAAAAATTAAAACTTAGAAGAATGACAGAAGAAAAGGCCAGTTTTAAATACACAGTTTCAGAGTGTACGCTCACCTACAACAGCCTAGAGTGCTGGAATGGCATTTCGTGAAAATTTAGCTACAGAGTTCAGAAAACAAAGTAGGGGAAACATGGAAAGCTTTAGGCATTCCCACTGGCATACCACGAACAACTCCTGAAGGATGTGCATTTTCAAAATACTATATAAATATTAGTGTTTATCTCTGACAGAGCACATGACAAAAGGACTTTATCAGCTGCAGTGAAACAATGAAGGGAGCCTCTTTTAGGAGGCTCACAAATACAAATGTGAACTTCAGTGTTGCTGGGTCCTGAAGCCCATGACAGATTTGGTGGCCAGGAACATCATTCTGAACTGATACCCAATACCAGAGTTCCAGTTTCTGAGTGAAAGTATCATACTGGTCAAACTGAATGATGGGTTTAGTGCACTACTTTCTATTCATAGAGAGGAAATACCGTATCTTAGCTAAATTAGGGGGGAAAAAAATTTCTTTATTACTCCTCCATTCAGGTCCATGGTAGAATAAACCACAGTGATCTAATAATGAGCAGTGTACAATCCATGTTAGTAACTTTCCCTTAACTGTATAGTAAGGATCGCCCAGCTGTTCACACATCTCTCTCTGAAACCACTGTGAGCAGAAGGGTGGCAAGAACAGTGGAATGGTTTAGGGCAAACTAACAAGAACAGCTTAAATTCTTGCTGTGTGTAAATGCCAAGCTACAGCTACTAGAGGCAGCCCTTCCTCCGTTCTGGCACCTTTGCTTTTACATTTTAAATTCAGTTTTGTAGTGGGTAAGAACCACGGCCAACAAAAAATGTCTCAGTATGAAATACGAGAGACTTTGGTGTTGCAACAGTATTACGATGTTTAGAAGCGTGGCACTGAGCTTTGCAATTGCAGTTTTTAATGATGACTTCAGAACAAGTGTTCTCAACACATTGGAAAGGGAAAGCAGGGAGCAGAAACCAGCATTCCCTGCAGAGTGCTCCCGAAACTAACCTGCAGAGCCCTGCTGTGTAGGATAGTATAAAGTGTTGGCACAGAGGGCGAACAAAGACTAAGCCTGCCAAAAATTATACTGTATCTTCATTTCTAAAACACTGATTTGACAGTTCACTCAACGTTAATTTTCCTCTGGAAAGAGGGAATGCACCTGTAACTCTCCCTGATTTAATAATGTTCCTTCTGGCTTCTCTGCATGGTCCCTGACAAAACATTATGTGCTATGAAAGGAGGAAATAATTCTCCTGATGTACTTAAATATAAGCAATCTAGTACTAAAAACTGTATAAATAGATGTCAGGATCTCTTTCTTGGCATTTTTAAAGCCTTTAGGTTGATTAATAATTTAGAATGTACCTAGAGGTCTCTGGCAGCTTGCCAGTTCAAGCAAATATATATACTTCTCTTGATTAATTTAAAAAAATTCAGTTATGTTACTCAGTCTAGAGATCAAATCAAAGAAACAAATTCCATCTGACTGATTTTAATGAAGATTCCAATTTTAGTGAAAGTTAATATGCAAGGATTAAGGCAATTTGAGCAGAATCAAGGTAGCAGGAGTACAAGGATCTGACACACAAGTTCAGTCTTACTGAACATGCATAGCCATGGATTATGTTGTCTGTTACAGACTATACCTTTGAATGGATTCTCTCTTTACTCAAATGGAAATATTTGGAAAAACCCCATCCATATCAAATTAAATGTATCAACATTTGACATGCTGCAAAATTACCAATGTACTACAGCACAGACAAATACAGAAAAACATCTGATTCTACCTTCTCCCCTCACTGCCCACCCTAAGAGGGTCCTGGACAGACATCCATATTAACTTTTAATAATGATTGGCAGATTTTTAGTTTGTTGGAGAATAAAAATGAATCATCTTGTGTTCTGGGATCAAAGAAGAGCTATCTAGTAGGGCTTGGTCTTTAAAGAAAGCACTCTTGATTTATACCTTGCTATCTTTAAATGGAACAAGAAGAACAGCATACATAAAAGTAATCATCACTGTGCTCATGCATAACTAGGAATAATTCTTAGAGAGGAAGAAATAAAAACCTGCTACACTGCATTAAATGAGCTCTGTGTAAGAGATCTTCACCATTAGAAACTTCAAGAAAGTAAATGAGAACTCATATAAAGCAGAGAGGCATGGGATGACCTGCTTCTTTTATTAGGTCTCAGTTGCAGACTGGCTTAAAATCTGAGAGAGTAGATTAAACATTGTTCTTAAAAGTCTGTGGCAACTTCACATATCACTGGCATCTGCTCAGTTTTCATTTGTTAGATAGAACACCACATATGTTTCTCAATTCAACAAGTTCTAGGGCTATTGAATGAGCAGCAGCTGTCACTCATATCAATCATGTTTATTAGCATCTTGGTAACTTTTAAGTCTTCTGTACCTCTTGATACAAGTCAGTTTGCCTCTACCACCTCAGAGGAAGTGAGGTAAAGATATAATTAAACTTCAGTATTCAGTTAGAACTGTAAAACAATTCTAACTTTTAAAAATTTCAAATAAATTCTAAAATGTAAAAAGAATTTTGGAAGTCTGTCCACTACTTTAAATTCATCTTAATTTCTCAGGATCTACCATTAGTAGAGTAATGGTTTGGATTGCAAAGTCAAATTTCTTAATTTTAAAGCAGTGCTCCTTTCTCAATGATCTTAAACTTGGATGATTAAACCAGCATCATACTCATATATACAATATACTCATTGGAGAACAGAAGAAAAACTTTGCACTCAGTTCTGATCCACTGTTTTGAGCAACCCAGCTTAGGCACTGCAGCATCTAAAACCATGTAAAATTCTGGATCTGCATTCATTCTACATAGATTCTACATTCATTCTACATACATTCTGCATTTCCATTCAAGTAAGGCACTCAAGGTTGACACTATTTATAACATCATTTATAACACAAATCACCTTTTTTTAGATGCTTTTTTCTTTCTGCTGTTCAAGGCTGAAAAGTCTTGGGTAAGGTTCTTGATTCTGCTCTAAAATAGCATTAAAAAGTAATGTCCTAAACCATAATGCACACATACACCAAAAAACCTGTAAGGGGAATAAACCAGGCAAGTACCCTAACCACGAGCCTGGAGGCAAATCCTTTTTGCTTTGTTTCCACTTCTCTTGTTTTTCTGGGAGTACAATGCATCGCCTCAGCTTCACAAGGACAGAATGTGTTTTCTCTGCAAATAATCCACAGCCCTGCGGTAAGGGTGTTCTCCTGGTATATTTATTTAATTTTGATTTGCGTCTTTTCAAGTTCTGGGTACGTTCCAACCACTACATTGCAGCCTTACCACTGAACTGAACTCTAGTCCTGATATGACTCATTTTGAGCTTCCCTAGGAGATGGGACAAGCACTTTACTATCTCAAGTTAGATGAAAAAAACCCACCCCTAAGGCTAGAAGAAAATCAGTATTGCCCAGAAAAGGCATTTCCAAGTGGGCAGCTAGTTAGTCATTACAGAAATTATGGGTGGAGTCTCAAGTTTTAAGGGATGTTAAAGATAATTTCATAGATATCTTGTCCTAGATTACAAAAGTGTGCAATGAACCACAGGACTATTAAGAAGGTGCAGAAGAAACTGCAGAATATTTACACATCAAATATTCATCTGGAAATTGCTATTTTAAGCATATTTAAGATGTAGCAAAGTATATTGAAGATGAATTACACTTTGCTACTTTTAGTTGCACCGTAGTTATTTTGCCTTTAAAGAGAGAGTTCACTACCCAGACTGATGAAGAGAAACAGAAGCCACCATCAATGCTTCCCTCTAAACATACAGCACACTGGCCATCACCCTCCTCCTCAGGTTATAGACTTTCATACAACAATAGGGTGAGTTTTCACCAAATAAAAATCACTCAGTTTAAAGTTGCTTTGAGAAGTATAAATTACATATGAACAGGATACTTATACAGTTACAAATCATCTGTTATGTGCAAAAATATTTCTTTTGTACACGTAGGCACACCAGCAAATGCATTTTTATAACACGCACATAAAATGAGAGCTTACTTTGACCACGTAATTGAACCTTCTGATGTCCTGAATTGCACTGGAAAAATCTAAGCGGTTAAAAGCTTCTCCCAAGGTGCAATAGCCATGTCTCTGAAAAGAAAAAACACACTATAAATGGAAAGAAACAAAAAGACAAAATTGAGCATGGATACCATGCTCGCTGAAAATATAATGTATCTGAAGAGCTACTTAACTTCTCATAGAACAAACAAAACCAGACATGCTGTTTGGAAGTAACAGGTACATAGGCAAGGCCTTTCAATTTATACTAATCATGCAATTTGGAATCCCTGGTATTTGGGTGCCCTGGGAATCTACTCCACTCTTGCATGGCCATGATGCTGGCACTCTGTCATGGATACCACACTCCCTATTCACCTCAGCACAAGGAAGAACTTGCTTGTACAGTCTGAGCCTACAACCCTAAGAATTACCTGATTCACATTTGAGAGTAAGAACACAGCCAGCTGCTCCTAGGATTGGAAGAACAAATGGTCTCAACATGTAAAATTTATTTTCCAGGTGCTAGAAGTTTAGGGTTTTGGTTTGGGTTTTTTCCTATGTACCAAGAGCAATTGCATTTCCTTTTGGTACTTCTCCACAGGTATCTTAAAGTGAATATAGAAGTTTCAGAGGCTGTTGTGAACCAGTTAAGGTGGTAGTAGCAGCCCAAAATGACATGGGATCACATAAGCTGAGTACGTTTAGAACCACAAAGCCACTTGGGTGCCTAGAACCAAATATAATGAGGCTAGAAAAAAAACCACCCCTCTAACTGGTGAAAGAGACTTGCAGAACAGTGTGCTAGTATGGCTTATTACATAGCCAGGGAAGGAGAAGGATAAACAATTATTTGAAATTCATTCCTAGACAGACTTCCTTGGTGAATTAAGTGATGGTGACATGACAGCAGTACAAATTGACGTTCCTTTTTGCAACCCAGTGAGAGCTTACCTCATACGTACCCCACTGCGACAGGGGACAGCTAACTACTGACTACAGAGTGGTGGTAATTATTGTTTATTCATTAGTGACCAAATTCAGGATTGTACTGCTTGCTCATCCAGTTGATATATCTCAGACCCAAGTGTGCTGCACACTTCACAATATGCACACATTGGTTGGCTAATAGCAGTGAGTTAACACACAGACAACAAAACTTTTGTTGAAATTTTAATATTTGAGTCTATTCTCTGGTGAAACAGTTATCAAAAGGCCACACATTAACATTAGAGACATTTCCTTGAACACCTGGCAACAGATTTCTATAAAATCTCTGCCTTCCCCAATGCACCATCATGAAAATATTACTCACAAAGCATCTCCTATTTCCTTTCAGCTACACACCTGCACTTGTTTTGGCTTTCTTTATTTTCAGCACTCTCCCACAGCATATTTCACAGGTTTATTATCAAGACATTCCTACTCTTGCTCATTTTTGTTCATACTAAAAAACAGTGTCCAGTTTGGAAAGAAAAAAAAAGTTTCCTAATTGTGAGCCTGAATGGAAGTTTTACTTACATTCAAGTTTACACCAAGATTCCAAAACATTAGGTAGCTGCTTGTAAGCACCTTCTTTGGAGACACTTAACTGGTTTTGCACTTTCAATTTTAGTTCAAAGACAAGCAGTACAAAGACAGATGGGCTTGGATAGGTAGTGGAGAATTTTATGTCCATCCTTGCAAGTTGCTACATCTCTGCCACAGCAACCTATGCAAAAATCACTTTGCCAGCTGCCTTTGCCTCACCACATGCAGGTGTGCTAGGCTGCCAACGAAGAAAGAGTTAAATATAATCCCTATGACACAAATGATTTTTTCTATATACTGTCTATCAATTAAGAAGCACTAAGATCATAGGAATTGACCCACAGCATACAGACTTACTTCCTTGGTGCTTTCTTTATGAACATAAATCCACTTTTCACGATAAAAACCTAAAATAAAATAAAAATATAAGGATTTTAGGCTTCCACATTAGTTAATGCCTTCTAGAAAGACACTGAACTTTCTTTAATAAAATGCTTAATAAGGTAAGAGAACTGGCACAACAGTTTTAATGAAGTTTATAAAGGCTGGAAAGGACGACTAAAAATTTTTATAAGTTACATACTTCAAGAAAATAATGAGAGTTATTTTTTTTTTTTTTTAAAAAACCCACAAGGGTGAATTGCCTTTAGATCTTTGGGGAAAAAAAAATCCAATAAATAATCGATACCACAGCTTCAATTAAGACATACCACTTTTGACACAAGCATTTGTTACCAGCACAGATGTAAACATAATTTAGGAGGCTGTTCTATAGGCGAACAGCTATAACAACATTTTTCTGAAACTACACGAGTCTTCTAAAAGAAATGAAAAAACTCAGTCTTACACTGTGAATCCGTGCTGTTCCTAAAATGATCTTTTTTCCTTTTCTTGGCTGCAAACTCACAGTCTTCAGTACTGTATACGTCTTTCTCATCATCCCCAGTTATGATGCTGAAATAAACCCACCTAATTAGAACAGCAGTGACTAAATATTTAAGATGAATACAGCTTACAATTTTCTGCATTAAAGTCCACCAGCTGAAAAAACCCATCATATTCTTACTTAAGATCCTCTACCTGATTGATTATAGTAATATGTATCTTGAGAGAAGCTTTTCTTCTCAGTGGGGTTGAATTTTGTGTCAAAGTGATTAAATACACTAAGGTATCTTACTAATAGGTATCTTCTAAGTCTTTACTGACATTTAGAAAGGACTAATGAGTCAGTACCAGCTAGACAACTGCAAAGCTCTCCAAAGCTCTAGTATACAAAAATTCCTTATTTGAAACAGACCAAGCCTTGAAAAACCGCACAAAGGTAGAAGCCAGAGCAGAATTACTGCACATCCCTGAACAGGCAGAAAGCCAGCAAAGAAAGACAACTCTTACTACTGTCACCTTTGGGGTAAAGAAAGCCTTTCTTCTAACAAATGCTTGTATCACAACACTGTACATAATATAGGTGTCATGGTACTGCTTTACCAATGATTTGTAGAGCTTCAAGAACCAACTGGTTTGTCTCTGCCAGAGACTCAATTATATCTATGTTTCTTCTGACACTTAACTATTTAATCCAACAGCGGGGACTAGACCCCGCTTTTTAGACTATTATATATATAGTGTGAACATATATATATATATAAAATAGACTTACAAGAAACTATTAAAATAGAGGGTTTGGATTTAGTAGCCTTTCTAAAATTCACATACATTTAAAAACTGCCCATCTTATGGGAAGCCTACACAGTTTTATAAAACTTTCTTTGCATTTTTACAGATAACTGTAAGAACCAGCAACGTAGATAAGAATGGGTGTTCATTTTTCTAGCACTGAGACGGAAGATACCTCTTAGGAAGGCCATGGTCTTGCAAAGATAACTGGACTGAGGAAGGATATGTGTAGTGAAGTTTAACTGTAGGACTACTTTTTCCCCCATTATTGTTCTTTGACAACAGTGTTGGATACAAAACCCCTCACATTCGTTAGTAGTTTAAAGCTGAATTTGCCAGGTGAAACTATTTATCAATGTCAGTTTGAACTTTGAAGTTAAACAATTGAACACTGTAAGACAAGTTTATTTAAAAATAACCTGTATTTGGACACTAAGTGGCACAAATTAAATTAGTTTAGTTTATTGCTATTAGCTTACACAGTTAAAACACCAAGCTGAGACACAATGAACCAAATCAACTGCTCTACATGCCTTATGGTGTTAACACAAGCCTTAATTAAAATGTTTTATCATAATACTGCACAACATCTGAGTGCACCTGGAAAGATTTAAATACATACATAATACTGCCAGTTTACAGCTACTGTCACTTGTCTCGATGATGCACTTCATAAAAAAATTATTCTAAAGCTTTTAAAAGCAAAGTACCTGGTGTTCTTAGAACTATAATATTTTAGATAAAGCACATAAGAACTTCAACTTTTTCAAAAAAAGTAATTTCACAGCAGTATTTAAATAACCATTTGGGTATTACACTTAAAATGATGGAAAATGTGACAGGGCTACCTGGGCTCCAACTTTTCTTCCTCAACCCCTTGCTCCTTTTCACATGCCCCTCAAGCCATGCAATTACATACAGAGAGATACTAAAAGTGCTTTAGAAGAGACTCAAAGCCATTTACAGCTTGACCAGGCATGGAAAATCCTGAGGTAAGTGCCTGCTCCAAATGACATTACAATGTATCTGTCAAAATATTTTACACTCCTGCACTGCAATATGAAGCCTGCACATGATGCAGAAGAATCCCCAGCCTGGGTATGTGCTGGGTACAGACTGGATAGGAAGCAGTTTTGCAGGAAAGGAGGCAGGAGTCTTGTGGCTAAGTAGCTAAAACCAGGTCAGCAGTGTGCCCTTGTGTTGTATGAAGCCAACTGCACCCTGGTTTGAGTTAACAAAAGTGTATCCTGCAGACTGAAAGAAGTAATCAGCCTTCTTTATTTGGCATGAGAAACTGCATCTGGAGTACTGTGTCTAGTTTGGGGCTCCCCAGTACAATAAAACCATTGTCATACTGGAGTCAAGTTCAGTGGGAAGTTACCTAGGTACTGGAGCACGTGATGCATGAGGGTAAGAGAACTGACCTTGCTGAGTGTTAAGAGCTGGTGGTGGAGGGAAATATGATTGCTGTCAATTTCTAATATGAGGGTATAAATAAGACAGAGCTAAACTGTAAGGTTAGGGGAAGTGGCCAATACTAAGTCAAGTGCTAATGGACACAATCTGTGATAAGAGAAATTCTTACCAAACTGAGGGGGGAGAGGAGGGATAACACAACATTCACAAAGATCACTTCTTTCATACTTGTCAAACAATATTAATTAAAGCAACCTACAAGATGTTATTATTTAGCAACGGTGCAATAGCTTCAGAATTAAATTAGATTTCCTTTAATTTGCCAAGTACATTATTAAAGATACAAAAGAAGGAAGAAAAGATTTTTTTCAAAGCTATTTAAAGCAACTTTTATGTTGGAGGCTTACTGAACATTCTTTCAATGTTTTGCATCCACAGTGGTCAGACTGGGCAGAAAAAGAAGCCCAAGTAAGATCAGGGACAGATGAACACAAAAGGAAAAAGGCATGAAGAAAACAGTAGGTCACAATAATTCTTCACTACTTAATGACTCCCTTGAGGATTATTTCACAAATTTAGAAAACACAGGTGTATGACTGACTACAGCAAGACCTAGGTTGTCAGTAAATCCCTCTTAAATCAGATAAGTTATCATATAATTTACTGGATTAACAATAAAACATTGAATGTTCCCTTTCCTCATTATGAGCACACTATGCTGGAATTTTTGTCCAAGAATGCTATCCCTGAGAATTACTGCTCCGGGGAGCAATCAAGTAGAAATTTGTTTTGACAAAGCTATTTATAACACACCAGTCTGTGGGCATCTGCCACAAGTATTACTTTATTTATCTAATATCTTTCTCACCTGTTTTACTGGAGAACATACAGTCTTGTACGCTGTAAGAGAATGAGCATCAATCTACCACTGATTGTATATTTGGAGCAAAGGCCTTATATGACTGCCAGAAACAGAACTAACCCAACAACTACTAAGCAGAAAGTCCTTATTCATTTCCTGGTAACAGTTCAATATGCCTGTTGCACTTGCAATTTATAAGTATCACTTTTACCTTTAAATAATACTAGACAGGCTTTTTTTTTTTTAATTGGTTTGGGGATTTTTTTTTTTGTTTTGTTTTTTTTTGTTGTGGTGGTGTCATGTAGTTCTTTTTTTTGGCTAACTTTTGGCTTGGGTTTTTTTATATTTTTTTAAATTTTATTCTTTTTAAAGACATACAGCCTAAGAAGGGATCTGGCTGCCTAAAAGAAGCAACTCAGGAAGCAGTGACAAAAGACAGACAATCTGCATAAGAGTCTGCTGGCTGCCTAACTAAACAAAATACACAGCTGCATTTGTACACTGAAAATATCAGCTACCACAAACAGTTGCAGTCTGTATGGAAATGAAGTCAATCTTTGCCTTCCCACCTGCCATTAACTCATGCAGAATCACTTTTTTCTTTTTTAACTTACACAGTGTGGCTGATATCATTCAGCTGATTATTCCCATCCTCAAGTGCAGGACTAAAGGGTTCACATCGTTTCCATCCATCCTCTGTTTTAACCCATCTCCATCCAGGGGATCTCCAGTCTTGACCCAAAAATGGCATGGTTTCTCTATAAGTAGCAAGAAGAGTATTTATGTATTATTTCTTAATAAAAGTTGCAAAACTTCTTGCCATTATTTCAGTTTTCTCTTTATCCTTAAAAAACCAAATATTATCTCCATGAAAGTTCTCTGTAGAGCATCCTTTTAAGAAATAGATTCAGTCATTTAAGTATATTTTTATTCTCTAACCTCATTTGTCTTGTCATTCAGCATTTATTAGATCAAGGTAGGTTTCTTAGTTCTTTAGAGAACAAGGAAAAGAATCATGGTAGTCCAGGAATGATTAAAAAAAAAAAAAAAAAAAAAAGGCAAAATTGTACCCTGTGTAATCTGCTCTGACATGATCAAAGAGATTACTGATTTTTATACATGACTGATAAATGGTTGTTAAAGAGATTGACAGCCCATAAAATCAATCTTGCTCCTTTTACTTTTTCTAGGGTTTATAAATGCCAAGTTTGTGCTACGCTATGTAGTGATGTTTCAGTAAGGGAATTTTCTTTTTCCCATTTTTCCAGTTGTTGTTGAGGGTCACCTCCCATGCCAGGCTATTAGCCAGATACCAAGACAAAAGGAGACTGCAACATAAAGTCTGTTGTGACACATCTCTCAAAATTCCTACAAACAGATGCCAAGCCATCACAGGTATATCATTCTGCTCTTTTTCAAAAGTGAGATTCACTTCTGACACATTGAGAATGTGAACAAAGAAGGTTTTTACACTTTGAAGACTACAACCTTGCCAGCTTTTGCCCTTTTCTTGCCATTCATCACAAAAACATGTTGCTCCTTAGTTTAACAAGGGATTTCACATGCAGGCTATAGGGGGAAGATAACATTACCATATTTGAAACACACGTTAATGTATATTAGCAACAGCTTTGGTCCTAAGAAGTGTGCATTTCTTAATACTTTTCCAACTTGAAAAAACTATTATGACACATCAGTCAAGTGTCACTATGAATTTATTTATCCATTTGCAGTCTTGACCAGCATCTGCCATAAGTTTTAGTTAGAACAGGAGAGGGCACAGACAGATAAAAATACAAATTGAGTGAGCCAATTGAATTTTTCTTTAATTAAAAATCTGTACACCACGCAAAACAGAGTGCACTCTCTAGGTCTCAGCATTGACTAACCTCCCCTTTCTACTCATAACTCAGTCTTCCTGTGCACCTAATAAGAACCTTTTCCAAAATTTACCACATCCTTTCCCCCCAGTCACCACAAACTCTATTCATGCCTATCTGCTTTTCCAATCCTTGTATTACTTCCTAGAAATAATATGAACCACAACACTTTTTTTCACCCCAAGTTGTTTAGGACTCTCCTCACATTGATTGTACCTTCTTTATCACAGAATGGTTTGGATTGAAAAGGATTTTAATCATCAGCTAGTTCCAAACCCCCTTCCATGGGTACAGACACGTTCCACTAAATCAAAAGCCCCATCCACCTTGGGCTTGAACACTGGCAGGGATAGGATACCCACAACTTCTCCAGGCAACCTGTGCCAGTGCCTCATCACTTTCACAGTAACGAATTTCTTACTAAAACCTGATCTAAACTTACCCTCTTTCAATTCAATGCCATTCCCCCTTGTCCGTGTGCAAGTACCTCTCCAGCTTTCTTGTAGCCCCTGCTTTAAGTACTGGAAGCCTGGTTTAAAGGTCTTCCTAGGGCCTTTTCTTCTCCAGGCTGAACACTCCCACCTCTCTCAGCCTGTGGTCAAAGGACAGGTGCCCAAGCCCTCTGATCATGTTCATGGCCCTCCTCTGGACTCATTCAAACATCCTTCTTATTTCGGAGGCCCCAGAGCTTGATGCAACACTGCAGGGGGGGTATCAGCAGAGGCGGAGCAGAGGTGCAGAATCACCTCCTCTGACCTGCTGCCCATACTTCTGTTGATGTAGCCCAGAACACGTTTGGTTTTCTGGGCTGCCAGTGCACATTGCTGACTCACGTTGAGCTCCTTGTCAATCAACACCCCTGAGTCATTCTGCTCTGGGTGGTTCTCAGTCCATCATTCTCCACTCAGCCTGTATTTGTGCTTGGGATTGCCCCACCCAGGTGCAGGACCTGGCACTTTGCTTTGCTGAAGTTCATGAGGTTCACACAGGCCCACCTCTGTCCTGTTGAGGTCCATTCCCTGCAGCGTGTCAGCTGCACTACACAGCTTTGTGGCATCCACAAATGTCCTCACACTGCACTCAACCCCTCTGTCCATGGCCCTGACAAAGATGTTAAACAGAGCCAGTCTTGAGTGTGACCATCCAGCCAGTTCCTTATCTACCAAGCAGTCCATCCATCAAATCCACGTCTCTCCAGTTTAGAGACAAGGAAGTTGTACAGGACAGTGCCAAATGCCTTCCGCAAGTTCTGGTAGATTACATCAGCTGCTTTTCCCTCATCCCCCAATGTGGTAACCAGACCATAGAAGGCCACCAAATTTGTTAAGCAGGATTTTCCCTCAGCAAAGCCATGCTGGCTCCCATCCTCCCACACCGCTATTGAGAACCCAACACCCCACTCCTCCAGGCAGGCTTCACACCCCTCAGCCCTGCCCTTCGCCGCAGGCCCACCTGCCCATCCCGACCCTCAACAGCTTGTCCCAACCTCCTTCAGCTACACACACCCCTAAGCGCCAGTCCCCAACCGCTCAAGCCACGACTGCCCACGCTCAGCCCCAGAGCCTGGGGCCAGCGGGGCTCCCTCTCGCACACTCCCTCCCGTGGTGTTCCCGTGGTGTTCCCTCGCCTCCCCTCGCTGCCCCCGCCTCACCTCCCGGCACGGCCGCTCCCGCCCGGCGCTGTTGCCGGAAGTACCATTGGCGCGCTTGCCCCGCCCCCCGGCGCTGATTGGCCGCCGCCCGCCGCG
>JAWWMO010000121.1:95473297-95486981 GCA_035047845.1 Dendrocincla fuliginosa
ACCTGCTCGTTGCAAAGGGTAAGTTTCCAGAGGAAGACAAAGGTAGAGAAAAATAGGGGTTGAAAGAGGAGAATGAGAGCTAAAGCATCTAGAGAAATTAGATGTTCATCAGTTTGGCTGGACCTGATAAATTGAGTTACTTAGACGGTAAGCAATCTTAGAGATACTAGCAGTTATGCAGAAAACATAGGGAGGATTGGAGAAGTGTGACAGAAATGCAAAAGGGCAAATACAGTGTCTATTTTTAAAAAAGGAAAAATAGACACAATCAATTATAATTTGTAAATTTAACTTTAGCTTCTGGTAGAAAAAATTTGATACTAACATGATCTCTGTAGTGAGCTGGAATAAAGAATAAAACATATGCATGTTAAATTGGTTGACGGTAGGAAATTGGCAGAATGTGCAAAAATATGCTAAGAATTATAAATTACCTTGGAGTAGTGGTCTGAAACACAGAATGGAATTCCCTACAGACCTTTTGTGTACCTACTCATAATTAACACATCTGTCTGTAGCGTGCTTCTACCCCATTTAGCTATGCCTGTGATATAACCATGGTTTAATGGAGTTGAATAAAACCAAATTCAATTACTAGTGTTATCAGTACCTGCCTTTATCTCAACAGCAGAAGCTGTATCTGTTATAACAGTAGCATTATTTGGATAAAGCTGACCAGTGAGGAAATAAAAAAGAAAGCATGTTGAAAGAAAAAAAAACACAAAACCAACCCTGAAGCTTTGTAGGTATACTTTTTTATATACATGAAGCACCCATAAATAATAATTTCATTAGTCAATTTATGTTGTGGTTTATAGAAGGGTGAGAACCAAATCCGACTTTCTGATTTATCAAAATTTTAATGGAAGCCCACAAATACATTTTAATCTAAGTCTTTCATCTGCATGGGGTGCAGAATCCTAACTTTAGTAATGAAAGTTAAAAATAATTATATTTTTGTTTACACTTACACTTACTTTAGCTCAGTGGTATCAAGGAAGTGTGGTTCTGGCTTACTAAATATCCAGTTCCAGGTTTCTTTTCTGAAGTGAACTGAATCTGCATAGTGAGGAAAAAGAAAAGGTCTGGTACAATAAAAATTCTGGTTGAAGTCCGTTAAGGTGTCTTTCCATAGCAGACTCCAGAGAAACCTCTAAAACAAGCAAACCAATTTCTTACTTCAACTACTTTGATACTATAAACTATGTTATTTTTCAGAACTGGAAAATCTTCCACTCTTATTGGTGATTTTTCTCTAGCAGATTTTGCATGTTAAACTGAGTATTTAATTTCTTGAGGGTTTGGTAGTTTTTTGTTTCCATGTCTTATGTTCGAGCATTTTTTGACAATGTGAAGGAGAGGAAGAGGCTGGAATGAGATAGTGACACAAGAAGGAAAAGGAGATGCTGAAATAAAATCAGAACATTCTTCCTCAGGAGGTTCTGAGTTGTGGTGGCTCTCACTTCAAAGCCCTTGTTCACTCCTGAGGTCAGACTGTTCAGGGCTTTGGACAGAGGGAGTCACTGTCATATTTAAAATGCACCACCTTCAGCAGCTGCAAATTAGTGTTTTTATCTAGTTTTTGTACACATGTAAGCTTGCCTACTAGACTTTTCTTGAGACATAAATTTTGGTTATAAATAACACAATGCTGTTTGTTTTTGAACAGAGTAATTTGCAGTGCTGCTGAATGAGTGGCACCAATGGACAGCCAGTCTGACCCAGAGATGAAACAGCAAGCAATTTGGAAAAGCCTTTAGTTGTTAAGGTATTGGAATGATGGGTTCAGAATAATTTTATCATTTCTTGGAAAGATGCAAATATAAGTAATTCTAATGAACAAAACAAAAACCTGAAGGTTGACTGTTACGGAGGATACTCTATAATATAAGCTCCATACATTGTATATTTACAACTAATTTAACTACTCAGAAGTCTATCAGAGATTTATACATGATCAGTAATTCTATACCTCACCATTAATAGTCCTCGTGATTTGCAATCCAATGTGATCTGTGGCAGTAAAAAGTTCCCTTTGGAAGCACTAAAGAGAAGTCTTAAAAAGTAATATATTTTGTGAAACAGGAGCACAGTATACTTTTATGATTGTTATTCATAGTCTTGCTCACCATGTAATTATAATCCTAAATTCACATTTCCTACTGAAGAATTTTTTTTTTTTTTGAGTTTGTCCAGTAAGCTTTATGGATTGGACTTCCTGCGTTTGGTTATTTGTTCTTTGCTTACTGTATTAATATGAACACCACTTTGTATGACAGCCTTGCTTAAGTGCCTTCCAAGCCCCAGGCGAATCAAGGAGGATTTTGACCTTTATTTCACAGGAAATGAATCAGGCTTGTTTATTCAGAAGAAAAACAACTACAGGTATGCAACTACAGTTCTAAACTTTATAGTTAAATTCAATGCCAGCGTAGTACTAAAAACAGTCCTGAAAAAGCTGTGCAAATTTCAGGGTCATTGTCTTGGTGGCTGTTGTTGTTGTGGGGTTATGCCTGATAAGAAGGAAGAAATAAAAGCAGTGTTGTATTCAGAGTCACAGATATGTTTCTGCATAGTTCTTTGGACCATTCTATTACACAGAGCAAAATTCTGTGGCAGTCCATTTATCCAGTTCTCAGCAAGGTTTAGAACTATTAATTCTGAGTGTACATTTCTTCACATGGCTTTTTGAAGCTTTTGTTACTATTTTATAGGTATCTTAAATATAAAATTTATGGACATGGATAGGAATTTTTAGAAAACATTTAAAGGCCTTGTGCATAGCAAAATTCTTTTTTTCTGATGCATTTTGATAGAAAAAGGAGGATTGCCAGTAAGCTGTCATTTTCAGAAGAACATAGGGCTGGAAGACACATAGATTTTATTCATATAGTGTTTGAACATAAGCAAAATACAAAGAATTAAATAATTTTTAAAACCTATTAAGATAAAACAGCCTCATTAACACACATATTAGACTAGACAAACAGCAGGAAGTGAGCAATATGCCTTTCAAGTTGGAAATTTATGTTAACAAATACCAATAAACAATGTGAATAATTTTGCTGATAGCATTGGAATTGCTATTTAGGCTGATGTTGCATAGCCAGGTGTACCAGTTATCCCACCAGCTAGAGGCAAGAATCACTAGATGCTTTTCCCCCTGCAAGCACCCTGGTTAAATGAACATGGTTAAAACTCTGAGAATAGAGCAGGAAACACGTTTAATTGATTTTTTTTTCCCCTTCCATTTATTTTGCTTCTGTCTTCCTACTTTGACTTTCTAGGTCTCAGACAGTGTACGTACCTCCCACACTGCGCCTTGGTAGCAAACCAAAGGACTTGCACTCACACAGCAGACAGCTGTGGGCTGGTGGCCTACCTCCTTTCACTTAGTCTGTGGCTTCTGTGGATGCTTTTGTTCCTCCCAGTTCTCACCTGAGAAAAAGGGTGCCCTGGACTGGTGCTGTCTCCCCACACTGTGCCCATTTTGATGGTGTTTAGCATCTAGATCATCCTGTGGGCTCTTTGAGAAAACAAATCGGTACCTAATGAGTGCATCCACACTGTCATATAACGTGGGAGGTTAGCAGTCACTCTGAATCATTAGCAGTGGATCTTTGGGATACACTAGAATTTAGAGCACTGTAAAGTACAGTAAAGACACAGCCAGCCATCCTGTGTAAAGATGCAGCTAATTTGTTTAAAGATGGCCCAGTCAGGTCTTTTATATTCTATGATTTCTATAAAGGTCCAGTTCTGTGATGCCACCAGTTGTGAAAACTGCTGACACTGAAAGGAGTTTTATCCAGGTGATGGCAGAGGACTTGCACTCTGCAGAATTCTGTCCAATGGGATCTTTATCACATTTGAAGCAATATGCTTAAAAAACATATTTATGATTGTACTTACAATTAATTGCTGCCATTAACCTCTACCCTTATATTAATTCTTCAGCTTTGGGAGGATAGAGCAGCTGCCTATTGATCATTAAAGTTAGGATACCATTCTGATTTACCTGTCTGAAAGACATTACAATTTGTGAATTGCTTTCCTGTGTTCATTTATACTAAGGAGATAATTTCCTGATAGAATTTGCTGACAGTTCCAAAATGTAAATGCATGGCATGTACTATCTTTGTGTCTCTATTTTATAGCATAGTTATATTTTACTCATTTAATTAACTAAAAAATATAAGTAATTTATTACTTTGATACTAGATCAGCATTGGGATCTGTACAAAATGTATTTGGTATAGTAGAGATAAGAGGATCAGGGAAAAGTGGTTTTTCAGCCCTTAAAGCTGGACTAGGTTGAGTTACTATAGAATGAAGACAGATGACAGATGAAGTTTCATCTGGATATAACTACCATTTTGAATGCTTATTCCTCTGGTAGTCACTTCCATGCTTATTATGGAAGCTACCTGTTTTAGGAAGTGTTAATCCCATGGCAGGAATAAAGTGTAATAAAGTGTTGCTGAAGAGGTTACATCTGTGAGATGAACTGGGCTCAGTAATTTCAGCTGGAACTTGTCAGGATGAAGACTGGCCCTAGAATGCTCTCTGTGCCAGTCTGAAGAACTAATTTTATTTTTCTGTAAGAAAAGTTACTGCATAAAAACCAAGTTGAAATTGTTTAACCTTACTTGAGGACATGCATTTAATTTAATGCAGTACCAAACACTGATCTGTTTTATTATTGTTTTACCATTTTATGTAGCATGTACATGCTTTAAGCATAATATCCCTCAGGAGACAGAGAGAAAAGAAACCTTCACAGCTTCCAACACTACAGGAAAGTGGCAGTCCTGGTAGTGGGAGGAATAATCTGATGAATTCTAGTGGCAGCATCATCAGTGGCTGTAAAGCATTGAGTTTGGAAGCTGAAAATGCATTAGATAAGTGCGGTATACTTTCAGTAATCTATCACAGAACTATCTGTCATGCATCTCCTTTTCCCTGGACGACATCGCTTTCTAGCAACATCAGCACAAATATTTGGAAGAAGATAGAGAAACATACAGCTTGCAGTATTTCATGGACAAATTGCTTCAGCAGAAAGCATGCCTTTTCATTTACCTTCCCAGCCAACACTTAGAGTTAATCACAGCAAGCAAGTGCCACTGCTGTGCTTATGGAAGCAGAGCTAACTGTGTTAACAGAGACTTAAACACATGTGGGGACAGTCACAGGGACTATGAGACCTGGGAGTGTACATTGAATAATCAGACAGGAGCACTTGACAGAAAAGGGAGGAAAAAGGTGCGCTATTCTTGAATCTCACTCTTTCTAAGACTCTCTCTTTTGGCTTAAGCTTTCACCTCACATGCTCGTTCATGTATTGCTGTGCTCCATAAGTTTTAGCTACTTGATAGAGTGCAGGAACACTGAGAATGCAGTCCTGGTCTCACTGAAATCAGTGGCAAGACTCCAGTTGGCTAGGATAAATCAAAATTTCTCTTCTAACATAGATGCAATTCTTTGAAAACTGTTGGCTTAAATCAAAACCCAAAGCAAACCCCATCCTGCTGTCTTTCTGAATATTACAGGAAAATGCTGCAACTGGATCCCTAGTCTCCAGTTACTTGCCATTATGAGGAATTATTGGGTTGGATTTTGCTTTGAGTTTCCAGATCTAAAGGGATGGTCTTGGCAGCTTTGCTATATCTTCACTTTAATCAATTATGTAATCAAATGTCCTTCCTTCTCCAATGTTCTGTAGACCTCTCTTGAAATGATTAGAAAAGATTTAAAGGATTCTAGCTGCCCTCAGTGAGCACATAACTCGAAAATCTCATTACCACTCATGAGGAATATTCAAACAGGGCTATTTAAAAGACAGGCTTAAGTCCAATTTGGGCAGCTAATAAATTCTTTTCAGACCTCATTAGAGTGAGTTAAGGTAAGATTCATCTAATCTGACTTTAGCCATCTCTAGTTTAGATGACTCCACCTGTGTTTGCTACCTGATCCTGGGGAGCAGGGGAGAAACAGCTAATTTTAAAGCACAGCAGTAACGGGACCTGTTTTACACTTCTACTTTAGAATGGCATGAATTGTTCCCTGAATGTACCAGTGACTTTCCAATGACTAGAGAGGGGGCTTAAAAGGTAAATCTCTATATTATAAGTTTGTCTAGTTAGGAGAGATTCATTCCCTTTGGGATAACCTTTTGTATTCCTGCAGGACATCCCATATTCCTCAGAACTTTTCGGTAATAACTTCAGTTCCCACCATAGTTCCCAACTGCTGTACCTAGTCTAAGTTGAAATCAAAGCGCTGATCCCCTCTAGCTGACCTTGGAAAAGTTATGTAGTAGACATGGCAGGAGTTGGGTACCCTTTATCACAAATGGTTGAAAAGGTGAAGAGATATAAAAGAGAATCAAACTAATTTAAAAGTTAGTGGAGACATACAAATCGTAATCTTCTAAAAATGGAAAATAGAATTTTAAATACACTGCTGGGTTTTTGACACTAGATGGCAACAGTATACATTAGAAATACTGGATTGTCAACCAGTAAAAGTAAACATTACTCAAGGATTTGAAGGAAGAAGAATCACAGAAATTATTTTGAGAATAGATTTTCCACTAAATCAGAAAAAAAAATAAAGCATGTTTAGAATACTGTATGTTTCTGCTGTCAAGATACAGGACCTAGAGAAACTGATTTAAATTTAATACAAAACAAGTTTACTCTGAGTTAGAATCTGCCTTCCATGAAAGAATGTTTATTAGAAGTTCATCAATCTAATCAAAGGTTAAATGTTGCTTTTACTGGCTAGATGATTACAGAGAGTCTGATGGTCATAGGCTCCACCCCTTTGTGCCTCAACTTCCTGAAGAAATTGGGTATGAAGAGTTTGAGAGCAGTTTCCTTTTATCATATAATACATTTGTAGAATATAAGAGTCAAGTTTCATCCAGCTCTACAATAGAGCAGTAGACACACTATGCTGCATGACTCAATTAAAAATAAAGACTGAAAGACTGCGAAGAGGTGAAATTGTGATGCCAGTTTGGGAGGAGACATCACAGCTGCACTTCTCCTTTCGCAGTGGTCTAACTCCTTGGTTTGCTTGGTGTCATTAACCAGTGCAGAGGAACAGAAGGATGTGAATTTTGATGCAGGCAGTTCCTTTCTCTTTCCTGATGTGCCTGAATTGCCATGTTCAGGAGGTAGCATGGATATATCTGTATTGGACTCCCCAGCTGCCCAGGGAAACTCAGTGTTCATTGCTTTAGGATAACTTTTCTTGAGATATCTTTCTCATTGCCATTTTCCAATGGTGTTGTTTAACATTTCACAAGAGGAGTCTAGAGCTAATGTTCTGTTACACCATAATACAACTTCTGAAGTAAATGGAAACATTGAACGTTTAAAGAATAGAATGGACCATTTAAGGTTTAAAAATACTGAGTAAAGTTCCTAGACTATCCATGAACATATCCTTTTGATATTGCTACTATTTTGAAAGAAAAAATAAGGCTACATTTTTTTGTACAATATTCTTCTGGGCAATGAATGAGTTTCCTGTAAAGCAAAGTGGACATTGACTGAGTCAGCATGCTGCAGAGTTTTCTGCAGGACTAAAACCACAGTAGTACTCATGGCTTCACAATAAAAGAATATAAAGAGATCCTTTTGGAGGTCAGGTTGAGAATTACCTGCCCTTTTTCTTCCACCTTCAAGCAAAAACTCACTAAGCATCCACATTATCTATATTCAGGTCTGTGCTATGGGCGTGTAGTGTGTGTATCCAGGATTCAGGCTCCAAGTTTGCCAGCAGGTATTTCTGTGGAGAGAAATTCTGTACCATGAAGCACAGAAAAACTTTTAACCCAGTCTTGAATGTTCAAAATGCACAGGATAACCTTCAGTTCTCATGTGACTTTAAGGTGAGGTCTGTCCTAAGGGAAATATTTTTGGAGGAGAGAAACAATGACCTTTCTTTACTGTTAGGTGAATACGGTAGCCACATGTTTCACAAATGTGGAGTATGAGGCAGAAAGATTAAGTGAACTGCTCAAGGCTATAGAGCAAATTTTGTATCAGAGCCCAGATCAGAAGGGAGGAACTGCTGACTCCCAGTGCTATGGTAAGATACCTCTCTCTGTTAAACTAAGCCTATGAATCATCCTGAGAGCCAACAGTAATGCTTCATGGGTCTCAGCACTGCAGATGCTATTAGTGATGTTGAGAAAGAAGGCACTTCTTTATCAATGTGCAGCAATAATTATTCTTAACTCTTACAGGCATTTATAAATGTTCAAAGCATTCACAATCTAAATCCAGCAAAACACATTGTGTGTCAACCTTGCCTTCCCAGGACTAAAAAAATCCTATTATTATTATTGTTTTTCAAAATGTAGTTTCCAAAGCCTGTAAAAATGACTTTGCAGTGATGTCTGCTTCCTGACAATGCCTTTCTTTTCCTTCTTTAGGAGGTATTTATAAGATATTGTAAGCTCTTTAGTGGCAGCAGTGCACAGAGAAAGAAAAAAAAATCCAAATATGAACCTTTGTATTTCAGGACATATCTTCATTTGATTCTGCATGATAATAGATGTTTATTTTCTGTCCTCTTTCAGATATGAGCAATTTTATTGTCCCAGTCTGATGAATGTATTTATTGTCCCAGTCTGTGTATGAGGCATTTTATTATTGTGCTACAGCTTGCAGAGAACATTCCAGTTCCCTTGCAGGATGTAACTGGCTTCCCAAGACAATATTTTGGGACCTAAGGACTTGGATTGTAATCACAGAAACACAGAATCAAAGAATAGTTAGAGTTGAAAGGGACCTCTGGGAATCATCTAATCCAACCCCTCTGACAAGGCAGGGTTACCTGGAGCAGGTTACACAGGAACGTGTCCAGCTGGGTTTTCAATGTCTCCAGAGAGGGAGATTCCACAACTTCCCTGGCTAAGCCATTCCAGAGCTCTGCCACCCTCAGTGTAAAGAAGTTCTTCCTCATGCTGAGGTGAAACTTCTTGTGTTTTAGTTTATGGCCATTGCTCCTTATCTTGTAGATGGGCACCACTAAAATAGTCTGATACTATCCTCTTGACATCCACCTTTGAGATATTTATATATTTTAATGAGATCCCCTCTCAGTCTTCTCTTCTCTAGACTGAACAGGCCAACCCCCCACAGCCTCTCCTCATAAGAGAGATGCTCCAGACCTCTAATATATTTGTGGCTGCTGGACCCTCTCCAGTAGCTCCTTGTCTTTGTTGAACTGTGTGGACCAGAATCAAACAACAATACTCCATATGTGGCCTTGCTAGGGTTGAGGACAGGTGAAGGATCATCTCCGTTGATCTGTGAAAATCCTTTTGCTTCTGTTGCTTTCTCATAAGTTAAGATCAGTTGGACCACCTTCGTTGAGAATTCCTAAATCAGGTGAATTCGAAACCATAGGGCATGCTTCTTTAGGTCATTTACTAGGGTAAATCAGGAGTAACACCACTTAATGACACCACAGTGGTGTGTGAGGAGGAAGCAGGATAGAAATGTCATGGGGGCAGTTCCCTAGACAGTCAAAGTCACTTGCCTGACTACTGAATTACTTGGTCTTCTGTCTCCCTCTGAGCATGGCAAGCTTCTTGGCAATTCCAGATTAGAAGGCAGTTTTCCAATGCGTATGGGACATGATGGTAAACTCCGAGTAATCCATAACTCTATAGCTGTCGAAAGGAGACAGCTCAGAGGGGCTTGAAGAGGTCTCAATCTCTGGCCTAGCACAAAAAAGGCTTTGAGAGTGTGATGCCATCTCATATTTTCTCTGAGTCATGAAGAGAATTATTGCTATAAAGGTGCAAGGTGTGAAGCTTTATAGATTATGCGCCTTTATAGGTTATGGGGGAGATTTGCATTCTTGAGTGTGAAATGCACTGAAGTAACTTGAAGAGAGAAACACAATGGCATTGCACACAGCCTCACTCACAAGTTGGCATTAAGCGTAAAAGGGTTCTAGTAAGAAGTCATCATGAGCTCTGAAATTATGCTGTTAATTGTTGTGGTGTCTGATGTCTCAGACAAACATCCCACCACGTTCTCTCATCTGGAAATAAAAATGAGCTTTAGTGGGTTTTCACTTGTCTTGCAGACATGAGCTCATGCAGATACTTAGCAAGAAAATCTGTACAGACTTGTTTATGTACAAATACCATAGCTCATTACCTTGATGTCCTCAGAAAATAGGTTTTAATTGTGATTTTTTCTTTGATCATAAATATAGTTCCAGACTTATTACTGAAATTAAATTCTGCATCCCAGGTCTACATTCCCAACAGACAGATATGTAATACTGTTTGTTCTTAATCAGTTAGTAATATTCAGCTACCTGCATAACTAGCCGCTTTGAAACTATTGCTGTTTGTCTTTATCATATATACAATGTCATATTTCTTTCTTCATTTCGTCATTTAGCTGTTATCTCACTGTTTGTCCTTGGTTAAGTTACTTAAACTTCAGTGGGCTACCATCACATGGTGTGATTTAGCATAGGTATTCTGCTTTAAAGCTGCCTTCTCTCTGGAGTAACTTTCATCTGTTCTTTCTTAGTAATGCATCCCAAATGCCTTATGAAATTTGTCCATAGACATGTTAGCATAAGGGCATTTAAGCATCAAGTATGTTACATTCTTTAGGAATTGTCATTAAAAATTTTAAATTCAAATTTAAAAAAAAGTTTCTCTAAAGTAATATTAGCTACATAATATATAGCTATATAGTAATTATATTGTTAAGAACTCCCAGCAACCAAGTTGTTTACAATCAGACAGCACATTATGAAGAAATCGGAGTATTGTAGATAGTGCTGGTGATTGTGCAACTCTGGTCCTACTGCCATTCAGAGGGATCAGACAACACTGCAACTCCAGCAGCCATTTATGCAGTTCTGAGGTGTGACTGCTGTCCAACCCAGAAGTGATAATGTAGCCCAGAAATCAGCAACCAATGAGGCCCTCAAAATGAGAGGGAGGCTATCGTATCAGTGAAGAGGAATGGCTGATAAAAACTTGTGAAATAATCCATGTCCTTTTCTGAATGTGCTGAAATACTAGCTCATGAGACCGTCTTGGAGACTTGATGTGGTTTAACCTCAACCAGCAACTCAGCACCACAGAGCTGCTCACTTGCTCCCCCACCAGTGGAACGGGGAGAGGATTGGAAGTGTAAAAGTTAGAAAATTGGTTGGTTGAGATAAAGGCAGATTAAAGCAAAAGCCACACTTGGAAGCAAAGCAAAACAAGGAATTAATTCACCACTTCCCATGGGCAGGCAGGTGTTCAGCCATCCCCAGGAAAGCCACACGTAATGGTGACTTGGACAAACAAACACCATCACTCCAAATGTCCCTCTCTTCCTCCTTCTTCCTCCTTCTTTATGCACTGAGCATGTCACTGTGTGGTGTGGGATATGCCTTTGGTCAGTTTGGGTCAGCTGTCCTGTTTTCAGTACAAATCTAGAATGTAGGCCCATACATGCCACTGTGAAGCAAATTAACACTACACTAGCCAAAACCAGCACAAATATATTTCAGATAATTTGATCTTGGATATGTAACCTGTTGCCCTTTTTGAGTAGTGTGATATTATTCCTGACTCAAACTGACTTGAACTGTTGCCATTAATCAAATGCCAGAAGCAATTCCAGAAAACCCTTACATCTGTAGTGAAGAATGATGAATACTTTGTACAATGTTTAGGCATCCTTCACAGAGAGAAGTACTGTTTAGGTATGTGGTATTTGTATTACGGTAGGTCTGTACACTTTGAGTATTAGCAGCAACACAGAAATTACAATGCTTAAATCAGCTTCCCTATTGTTACCATTTTAAATAGCAGAAGTTTCAGAAAGAGATTTAATCAAGTACTTATACAAATATAGCTTTACTGTCATTTCATGGAGTAAATCCTTCTAATTATGCTGGTATTGAACTATAAATGCAGAATCCATTTAAGCAATTCAGAGCATTTCAGATAACATTTTCACAGGAAGGCAGACTTCAACCTACTTTACTTAAATTCATGTATGTTTCCTTGATGAAAAGAAAGCCAAAACCAAAACAAAAGCAGAATGAAATAGAAATAATGAATAACCTGATCAGCGGTTCAGCCATTCAATTAAAAGTTATAAAACATATATGGCAATATCATAAAGAGAGTATGAAAATGCCACTTGAAAAAGGCCCCCAGAGAAGAAGGTACTTAGGGCAGGACGATCAGTACTTGCTAGACAGGGTTGTTCGTAGTTTTAATGCTTGCACCCATCCAAGCTGAAACCTGGAGTCTATGTTTACACCATAAGGCTAAATACAGCCAGAGAACTTGACTGTCTGTACTGTTCACTGTTAGCCTGGGTATTGGGAAATTTTTTTCCCATGCAAACCAACATCTTCCCAGCTGATGCCTGGGTGTAGTTTGGTCAACACAAGCCAGGGAGACAGGCAGGCTCTGGCCATTCTGTTTTGAGATGTAAGATAATTAACGGTAGGTCTGCAAACTCTATTGCAGTAACTGGCTACTCAGTGCTAGGAAAATGTCCCTGCAGTGTTTGATTTACTAATACAGTCACAGCCTAAGTGTGAACCGTCAGTCTCCTCCTGATTTTTTGCAAAAAACCAAGTGAAAGAGAAATACAGTTGTCTTCTCAGGGCAGAACATACAGACAACATTATCTTATTCTGCAAAGGTATACAGTTCTCATGCTTTGAGGCAGTTCTTCCAAATTGTTTGGCTTGGGATGGAACAAAGGGGCACTTGGCATATTTGTCAAGCCTCTGGCACTTAAGAAAGAGAGAAAACAAGAACACAGTGATAATCTAGAAAATACTTCACTAAGAGGGAGGCTGACATCACAGAGAAATTCTGTGGAAAAAAAACCCAAACAAACAAAACCAGAAAACCATTGCTGGGAGGCTGGAAGAAAAACAATAAGCAAAAGATTTGGTAGTCTTAAGCTGGAGACCAGCTTTTTTATTTTAGAAGTAACTGCTGCTTATTCACTAGAGAGCTTCTTTCACCCTCAGGAAATGAGACTGCTATAGATAAGAGTCGCCTTCAGTATTCTGCCTTGATTTTATCCTCAGACATCTTGGGAAGAACTGTATATAGTGTGTAATTAAGCATTGTACTGAAGCAGACATGCAAGAGAGCTTAATAATGTTTTCCACATGACGTGGAAACAGATATGTCACTCTGTTGGTACTGTTTTTCTTACTCTAGGCAACATTTGCTATGAGTAGCACTCATTTCCATGAGAGTCTAAGAACTAAAATAACTTGATTATTGCAGGATTTTTATTGCACAACTCTGATAAATAGGATTTCTCTGGTTCTCAGTCCATGGTTTCATCTTTGTGCATCCAAACTCTTCAATTAAATCCTAAATGTCCTTTAAAAGAACTTGTACTCCCTTCCTTGCCTCAAATATGTCACATGTTTACTTCGTGCTGTTTGCACTGCTGAACTATGGCTTACTGTAACTGTCAGCATGTAGCAAAGTATTTTCAGAGCATTGTTCTAAATCTCCTTGTGATTTGATTCAAACAGAGAAGTCAAAAGAGATTAGACACAAACATGGTGAGATTTCCTTTAGAGCAGATTGCAGGACCCACCTGTTTGCTAAAGGCTTCCTATCACTGCGAATAAATTTGAGGAAAGCAAAAGT
>JAWWMO010000121.1:95488783-95508991 GCA_035047845.1 Dendrocincla fuliginosa
GTGAATGCAGAGACAGAATGTGGAATTTCTGCTGTTTTCTAAGTCTTTGGTTCTTACGTTGTTATCTCACAAATATTCTGTTGCTGACAACTGAGCTATTAAACATTAGTTGAAAGAAGGAAAAGAATGCAAATTCTCTTTTAATTACTTGGAGAATTTTCCACATCAATCAATACCATAATAGGCTTTTTTTATCAACATGCATATCCTTATTAATACACTTATTAAGAAAGGAAATACTATTATTCCTGTTTTACCAATGAAATATAACTAGAAAAGATAAAGTGACCTGCTTAAAGCCACATTAAGGCAGCAACAGAAGGAAGTTCAAAATTCTTAGTTCTTGAGTCTCAATCGAGTTTCTTCACAATGAACACCCTTCCCTGTAAACAGTTTTTATTCCTCTAACCTCTCTATTCCTCTTCTCTCACAATTTCAGTATTTTAGCCACTCACTTAAGTCATAACAAGTATTTCAGGCTGAGATAATTTGGGCCGTTCAGTCAGGAAAAGAGAAGGCTATGGAGAGACCTTTAGAGTAGTCTTCCAGGAAGACAGGGCAAGGGGGAATGACTTCAAACTGAAAGAGTGTGTGTTTAGATTAGGTTTCAGTAAGAAATTCTTTACTGTGAGGGTGATGAGGCACTGGAACAACTCAGAGGAGCTCTGGATTCCCTTTCACTGGAAGGCCAGGGATGTTCAAGGCTGCATCTCTGATCAATCTGGTTTAGTGGAAGCTGTCTCTGCCCATGGCAGAGGGGTTGAACCTAGAGGATTGTTAAGGTCTCTTCTAACCCAAACTATTCTATGATTCTGTGATCTAGTACTTTCTCAGCAGAACAGGCTACATGTAGCTCTCACATAGCCAGAAGAGAACAAGCACCTTTAAAACTCGAGTTCCATAGGTTCTTTTTAACCAAAAACTCCAGTTACAGATGCGTTTTTTTAACGTAGACCTCTCTGTATTGCCTCAGTATTGGCTTTAGAACAGCCTCTGACAATTGCATTACTATTGAGTGCTATAGTTTGTCTCATCTTTACTGGAGTTCGTCCAGGGCTTCACTTTGTGTTTTTCATTCATAATTCAAATGATGAAATGCTAGACAAACCTGAGGCTAAGACAGAGCCAATGAAAGAAGAACAGTGGAAGTGACTGGTTATTCTGCTACTTCCTCCTGCATACAAATGATATGTACATACTTAATACATCTCATTTAGATGAAGATGTGCAGGTGAAGAGAAATACAGCTTGCAAGGCATAAGAAGTAATCCTTAGTTTTTACACAGCATAAACTTCCAGTTTATGAAAGAAGAGAAAAAGTAATTCAGGAAGAGATCCACTAAAAAAAGGAACAGAGGTCTGGAAAACATGACCTCCAAATAAGAACTGAAAAAACAGGGGTTATTTGAATGAAAGAAGAAAGAGTTATCAGGAGGAAAAGACAGGGAAAGGAATGTCAAGCTTCAAATTAGTAAAGGTCTTCAGTG
The DNA here is from genome assembly GCA_035047845.1 of Dendrocincla fuliginosa. Lineage (NCBI taxonomy): Eukaryota > Metazoa > Chordata > Aves > Passeriformes > Dendrocolaptidae > Dendrocincla > Dendrocincla fuliginosa. The sequence continues at coordinate 95,490,271 of JAWWMO010000121.1, forward strand.
AAGATCAAGGAATTAATTTGTTCTCTTTATCTATGACATATGTATGCCATGGGATTCAAGGGCTTGAATTACATCAAAAAAATCAGGTTAGACTCTGTGAAAGTTTTCTAGTAGTAGAAGTAGTAAGGGATAGAAAAGCTGCCTGGGGAAGGTCATAGCATCTCTGTTTTTCAAGAACTTTGAGTACAGATTGGAGTTATGTTTACCAGGAATAACCCAGGTATAGATATTGCTGCTTTGGTGTATGGTGCTGGAACAGAGGACATGAAAATCTTTTGTAGCTGCTGTTATTCTGAGACTAGTAGGAGTAAAAATGCATTTTCTTAATTTTTGTAAACTTCGTTTGTTCTTTCCAGACATTCCCTCATGCTGAAAGTACAAGATTCTCCAGTGGGACAAGCAGAGATTTTATGGTGCTGGCATAAACTTAAATTTGATGGAGTAATTGCTAAGGAACCAGGAGGGAAATTCAGAAAGCAAGTGTAATAGGCTTTGAGATAAAACCAATTATTTTGTGGGGAAGGAAACTGAAGAATAATTCCAACATTTGGCTGCAAGGGAAAGTGGCTGGATAGAGGAAAGGCAGCTTCTCCTTTTAGTGAAATAAAGATTTATGGAGAAGGGCAATTGTCCCTTTGAGAAGGAACTTATTGAATTCAAGGAGGTCAGAGTGAAGGGTGAGTGTGAGACTCTGGATTATTATATTATTGAGTTGGAGTCAACTCAAGTGTGTGTGTGAGAGGAGAGATGGGTCGACTCTCACGGAGGTGAAGTAATGCCATGTCCCACATGGCAGCCCCTCTGAGATTCTTGGAGCAGCTCAGGAAAAGTTGTCAGTCAAAGGCAGCCTGGGAGAAACCACCCCTTGGAGCCCCTAATCCAGCTTGACTGGCTGCACCCCATCCTGGAGCCCCAGAGTGGCCATTGGGCTGGAAGTTCTGCCTGGCAGGGGTTGCCACAGAGGGTCAAAACACATAAAAACAGCAACATATGGCTCCTTTTTTTTCAAGTACCTGCTACTGCAAGCTGGACTTGCACAGAACTCTCTGGTGGTAGCTATGGTCTTATCTTAATCTCTTCTCTCTCTATTTCTTTACTTTTTTTTTTATTTTTCTTGTCTTAATCTCTTTTCTTAGTATTTTGCATAACTTCAGACTGAATGGCTTGATTTTGCTAAGTTGTGTGGGTTAGCATGGATTAAGTCATGGATTAGTGCAATGCTCTATTTTGGTTGTGTGTTACCACTTTAAACTTTTGCCAAGATCTCTTATTTTCTCCCTTATTTCCTGAAGTCATCAGTAAAAGCATCTCCTGAGAAAATGTGTGCTGTGTCTTCTATTACCTCAAAGTATTAAATAACCAAGGGTTCTTCAAAATATTCAGTGAGTGAATTTTTTGGAGCCTTGTATATTTTTAAAAGTAAAACTCCTTGTTGAGCTTGTAGCTCCGAGGCTGGAGTTTTACAGTGACTCGTTCACTGGGTGCTGGCCATTTGCTTAGGAAGCTCCGAGTGCTTTTGCAAATAAATGGAGATACCAGGATTCCAGTATACCAGTACCACAGAAAGATAACCTGCTGGCACTGAGGAAAAACAGTGACCTGAAGGAAGCATGAGTGAGAAATTATTTTGTACAAGTGGAGTTGATTGAAGTTGATTAGAAACCTAACAATTAAAAGCTAACTTTTAATGGCATTGTTGCAAACTTTCTTTCAGTGAGCGAGTGTCACATTTATGAATTGAAAGCCCAGAAGTAAAAGCAGCAGCAGCAGCAGTGCCAGCATTCCCAGGGGTGAGAGGACTTCTGGCACAGTTTCAGCTGACTGCTGAGATCCATAGTGAGGCTGGAAAGTTATCAACACGCTCCTGCCTGACGAGAAAGCAAGATACTTCAGGCAGCTGATGCATGGTCTTGTGCAGTTGTGACAGGCGGGTACTTGACCCAGTGGGACCTGAAGGAGCTCATCAGGATCACTGACACCGACTGTGAACACAGAGTTCTCTCCTCCCATGATCAATACTATATCTACCTTCAAGATGAAAAGTGGTTGTATGCTATATAGCTCTGTGGGGCAGTAACAACAACAATAACAGTAATCAGGAGAGTGGAGTTCCAAGTAGCTAGGAGCTAGTTTTCCTATTCGCTAAAGCATAGAAGACTTGGTTCAGTTTGTGAACTTTGCTGAAAGAAAACATACAAAATCTATTCCAAAATTGTTAGCAGAGACTTCAAGCAGTTCTTAGCTCATTACCCATATGCTCTCCCTTACTGGTGATAACTTTATCTCTCTGTGGGAAGCATTGCTTTATTTTCATGGAGGGAGTTGTGCATAGGCTCAAAGTAACAAATCTTCATTTTTCAGGGTATCTGGGGAGGACGCAAACTACCACGGATTTTGTAACATCTAGGAACCATCCCTAAAGGTAGGAGTTCGGGGCTGTTTCCAGAAAATTCATAATATGCACAAATTTCAGAGATGTCATTAAAAACTTTGCATGTTGGAAGACCAGATTCAGGTACCAGATTATTATGGAAATCTATATATAGTATGAAGGGCAGGAGGAACTTCCTGCCTCTAAGAGTGGTGCTGTTAAGATATGTGTAGGAGGTACAGTAAGAATGACAGTCCAATCAGTGCCAGAGCCGGTGCTCAGCATTTAATCTATTGGTATTAAGTGTAGCAATTGACGGAGCATTTCCAATTTTCTGAGTAATCTTATTTAAGATTGTTGAAATTATTCTAAAATAAGCTGAGAAATCTGTGACAGCTGGTCAAATTTATTTTATGTGTATTTCACTGAAATTAATCTGACCCAGATAGCATTTTCAATTTCTCTTGAAGTGTGACCACAATGCACAAGCTGGAATGGAGAAAAAAAGTCAAGATGTCAATCCGTTTCTAATACTATAGTGGATAGTATTAATAATTATAATATAATTATATTATATAATTAGTATTAATAGTTCTGATCTGTGAGATAACACTATGAACATAGAAGGCATGATACTAAGGAATTTAGGAATCTTGCCAAAACTGGATGTAATTGTTTGATTTATTACTAAGCAGTAAAAAGGTTTATTTAATGGGATCACAGTTTGTTGCTATTTTTCTGCTGATAAAATATATTTTAACTACTGCTGCATTGTGGAAAATGGTCTTCAGAGCCATCAAGATTTGTTTTTCTCTTAACATAGTTCGGTAACTTCAAACTGGGCCACAAAGCTTTAAACAATATATACCTTTAAAGCATGAATTTCTCCAGGCTCTGAGAGCACTAATGGCCCTGACCAGCCTTACCTGGAGCCTCCACCCCTATTACTGCCCTGAGTGCTCTGTTTCAGCTCAGGTCTGGGCATCCAGCCCTGGCCCCAGCTGTGCTGTGGAGGGGCCTGTGCCCATCCATGTCTCTGGTCCTGTCTCCTGGATGGACCTTGGACCTTTGCTACAGCTTTCCCTCCAGTACTGTCTCTGTCCTTGATCTCCTGATGGTCCCTGGATGGACCAAGGCCCTGATTCATGTCCTCACTGTGCCTGGAGCTACCCTTGCACCCTGTTACCAGCACTGTAGTGCAGATGCTGATGAAGGCACTGCTGGATGGGCAGTCACCCTCAGCTCCCAGCTCACCTTCCCCTAGGGAATGGCCCCATCTCTGCTGCTGTCTGCCCATAAGTTTCTCCGCCTCTAAAGCCTGAGTGTTCTACAGAGGTTTTTGTTTATTTTTAATTCAGTCCTGTCCTATTTAATTTTAAGAACTTCTCCTGTTGCTTCAGAAATTTTCCATAGTAGATGACTTAGCATTAGGTTATAGTTATGACCAAGTTATTGTATCTATTGAAGTCTAGCTCTTTTTCTTGAGTCACATACAGGATATTTCCTCTGGAGCTCTGGTCTGTGCATTGACATTCACCCTGAACCACAGGAAGTGCTTTGCAAGAAAATATACAAAGGACTGTTAGACCTGTGCCTGTTTTTGTGGTAAATACTTGGAATCAGAGGCTTATGGAAAAACAGTTTTGAAGGGTCATTTGAAGGTTATCTAGTTCAGACTTCTGCTCAAAGCAGAATTACCCCTGGAGGTAGGTGTGGTTCATTCAAGACTGTTTATCTGAGTTATGAGCGTCTCCAATGATAGAGATTACACAATTTTGCCTGTTCAATTAACTCTCACTGTGGATTTTTTTCCTCCTATATGATAGGAATTTCCCTTATTGAAGCTTGCATTATCTCTTGTCCTTTTGCTGTGCCACTCTAAGAAGAGTCTAGCTCCATCTCCTCTATTAACTCCCTTTCAGAAATGATAGATTGTTACTAGGTGCCCCTGCAGCCTTCCTTTCTCCGAGCTAAACAAATGAAGTTCCTTTGGCATCTCCGTGTACATCAGTTGCTCCACATCTTTAAACACTGCAGTAACCTGCTGCTGGGCTTACTCTGATTTGTCCTTGCCACTGTTGAGCTGGGGACCAAAAGTTGAAACAACAACGTTCCAGATGCAGCGGCACAAATCCTGAAAACAGAATAACCACCTCGAGGCCTTGATCTGCTGACTACACTCTTGCTTGTACAGTCTGGTACGTGGCTGTATTTGATTTATACCTGCAGTGGAAGGCTGACTGGCCACAGTTAAGCTCAGAACTCCCCATTCTCAGTGAATCTGAAGACTGCACTAAATAAGGGCAAGGGATCTCATCTCTGTGTGCCCAAGTCTGCAGACTGCCAGTGTATGCATCCAGTTACCAATTCTTTTTTTTTTTTTCTTTTTCTTTCCCCCATAAAGTGGGGAATATATAAGTGATCCTCTCTATCTCATCTTGCTGTGAACAGTCCTAAACTTGCCTAGGGCTTTTAATAACAAATTTTACTAACAGTTTCCTCTTATTCCAGTCAGAACAGTTTCCATATGACAGTGGTGAGGATCTGACCAACATCAACAGAAATATTCAGGTCATTGCACTGCCAGATATGTTAGCATCTTGTGAACACAAAAGCTACTTGGTCCAAAATATCCCAGAGTTTTAGCCTTCATACTTGGCATACAGGTACAGAGTGGCTTTGGAGAATTTAAGGGCAAAATTGGTTTTGTTTTGAATATGTTTAGCTGCAGATGGTTACCTGTAACAGATATATGGAGAGAAAAAAAATTACTGTTGCGTCTCTTTGTCACAGTTTAGCCCCCGCCAGCAATCAAGTCCCACACAGCTGCTTGCTTAGTCCCCTGTCAGAATTGAAAAAAACTTGTGGGTTGAGATAAAGAGAATTTAATAGGTAAAGCAAAAGCTGTATCCACAAGCAGAGCAAAACAAGGAATTCATTCACCATTCCCCATGAGCAGGCAGGTGTTCAGACAACCCCAGGAAACCTGGGCTTCCTCACACATAAAGGTGACAAGGGAGGACAAATGGCATCATTCCCAATGTCTTCCCCTTTCTCCTGGCTCCTCTCTCTTTATACACTGAGTATGGTGCCATATGGTGTGGGTTATCCCTTTGCTCAGTTGGGATCAGCTGTCTCAGGTGTGTCCCCTTCAACGCCTTGTGCAGCCCCAGACTTCTTGCTGGTGGGGTGGCCTTGGAGAAAAGGCCTTGGCTCTGTGAAGGCACTGCTCTGCTACAGTGAAAACATCCCTGCATTACCAATACTGTTTTCAGCACAAATCCAAAACACAGCCTCATACTAGCTACTGTGAAGAAAATTGTCGCTACCCGAGACAAAATAAGCCCACTCCATAGGTGCTAATGTATTTGCAAAAGTGCTACAGTGCAGGGAAAATCTGTTTCTTTAGTATGCTGATTTAAATACCAAAGAAGAGGGAAAGGTAAAATGAATACACATGAAAAAATATTTCATTTTGTTATAGCTTGCCATTACAGATGTCACTGACCCTTGTTTATGTAATATTCAGCTGCAAAGTGGAGAAAATGTGTGCTGAACTGTATTTATGATTTTCATGCTATTACTGGACAAAAACTTGAAAAATGCTAAGCATCTATAAACTCCCAAGAGGCAGACAGCAGCCAAGGGAAATAATCTTCCTCTTGGCTTGAAGAGATCTTTGCACTTCTCTGTATTTACATCTCAAACAGTAAGTGAACAGTGTGTTTCCTTTTCAGTACTTAAGTTGGTGTTTATTGAAGTGCTTGGCTGTTGTTGAGTGAACTTTATGACATTTCTGAGGGTTTAAAAACCACAACTATTTGTGCCTGTATAAAAGCACAGTGTGGTTCTGTCCCTTGTCCCTTCCACTGCAGCATGGAGAACAGAAATGACTGGTTCAGGACAGTGCAAGGGAAAGAGATGCTCAGGGCACTGACACGTGCTCCCCATTGTAGCTGCCTCTCTCTGCAGGTTGCCAAAGGTCTGCTCAACGAAGAGGGATGATGTGGAGTTTATTATCATTGCCTTAGGGATCAAGAAAGCTCTAGAGCCCTGAAAAAAAAGAAAAAAAAAAACCAAAACATCAGAAATCTGTTCATCTGGCAAGCAGGATGAAAAATCTGTCTCCTTTCAGAAATAGAACTGCATTATATATTTATTTATTTATTGGTTGTTATTTTTAATATAAATAACACACATCAAAAAGAAAAAAAAAATTAGGTGAACTGGGAGTTCAGCTGAGGAAAAGACCTTACAACCTACTTGAGACTGACTTCTCTAACAGGAGTGCTTTGAGGATTTGGGATTTTGCACCTGGGCTAATGAAAGCAATTTCCCGGTCTGCTACCTTTTGAGCTCCAGCCTTACCCTGTTGAAGGCAGTACGTTGGCGACCCAATAAAGTCTGGAGAGGTATTTAAGGCAGAGATGAGTGTTTACATGTTTATACAATTTATCCCACAGAAAGCAGAGGCCAGAAGGAGATATTACGGGTGCAGTGAGCTTTCTTCAAATCCTCTTCAGCTTCCATGAAAACATCACTGATATTTAGAGTTAAATATTATGCTCAAAAGGGCATCCCAGTGGAGAAACCGTAGTGGGTAGCTTTCATAGTGTATGCTTTTGTTATGCTTTTACTGTAATGCTGCCACCCCAATTAGATACAGTTGTCCATCTGAAGTCTTAGCAAAGCAGAGTAGATAGAAATTATACTTTCTTGTGTCTTTAGAAACATATTTCTGTTTAAATGTGGCACTATGCCTTCCCTCCGCTAGCATGGCATCTCTGATTTTTCTTCTGAATATTGAAATCAGTGCTAAGACTTTTCTGAAAGAACATGCACTCAGTTTTCCCCTTACCTGTGTTTTGGAAGATTATTATTACCTCTGAAAAATAATATTTTGCACTTGTACCTATGTTTTGAGATGACTTTTCCCATTTGTCAAATTAATTTTGGATTATAGTTCTGTCCTGAAATAAATTTCTTCAGCTTCATGAAGTCTGCACTTCAAGGTAGGAAGCATATTTCATCCCTTGAAGAGAGCTAGAGACAGGAAAGTCTGTTTCAAAATTTTATTCAGTATCTCCTCTTTTTTTGAAAGTGAACTGCTGATTGCTACCCTCTAAGTGATTGCACACTGTTTGAAGACTCGTCTGTATTATATTATAACCTGGCTTATGGTAAATTTTAGGAGTGACCTTTATAATGTTGCAATTATGCAATGCAATTTTGTCTCTTAATCTTGCCTCTTAATTTAGTGAATTCTCACCTGTTTTACTCTACTGGGTCAGATGATCCAATTACTCTTTCAGAACCCTTTCTCAGTCCACAATGTTCATTACAGGAAATTTCTAAATGTGTTGGTCAAAATCTTTAATTTTTCCCCCATTGGTTGATACAATGTGGTGTATATAAAAGTCTTGACCTAAAATCTGTGTATATTTAATATTAAAACAATTGAGAAACTCAAGACTAAATTGGATATGCCAAAAACAGACAATGTATACTGCTCTTATATTATACAATATTTTAAATAATTGTCAATATTCACAGTAGGAAATCCTGTATCTTGATTCTTGTAATGCCAGGTATTTTAGCAGGATTATAAAAATATTTAAAAAATTACTATGGGCTGAATTTGCCTCTCAGACACATTTCTGCAAATCTGGAGGAACTCCCACCTAGCTAACAAAAGTACTGGAACACATGCTGGAACTGTGAGCCAGTGCCTGCATTTACTGAAGTATGGAGTAATCTTCCCACAAATTTCATTAGAATTTGATTTGCTATCTCCAAATCTCAAAGATGTTATTTTTTATATATTAGTGTATTAAAAATATTTTATTGTCATAAGTGTCATGTACACCATCTATTTTTTTAATGTACAGGCATTTAGCTTTAAAAAAGACAAATTACGTAATTTTGTTGTTGCTAATACAAAGAATGTTTTGTGTATAGAAAAAGATTATGTTCTCTGGGCTTTCTTAAAATATAATTAATTCTTGAATGGAATTGTTCTTTAGAAATTGAACATGGGGACCAAGATTACTGAAGGAAGATGTGTAGTGTTTGACTGCCTTTAGCTTGAACTGGTATATATGTATGAAATAAGGTAGCCTCTCCTGATACATCTATATTCATCAATTAAGCCATATCAGAGTATATCCATGGGAGTGAAAATTAGTCCTCTCTATTCCAAAATTCTTGGAACATTTTTGACAAGATTTGGCCCGTGCCAAGTAGCACTTGGCAATACCTGGACACAGTTTCAGAGTCAGCACAGGTCATTCTGTATAATAAATTGATATGGGAATGTTGGGTTTTTCAGGGTAAGAGAATTTGTTGTCATGGGCATAGGCTGAAGGTACTGATGCCCACTGATGTCACTTGGACACATGCTTTTTGGCATAAAACACCTTGAAGTAGCAAAGTGCTGAATTTTTACTGTGGCTCTGTATAAACACTGTCAACCGATGGATTCAATTAAAAATACAGCTTCCTCAAGGTAGATACACAAACTCTGTGTATGCCAGTAAACTCTGCAAGGGCTGGGCACAGTCCCATGGTGACACATCTAATGCTTTCCCAAACAACATTTGGGTATAGTTCAGGGAACATCACAGACAGGCCATCCCATCACATCTCAGAATCTAAGACTGGGCTGGAAGAGTAGTTCTCCATGTGGTGTGAGGCATGCTGTGTGGTTTTGCTTCTGGACTTATTTTGTTTACTAGCACAGATGCCTTCTTGTGTTTCAGGCATGGTAATTAATATTTAAATATCTAGCATAGGCTCTCAGCTACCATGCAAGAAAAATTGGCATTGAACTTAAGATTGTGTTAAGGCAAGTTTCCTGTCTGACTATCCAGGAGCCACTCTGTCAGTCCCACTCGCACCATCTGAGCTGGGATAGAGGCCCCTTCCCAGTGGGCAGCTCCAGTGACCCTATGGATGTCCCACTTGACCCCCTAGACACACCATTCTCATGCAGTCAGACCAGATTTCCTTACAGACTCAACCCTGGGTTTCCCACAGCAGAGTCTAGATCCTGAAAATAATTTAACCTTGGTGCAATAACTAAATAACAAAATTACAGCTTGAGCTGGGAGTCTCTGAGAAAGGACCCTGAACAAAGAAAACCCTGGGCATTTATTCCCTCACAGTCTAAGCACCTGAAAGTTTGTGAGTCCTTGGCTCCTGTCATGCCTCTGAGTGCCTGGATACCTGGCCACACCACGGGTCCCTGTGCCCTTTGTTGTGCAAAATGTCACCAGTTCATGACCTCTTACTCATGTTCCTACCACCCAGAGCTCAATCTGCAGCATGCACACCAAGCTACCTGCACTGAATGTATTCTTTGATAGGCTGAGTTACAACAGTGGGCCCATTAAACCTGTTCATCATAGTACAATATTTGGTGCACTTTTCCTATATCCAGTAGCTTTTTGCCTCTCACCAAACACTTCAATCACTATTGAGGCAAGCAGGCTGCCAAACCTGGGGAATGACTTAATTTTGAGCAAGTTTATCTGTATGTTTGGATTACGTAAAACTGATTTCTCTTTGTAGAAATGGAAATTATTCTAGTAAGAACAAGCACTGCATTAAAACATCACCCAGAGGTGATGTAACTGCTAAAAAAAAAAAAAATCATGCAGTCACAGTAGGATTTGCAGAAGGACTTGGTTATTGTTTCCCTGGTGCTCAGCTTTGGTGACTTTTTCTCTGCAGTCCTTACCTGTAGACAAAGTGCCTTCCACACTGCATTATGAGTATGCATGTTTATAAGGAACTTACACAAAAACATATTTGTGGGCAGTATTTTTGTTGTTATGGCACCTTGGGAGTGTTGGATCATGCATTCCTTTTGCATGGCACACTGTAGCTCAAGTATTAGCCACAGCCACAACCAGGTGTCAGAGGGAGGATCAAAGGGATAAACCCTCATGTGAGTGAGATTAACTCCTGGCATTTCAGCAAGCACTTCTGTATCTTTTTTTCTATTTCTAATTCAATTTTGTGTAACGGGTGTAAACTTACAAAGGCAGGAGGCTGTAAGAAAGAGAGAGCTAATTGCAAACTGTAGAGATAAAGACCTTCCCTTTATACATCCGCATGGGCTAAAGTTTCCTGAGGCGCTGGATTAGCTGCACAAGAACACTTAGCTAGAAGAATGCTCTAGATGCTGATGTGATCAGCTGCACAAAATATTTCTGCCTTTATGCTGAATTCCCTTACATGTACCATTACTACTGCAATTCCTTCAAAGATACAACAGAATTTGACTTGGCCTAGTCTGCCAAATATGTTCCACATCTCAGGGTTCTGGGGATAATTTTAAGCCATTGGACCTTTCCATAAAGATAGAGAATTTCCATAAAGGCCATGGTAGGTAACACACTTCCTTTGTTTTAAAAAAGAAAAAAAGAGAGAGAGAGAAAAGAGCATTTTGCTTAACAAGCAAGCTCCTAAACTTATCTTGGGAAAATTTTCCAGGCTTAAAAAAATGGAAGTGGTATCTTTTAGCTTCATTCCTTTTCAAATTACAGAAAGAATCACAAGTGAGCTGTTAGAGATTCAAAGAAATTCCGTAGGTGAGCAATTTCCTACTTCAGTACTTCCTTTTGCAGACAGATATGCATTGCTATCACTGGTGCATAGTTATGTGTCATGTAAAGCACAAAGGAAGCCAACCTGACATCTGTCATTACTGAGTAATATCTATACTTAGAACAGGGAACTTACAGGCAAGGGTCATAACTTTTGTTCTGTATTATACAGAAAGATCCTTGATTTACAGCTGTGATGTCCAGTACTATGACGACTTGCCTGATACTGTTACCAAAGGCTTACAGCTGAAGTTGAAATTATTATTTTATTGGTCACAGTCAGTGATCACACTGATTTCAGCTGTGGGAGATGAAAATGCCCCTTTTAGCCTGAAAATTTTTGTAGTAATTTCAAGCTAGTGCTGTTTCTACTATAACACTGAAGCTGAATTATTTAGCTAATGATAGTGATACATCCTGATGTGAGGGCAACTGAAAAGAACAGTTGTAATATCATGTATTTTCTAAGTTACTTGTTTATAGCATTTTATGATGATAGGAAAGAAAGAATCATTATGATAACACCATTGCCGATCAGGAAAATGCAGCACTGTGTTACTTTTCTTACTGAGCAGGAAGAAAGTGGGAAGTTTGGCAAAGAATAGGGAACATTTCTGCAAGCTAGCTCTCTTAAATTAATAGGAATTTTCCATTGTTTTGTCTAACATAAACCCAGTTTGTTTATTTGCTTTTAATTTCACAGCATTTTTGGTGCATTGCAGTTATAGTGCACCCCACTGAGATAACCTAGAAGGCCATTATGTTTTCATGCACAAGGAACAAATCATGCTCTTGCAGGCTATAACTTCTTTAATTTCAATTAAGGAAAGCAACAAGAAAGAACAGAAAATAAACACTCCATGACAGAATATAGGAAAAATGTCTCTTTTATATATATTACAGAAAGCAAAAGTTAGCATAAAGAAAACAACAATAGTTTGAAGATGGAAACATAAGTGTGTTAATATTCCTTAGATTTAAACTGTGTGTAAGATCTCTTTTAAAGGAAGGGTTAGGAGTCCACAACACTCACAATTTTTCATGGCACTGTAGAACAACACTACTTTTTGACAGGCATTGATTCAGGATCACATGATTTTAAATGGGGAGAAGATCTGTCCCTCAGAATCTTCTAAAAGCTTTCAAAACAGATGAAAAAAATCCTCCTCTCTATTTCTATTTTAATGGAATATCCCTAAATGTACCAACTCAAAACGTGTAGCCACATGATTACACAATAATAAAGAAAACTCTTGCAGGAAAAAACTTTTAACCATAGGCCCCATGTATCAAAATTCAGATAAGAAATATAAAAAAAGGCAAGAAACAAAGTACTATTCTGAAAATACCATGATTTTAAGCTACCCACCTAAGCACTGTATCATGCTTCTTATGACTTAGAATAGCTGGGAATAAACAGCCTAAATCAGGATTTAATACCTGTTAAGATTTAAAGGGGATCTATGTGGGTTTTCTTAAAATTCTTACCAACGTGAAGGGTGAACTGGTCAGCAAATGTCCCATGGGAAAGGTCATCCCCATTTGACAGTCTGTTGTTTGTTCAGAGTACCCTGAGCTTGTCCTGGCATCCTGCAGGAGGGGAACCAGTTGCCCAGTTTGGGGGCTGCCACCCCTATGTGAATTCAGTCTCTGGCCTGGCAAGTGCTTGGATTCTTCTTCAAAGAGTGGGCATACCATAAGTAAAAGTAAAATGAACTGTTCGTCATTCTAAAATGTACTTGACAAGTAGTGTATTTGCAGCAACTATGCAAGAGAAAGCGCCAGGTGTTTCTAACTGCTGATGCTTTGCTTCGTAACTTCAAGGTGGTCTCAGGTCCACTGGCCAAAGAGCTGTCGACAGTCATGCAGCTCTGCCAGATGGGACTCAGACATTTTGAAACATCTATCTTCACAATTGCATTTGAAGGATCAGACTGTCATCTCTGATCACACCTTGAATTTTTTATGTTTTTCTCCGGGGATTCCATTCGAATGAGTTTGGAAGGGGAAAGGGGACAAAGCCAGGCTTGCCAGTGATGAGCGATGTGATGATGTGCCAAAAGTTGAAGAAATGAGCCCTATTGGGATACCTCAATCTGCTTCACCAGGTGTTGGCTACAATTTACCACACCTGAAATGTTCCTACACCAATGCATGAGGAACAGACAAGAGGAGCTCAAAGCTTTGGCCCAGTCCCAGAGATTTGACATCACTGGCATAAGTGAAACCTGGTGGGATGAGACCTGTGACTGGAGTGCTCTGTTGAATGGCTACAGCCTCTCCAAGAGGGGTAAGCAGGACAGAAGAGGCAGAGGGGTGGCACTCTATGTAATAGGAGAGTTAGAATGTATGGATCTCACAGCTCGCAATGGCACAGCCAAAAGCCTTTGGGTAAGAATCAAGGGGCAAACAAATAAAATGGATGTAATCGTGGGAGCATACTATAGACGTTCTGGCCAGGATGACAATGATGAATTATTTTTTGAAGAACTAAGGGACACTTTGAAGTAAAATGCCTTTGTCCATATAGGGGACTTCAACTTGCTGGAAATTACCCAGGAGTATCACACAGCTAGTACAGCCTGAGCCAGAAGATTCCTAAAAAACCTGAATCACAACTTTATGAAACAGGTCCTAAGGGAGCCAACTCAGAAAGATGCCCTCCTTGATCTGCTGCTTGTCAACAGAGTGGATCTCATGAGTGAAATGGAGATTGGTGTGGCTGTCTTGGTCACAGAGACCACGAAGTGATTGAGTTTAAAATCTTTGTTGACAGAAGGAAAAGTGCCAGCAAAACCTCAACTCTGGACACGAGGAGAGCAGACTTCAGGCTGCTCAGGGAATTAGTGAGTAAAGTCCCCTGGACAAATGTTTTTGGCAGGTGCTGAGATCCATCAGTGTGTGCAACTTGTTAAACATCATCTCCCAGGGGCAGAGGAGCAGGCAATTCCCAAATGTCAGAGGTCAAACAGAGAAGGCTGGCTTGGCTGAGCAGGGATCTTCTCTTGGAAATAAGGAAAAAAAAGGAAGGTGTGTGTGCCCAGTGAAAGGAAGATCAAGTGACATGGGAAGACTTCAGAGACTCTGCTTGCTGCTGTAGGGAGAAAGTTTGTCTGGCCAAAGCTCAGCTGGAGTTGAAGGTGGCCAGAAATGTGGGGGACAATAAAAAGTTTTTTTCAAATACATTGATGTCAGTAGACAATATAGAAAGGTCATTGGCTCGTTACAGGATGAGGATGGTCACCTCACAAATAGGGACAGAGACAAGGCAGAGGTGTTTAACTCTTTCTTTGCCTCTGTCTTCAACACGGATGACGGACCAAAGGGGTTTCAGTTCCCTGAGCTGGAGGACCATGACTGTGAGAATGATCAGCTCCCAGTCAATTCTGAAACTGTGCAGGATCTGCTGCTCTGGCTGGATCCCTACAAATCTATGGGGCCTGATGGGATCCATCCCTGAATCCTTAAAGAGCTGGGTGATGTCATCACAAAACCTCTCGATGATTTTTGAGTGATCTTGAGAATCTGGAGAGGTCCCAGTTGATGAAGCTGGTGAATGTTGTCCCGATTTTCAAGATGGGCAAGGAGGACCCTGGAAACTACAGACCCGTTAGTCTCACTTCAGTAGTCACAGCACCAAGCCTGACAGTTCAAGGAGCATTTGGATGATACTCTCAGGCACATGGTGTGACACTTAGGGGTGGTCCTCTGCAGTGCCAGGAGCTGGACTCAATGATTCTTGTGGGTCCCTTCCAACTCTGTGATTCTGAGATTCAAAATTAAATATATTCTCCTGGTTTTCTTCTAGTAAGAAAATCAAGAGTTTTAAAACCACATTCCAAATATTTAGAAATGCTGATGTCCCCAGGGCAGAGTTAGCACTTGGCCAGACAGTAAATAAAATATTCATTTGAGGCAACATCTAGTTACTTGTCAATGAACCGATCATTTACATGTTGAGAATTAAGTGTTCTTTGCAGAGTGTTAAGGAGTGATATAAACCTTAATACACAGCCCCTTATATAATACACATCAGAAATATCTTTATATAAACATGGACATGAGAATTATGAAAGCAGTTTATTACTAGTTATTGACAGAGTTTGGAAGTGATGACAGCCAAGCAGGTTTGGATTGATAGTATGTTTGGAATGAGAGCACTCCCCCAGATTTGGCTTTCAGGGAGTAGAGACACCTTGACAACATTACATAAGTAATCCAGACACAATTTTTTCCCCCTTGACAGCATGAATTCATTAACCACTGCTGAAATTGGCATGTAGTCATCATCATTGTCAAGAACAACTTGGTGTTTATAAGGCTTGTTCTCGTAACATTTAACAATATTCATTTCAGATCTGAAGAGGATAATATACTAGACAGAATGGGAAAAGGTGATCAACAAATTCTAGAAGTGTTCTAATTCACCTGAAAAGCTTCAACTATGTGCTTTAAAGTGTTGATAAAAAGCCACCATGACAATTACCGATGTTACTCTGAAACAGTAGTCTACTTGTTTTCTTTCTTCATCCATACTTTTTCATACTTGACTCCTGTTGACATCCAGCTGTCTGGAATTTTTCAAGAGTTCTAAAATTTCTTGAAGAATAGACTCCAGAAAATCAAGACTCCTTTGCACCAGTCTTACAGGTTTTTTATGTAGGAGTTACAAAGTTTTCAGATTTTAATGCTTGTCCCTCACAGGTATCCTTAGTAATTAAAAGACAAGTTCTTCACTTCCTCCTGTGTACACTATTCTGCTTCTTCCCAAATCCATCCATTAAGCCTGTCTTTGAAATAGCATTTTCTTTTAAAACATTACTTTCAGACCAACTTTGGTCATAATTTTCTGCAGTGAAGCAATTAAGTTACATTCTTGTCAGAATGGTCCTTCAAAGTGTCCAGTTTCAATCGCTATATTCTTTTTATTTGTCAGCAGAAGGTCTGTAGTGAAGTTATTTGCTGTTCTGTGAAATCCCTTGGGAAATGGGAAATTGCCATTTATGATTTCAGGGACTCCAGTTACATTTCTGAAGTGACCCTCTAAGATTTCCTGTACACGTCTGTCAGACTTGCACACTTTTGAAAATTTTGCTCTATGCTGTGTTTGCTTGAGACTCAATGTGACCAGTCCCTGGTGTTCTTGTTGACATGTTAAATGCTTTATTTAATCATGTCTTCTTAATAAATTAGCATATTGACTAATTCTGATGTTGCTTATTTCTAATTAATTTATAACTGCAAAATCTAAGGAAAAGTAAGGATGGAAACTGTATTGCTCAATGCCTCTTTTGAGCTTGTCCTCCACACATTTTAAATTTCAGTGCTATAAATCTGTTACCTTTGACCACAGAGGTTTTCTGGGTTGATAATTGCTTCAAAATCAAGAGCATCTCACTGGAACATGGTTTATCTGTCCATCCACAGAGGTTTTGCAGGACTTAGTGCAACTCTTCTCTGCACATTTGACATGTGCTGTGCTGCCCTTCTTCTCCTGCGTGATGTACAGAGATGGCAGCAGCGGGCGCCGTGGCTGGGCATTGTGGAGTTGAAGCCTCAGTTTTCTGCTTCATTCCTCAGTTTATGAGAATGAAATTCAAGGTCTGTTTACAAATCAGTCCCATATATGGAATGCTGAAGTGCTAAAATTGTGCTTTGTATCTTGCTTGTTTGGATCTTCGGCTTTAAAACAATCCCTCAAATTCTAATGGAGAAACATTTACTTATGTGAGACAGCAGTACACAAAGCACTGGTATGTGAAATGAGAGCACGCCTGCACCGGCTGTCAACAATTGCACAAAAACATGCCCATTTTTCCACTTATTAGACCTACATCTTAACACAAATTTGAGCTCTTTCTTTGATACCTTCTGAGCCTTGTGTACCATTCAAGTCACGTTCCAACACTTTAATTTCCAGAAACCTTATGGTAATGCAAAGATGAATGAGTTAGATAATGCATTAAACAGCAAAAGTGGGAGCCTTTGATAATATTCAGTTGTTGCTTACTATGCACTTTTTTATATATAGATCAGCAGGATAGGGATAGACACATGGAATGGTAATAAATGAATCTTGGACTAGTTGCAAAAAGACAGAAGGGACTGGAGATATGACTTATACACTGCTAAGAAGCACGTGGAAAGTGTTTGTGGGTAAGGCTTTGGCTTTATTTGCTGTGGAACAAATCTGAAGTGATCCTTTGATCAACTTACATAAGGAAAGAAGATGAAAATTCCTGGAAGAGAACAGTCCTGCCATGGGAAGCTTTCTGTGAGACTGGTCAGATCTGAACACATGTCTCTGGGCTCTGCTTTCCCTGGGCATACGTGGTGGTCAGAACCTCACCAGTGACAGGTCGCCAGTCTGATGTTACCCCATTCACTACTGCCCTCTCTGCTCGACCTGTGAGCCAATTGCTCACCCAGCACATGATGTGCTTATCCAGCTGTGTGCTGGGCATTTTGTCCAGAAGGATCCTGAGAGACGGTACTGAAAGATTTCCTTCTGCAATGGAAGGCTGTGAGAACTGCTGCAGTGGGTGCTTGCCTGGGAAATACTGGGTGTAGGTTTCCCTTTGGTGAGGCATTATGAGATAACCCATCCAGAAGGGGAAGGTGCCTTTTTCAGGGAGGTGTTATGAATTTCCAGTGTTTCATGACCTTTGCCCAAAAATGTAGAAGGAAACAGTGTGATGGGTTCATTCCCCTCTGTTGTTAGAGCAGGCTTTTATTTTTATTGTTTTTACTACTTGTTCTGATTCATAAGTGATAGAATATTTATGTTCCTTGTGAGAGGATCAAGCAGGCTTATATGGACAGATGACAACTCATTTTGACAAATGAAAACCCATACAGTATAAAAAAAAGAGTGTAATTACAACAGTGTTTTGTGTAGAATTAGACTGACTGAAATAGTTTTAGTGTAATGATCACTAGTACTCCAAGTGTTTTGGTACACCAGGACAAATATTGTCCTGAAGGATAAATGTCACCTTAACATGCTTATTTTATTTTCTCTATGCACAAGTAGTTTAATTCTGTTGTTAACTAAGCAGAAACCAAAAGGATCTCTGAGTAGATCTTGGCACCATAAATGAAACAGAAATTCTGCTGGAATATCCTCTTTTACATAATGTCTGTTGCTAATTGGCTTGCTGGAGAGGGCTGCACATTTGCACATTGGTTTATGGCTCTGTGCTGTAAACAGATCATTGGTTACGACCAACCTTAAAAATATTCCCCAAAAGATATGTCTCCAGGGAAGATACAAAGCATCTTCCCTGTGCTGCAGATATACTTGGCCTGTTTATCTGAAGATATGTGATGCAGCTGAAAGCTTTAATGTCATTACATTGATATACAGGGTCAATATTCTTAAAAGAATTCTAGTTTACCTCAGGAAGACAAGTAATTGTAGAATATGAGTTGTGGAAATGATCTTTTAATATGAATAATATCTAATAAATAATAAATAGCAAAAGTACCTTTATAATGAATGACCAATAGATTAGAAGAGTAAAAGCTCTTTTAATCTTTTTTTTTCTTTTTTTTTTTTAAGGCAAATCTGTGGAAAGGAAATATGTCTTTGATATGAACTAATGAACAGATTGTTATAAGTCAATGAGATTAACAGAAATGTATGACTAATTATGCCTATACACACACATTAATTTTATTGTAAAGAATGAAGTTATACATAATCCTTTTATTGCATTTTATAATGGTGTATAGTGCATGT
>JAWWMO010000121.1:95509941-95534015 GCA_035047845.1 Dendrocincla fuliginosa
ACTATATTTGTATGACATTGTAATAATTATAGTATGTATAATATAATATGCAATTATTGTATATTTTAGTATGCAATATAAAATTGTTACAATATATCATTATAGTGTATCTAATATAGACCATTATATTTGATAATAAATTATTAACTTCCAATAAATAATGTATTTCTTAAATTATATAGATTGTCTGAGTGAGGTGAAATTAAGTGGTGACATGGTGGTTGAGATATGAATCAAGAGGCCAAGAAATGTTTGATAAGAGTAAATGCTTGTTCGATTTTGTGATGGGAAATTCAAACAATGGGCAAAAATAATAACTAGAAGGGAACAAAATACGGAACTGAAGACCAAAGATTTGAAATTATTTATGTGACAGCTGTTCACAATACACGTAACCAATGTCAGCTCTTGAAGGTCTAGGTTTATTTCAGTGTCTCACTCATCCCGGAATCCTCTGTTTTTTTCAGAGTTTCTCAGCAGTGTGTGTTGTAGACTCTGCAGTTCAGAACAGAGTTCAAATATACTCTGTGAATCAGAAAAATCCCTTTTTTCTCATGGAATACTTCAGGGTGTGAACAGTAGTTTAAGCAATGTTCCAGTGAACTGGTTTTGCTTAAGCATATGAAATCCATCATCAGATTTTGTACAAATAAGCAAACTTCAGAATGTGGTTGTCCACAGATGGCCCAGTACCTCAAAAGCTGGACTCGGGTTAAGTGCTCTCTTTCTCAACATTGGAGATGAGAAAACAAGATAATTCTTCCTGTCTCCTTTGCCTAATCTAAAGTATCTGCTAATTAGCACTCACCAGGAGCAGGCTGAGCAGAGACTATACTGACCTTTTAAAGACATTTTGAAAATGTTCTTGAAAGAGAAGATTTCCTTGCTAGTGGAACAGTACAGTTGTTCATGACACTGAAAATTGTGGTATACCTTTTTCTGAACCAGTGATCCCTTTAAATCCTCTGTGAATCACTGGGTCTGATTTTTCTCTCTCATGGTGTTCAGCGTTATTGGTGTCAATAGTTACTAAGACAAATGAGAGAAAGTGAGTTATCTTGTCACTTAAAACACAAATTTTCTTTCTCATCAATAAAAGGGCAGTCAATAAAGGGAAACTGAGAGCCATGGGTTAGTCAAAGTAGTAAGAAAATAGATTTGGGTGAGTTCTGACCTTTCCTGCACAAGGGGGATAGCACCCAGCATTGCAAGGTTTCATAGAAATGGCAATTAAGCTTTGGGCAGGTTTAGCTAACAGCATGGAGACTTCACAGAGCAGCACGTCTCCTGCTGTTTTACTTAGTCTTGATGAAAACTGTTGGCACTATGTTTCCAAGAGATTATGGTGCCAGCCAGCATCAGGGCAAAAGGAAGACTGAAATTACTAGATGTTCTTACAGAGTACCAGGACCTTAAGGTGCTTTTCTCTGTACGTTTAATTTTTCCACATGTGCTCATCCCAACCCTGGGAAGACAAGTGTCTTAGGAGAGCAGAGCACCAAACCCACCCTTGCCTGGGCAGGCACTCCTCTGGCTATGGCCTGGTGCATGGCTGAACACCCCAGTAGTCTCTGGGTGATAACTCTGCTCTCCACAAACACTACCAGCATGTGCAACCAATTCATGGCATCCTTAATTTTGAAAAGAGATGAGTCAACTCAGCATGGGGATTTTGCCATCTTGTGCATGTTCATTAAAGGGTGTGTAGGGAATACTAAGCAGAGGTGGATCTAATCTTAGCAAGTGACTGGTCTCCTCTCCATGGAGACAGGCCTCACAGAGCCACGCAGCTGAAATGCTGTCTTCTGATTTTCTCCTTGATGTCACTGAGCTGTCCCATCATCTAGCAGGGACATTTTTCTGCAGACAAAAGCCACTGTTCACAGCTAGCAGAGCTGCTAGCTTGGATCAAGTGGCTTCATCACTACCAGAAAGAGGCTGACCTAAGAGCAGTCATTCTTCAGGAGCTGACGCTCTCTCCACCCACCCAGTCTGTGATTTCTACACCCCTCTTCTCATTCCTTGCTATGTTTGATTTCAATTTTTCCCTATAACACTGCAGGCTTTCCAGTCATGCTGCTCTTTGCACTGCAGGGGAGTAATGAGAACACAAATTTCCTTTTAAAAATGCAATAAATAAAAGGGACATCCTAAACAGTCATCCTCAAGAAGTCTGCATGACTGCAATTGGAGGCTACGGGTAATCTTCAGAACTGCTTTACTTTAATGCATCTTCTATCAAGTTTCAGCTAAAGGTAGCAAAAATATTGGGAGATGATGGCAATACAAGTGGTTTAGAAACCTTGAATGATGTAGCATTCAAAAATGCCACTCATCATGGGCAAGGGATACAGGAACCACTAAAAAAGGCTATTCTGGAATATGAATGGGGGCTACAACTTTAGTGGTAGAAAATCTGATCCGGAAACACTCTTGCTCTGGGAATTCTGCATGTCATGGTATAATATTTTTACTCAGTGGAGAGTCTTCAGCCAAAGGTAAACCTGAACTCTAAAAAGACCAGTATATAACTAGTGTGTAACAGCCACAAAAAACCACCTCCTTGGGCCTTCCTGAGCATACGGGGAATTTAAATGGATGGCAGGGAAGGTGGGGTCGTGAACATTTTTCTGGGCAGAGAATTCTGTCTGTGATCTCTGGACTATTTGAATCATGGATGTGTTTAGCATCAACCTTTCTGTTCAGAAACCATCTATCTTTTATAAACCACCAAATACTTTTATCATGCAATATGGAGCTGAATACCAGAATGTAGACCACCTTCTGTGGCCCTACAGATCTCTCATGGTTTTCAGATCTTAATCCATGAGCCATAAATGCCTATGTGTAACAGAGATAGGGAACAGAAGTGCATAGTTTTTGTCATCCTTATCTTTGAAATGGGACAAGTGAATTCAGTACCTGCAGCTTAAAATTTTGTTCCAGAATGGATCTCTTACTTTTGTTTATCTCTTGAATTGATGAATACTTAAGAAATTATTAGTTAAATTTATTAGTTTAATACTTGATCAAATATTATGTATTATTTCTTAATCATGATATTGCTAATGATCACTGTTTAAGTGAATTTGGTGGCTGGTTCTCAAAAAAACTTATATGGCAGTATTTGAATCCAAAACATAGAGGATCACAACTCTGCCACGCTCATTACTCCCCACACGTTGCTGAACACTATGCAAACTTTCCTTATCCCTTACTAATGAGAATCCAGTATGATCTGTGTTAGCATGGGAGAAGTCCAGTCCCCAGCACTCCTCCAGACTCGCTGCACTTGATGCCTTGGCTGCCTGCGTGGTTGGTGTAGAGAGAGGAGCTCCTTCAGGGACGCAGCTTCAGCCAGGTGCCATGCACAGCACAAAGCCAGCAGAAAACATGGGCCCCGTGGTGTTGCTACTCTGCTTCTGTGGAGAGCCTGGCTGCTGGATGCACTCGGGGCTGCTGCCAGGGCAAGAGCTACATGCTGGTGGCCTCTCAGAGGAGGTACATCCTACAGGGTTGAGGGTCTCCATGAAAAATAGCCACTGAGAGAAGTGGTGAGTTTTGTACTGTGCTCAGGCACAGAAATGTGTTTCTTCTTCCCAGGACAGTGCTGCGAGGTGGAGCCAGGTAGGAAAGGAGATCAAAGAAGAGTAGGTTCCACCTGCATGATGAACATTTTGCTTTATCAGCAAAGATAAAGCAAGAATCTGAAGGCCCCCCACACAGAGTCCTTGCAGGAGCAGAGCTGCATTTGGTTTCCAGCTTCTGCTTTGTGTCCATGGACCATTGCCTGCTACTGCCTTGTTGTATGTATCTCAGGGACATTGTGTGCATCTCTCAGTGCTGCTGGTATTAGTTGGAAAAGCTGGAAAAGCATTCTGGATTGTGCTTTTGAACACTGAGACACTGGACACAAGCTTTGCAGGTTTTTTTTCTTTCTAGCTAATATTTTCCTTTTTTTTTTTTCTTTTTGGTTCCAAAATAGAGTGTTATGTGTCTTTCACAGTTCTGATATGATCTTTCATGGCATTTCCCACCATACTTCTATTATTTCTTTTACCCCAAAATGTGAGAAACACATTAGTCATAGAATATTCCTTGTCTCCTCCTTTCAGTTTTCAGTGAAATAATAAAAGACCTGCCACAACTTGTGTGCTTTAGTCCTCATCATTTCTGCCCTGTTTTCAACAGCCACTTCTTTCAGGGAGTATAAAACCTTCAGATTCAGTTTATAAGCCAAAGAAAACAACTGGAGTTCACAGAAATCACTTAATAATTTCAGCAAAATGCTGAAGGAGATATTTAGGAATTAAAGATTTCATATTTTCTTACTTACTTTCCTACTTTCCTTCCTTCATCATGTTCTGTGATGGGCTGGGAATACTTTTTCTACTCATTCCATGAAAACACACTGGAAGGAAAAAAATGCTTGCACAACTGGCAAGTTTTTATTGGAATAACTTTGTCATACTGTTATCTATTAGCTTCATGGAATAAATATTTATGTGTGTCCTTTCTCCAGGCAACCTTCAAATCAAGATTTTCCTCATTAGATTATTGCAGCAGTTAGATTAAGTGCTTTGGCAGAAGAAATTAATTCTATCCCAAGTTTTTGTGTTAGTGTTTGGCACACTCTAATGCATAACAAATCAATGGGATTTTATCAGGATTCTGTGCCATGCATCCTATAAAGTAATACGTGGAGGGTGGAGGATGGAAAGAGGCTAAACTTTTGACATAGCAGAGGCTGTTATGAATTTGATACCTTAAGATCTACTACTCTTGCTCTGTCATGTATGTGCATGGTTGTCCCCTCTACAAAACCTCTGGGACTAAGACGGAAAAAACTTCCTCATGTCTATGCTCCCACTTCTGTGTTTCAGGGACGTAATTATATTTTCTCTCTCAGGAATTAGAATGGAATTGACGTTTATAGAATCCTGAGTTCAGTAAATAATCATTTGAAATCATACAGGATATGAAATGTCTGCCTGGCTTACACATAGGTATGACTGGACAACATGCAACTTGCTTTTAGTGAGGCACAATCAGATGCCTCCTGCGCAATTGCTCCTGGTCTTCAATGACATCATTCCTTTACCTCTTCTTGAAAGAGAAAACGCATTTAGCTAAGTTGGAGCACTTGCATACTCCTTCTTTGTGAGTTTTACAGAAAAATTTTCTCTTGTGCCTTAGGCTGATCTTCTTTGCCCGTAGAAATTGGTCTGATGTTACAAGGTAACTCAGTCCCTCATTTCTGAGCCTTTTGTGATAGGAGCCCTTCCTGCTGAAAGTGCTGAAAGCTCAGTCTTTGGAAAATTGACAGCTATACAAGCCTTAAGAAGCCAAACCAAAGAAAGAAAATTCCTGCCTCTCTATTTATTTGTATGCACATGTATAACTACAGCCAATAACCACTGTCATTGATAAAGTACACAAATTAATAACAGGAAAGTCTCAATATACTATTGCAGCAGATTAATGAATGACTGAGCATGAGATGAAATAGTAAATGTAAAGACAACTTCCATGTATTATAGTTTTGCCCCCTCATCTCTCTATTTTTATTAAATCCTTTGTTGTAGCCTATTTCTAAAACTCTTTTTAAAATGTTGCTGTGAAGTGATGTATTCTGTTGCTTAATATTGAATTTCAGGACTTGCAGCCTAGCCATGCAGAAATCTCCTCTGAGTCAGCAGAATGGCAAGAGCAGAGTTTCTGCAGAGAAAGGCATCACCTCCCCTGTCACACTCTGTCACAGACAAGGAGCACAGGCTCAGCCCCAGGCCAGGGGGAGGGAAAGTTTGAGACAGGCTTAACTAAGGCAGAGAAAAAGGAGAAAGCATCCAAAGGGGATGTTAAGGCTGACTTTAACTTTCTTGATTATTATTTGAAGGTGCATAAAAATCTGATCCAATGTGAAAATTTTTTTGGAGAGCAATGTTGGAATATTTGTGGTATAAATACTGAACTTACTGAAAAAGTAAATGATAGCAACTATGGTGTCAACTCTACCTGAAGGAAGTACAGTATTCAGTAAGAATACATAGATGTACATTGATGCAGTTTGCAACCTTGTAGATTAAAAGAACATTATAAAACTGCAGAAATTATAGCAGAGAAAGTGCTCAAGATGTCGACTTTATCAGGCCAGATTTCTATGTCTGCTCCCTTCCATATTTTATGTTTTCCCTTGCAGCTATCCACTGTCATGTCATCAGC
Source organism: Dendrocincla fuliginosa (assembly GCA_035047845.1). Lineage (NCBI taxonomy): Eukaryota > Metazoa > Chordata > Aves > Passeriformes > Dendrocolaptidae > Dendrocincla > Dendrocincla fuliginosa. The sequence continues at coordinate 95,516,164 of JAWWMO010000121.1, forward strand.
TGACACCAGATTATGCCCACTTATTTGAACATACATAATTTCAAATGAAGGTTATATGTGTCTATTCAATATCACAGTCACAAATGTAAAAACATGTGTTCATACAAAATATTGCAATCTGAAAAGCAAAACTACACAGTTTTATTTCTTATTTGGCTAGCTGGGGAATTACACAAGTTAGTCTATGATAAATACTCTATGATGCTTTCTTGATTTTCTTTTTCATTCTTGAAATTTTTCTCAGACTAAAATAGAGAAAACTACTCTGTTCAACAGCTCGACTTCTAGATGCTTCAGAAGGAATGCAGCAGAAATAAATGTTTAGGTTGAAGACAATCTAGTCTGTCTAAAATAATTCATGGCTGTGATGCCTAAGGATTTTAATGTGTATTTTGTAGATTTTTATAGGGTTATATAAGTTGAATGACTTCTCCCAAGTTTCTCACTTTTTATGTGGTATTTAGAAATCACTGAGCACTTTCACACATTTACCAAGGACACGCTGTTTTGAAGAACACTTGCGAGGACTCAAAACTGAGACAATAATATAGCTGGTATTCAAAACAGGAGAGTAAGCTCAGAACCCTTGGAGGGGCTCCAAGGAGCAGTTCTGAGGAGTTCTGAGGCTGGACACCAGGGGAAATGGTACCACAGGGTGGCTGTAGATATCACTTATGTTAATTACTGAAAGTTATAAAAATGCATGCTTTTAGTGTGCTCCTAAAAGCTTCTAATAAAGGAACTGCTCTATCTATCTATCTATCTATCTATCTATCTATCTATCTATCTATCTATGTAAACTGATGTTGTTTTGAAAGTCTTTTGCCAGTTTTTTAGGCATCAGATGTCTCACTGTGGGAGTAGTAATTATTGACCAACCTCGATTTTTTGTTCTTTTTTTAAAAGTGTTGAAGTACTGTAACCAGCTGCATTTGTAGAGGGCTGAGTGAACTTGGTTTATTCACCAAGGCTCAGCTACTGCAGAGCTAATGAGGCTGCTGAACTTGACGACTTCACACAAAGTGTATACGGGACACTGAAAGATACTTCGTTTCTGCCATTTTATTAAAATGCATTTTATAAAGTTTAATAACCAGTACAAATAACAAAGAGACCAGAGGAAGGTGTCAGAGAAGAAGCCACATCCTGTGGCTAGTTGTGGATTAATGAGCCTTTCATGACAGAGCTGTACTGCTGCCTCGGTCCTCGAAGATGCATTCTGCTGGTGTTGAGAAATTCCTTCAGTTTTCATGAAATGCAAGTCTAATCCTCCTTTGACTATCCAGTCCTTTATAGTGTGATGAATAATTGGACAGATCAGAAATCCTTGGAAAACAAACAGAAAATTCCCAGACTGGGTTTAACATTTAGACATTAGATACCATGTTCACATAGAACATAATTGGTTTTAAGATATAATATGGTTTCTTAAAGTGTTTGTCTTGGCAAGGTAGATTTCCTAATATTTCTTCTTATCTCTCTGCTTTTGCAGCAGTAAGGGGACCTTCTCCTTTCTTCTCCTTTTCAGGCCTTTTTAAATATAATCCAGCCTGATATTTTTTTATTATATTATACTTTGAATGGAAATTACAAACCTTCCCCAGTGATACTTATTTGTCCTGCTGTTTAATTCTTCTGGGTTTTTTCAAATCTTAGCCTTCTTGCTGAGACAACCATTTGGGATGACAAGGAAATCCATCTGTTCAAGATATAAATACAACATCAGTAGAAATTATGCATAGCGTTTCAATTTATAAAGAAAACTAAATATTCTCTACACGACAGTGACCCCTTGTCACCTGAATTTTATCTAATGGTGCTAAAATTAGAGACTTCATTGCTATCATCGTGATTATATTTAATTGTAATAGAAAAGTTATGCAATAAGCACTTTTTGGGCAGTGCTTTGAAGAACTTACAGGACGGTGCAGGCTTTCTGCTCATTACTGGCATCCTGTGAGGCATTTCTCACACTTTCTCTGAAGAATGTCTTTGCTGCTCTTCAGCCCTAATAGATGTCTCCCACCCTGCTGTTCTTCAATATTTTAATCCACGCTGGAAGGAAGCCTGCAAGAATCTGATGGAATAAAAGCCAAATTCTAGAGTTGTCTTGCACTCCAAATGTGTAGAAAGTGCAGAGTAAGAGTGTGTTTGCTACCATCATGTTAGTGACTTTCTTACAAAATCTATTGTCAACCGTTTCTTTTTGCCCTTTTGATACTGAGATACACAATTATTCTATTTATTATTTTATTTATTTATTATTCTATCCTATCCTATCCTATCCTATCCTATCCTATCCTATCCTATCCTATCCTATCCTATCCTATCCTATTCTATTCTGTCCCTGTGGCTTGTGCCTCATGCTTATCAGGGTGATGATTCACCAACAGAGGCAATGCACCCTGGCTGTCATGGCTTGTAACTCCTGCTTGAGGTGCCTGTGGGTCATAGCTGCTGCTGTGGATTTCCTGGCACTGCACACAGCATATTGTCATATGCAATGCATGCACTTCCATCAGGCCAAGGGGCTTGTTCTGCTGATATTTCTCATAGCAAAGTGTGGAACAGAATAGCATACAAAAATAAAGTTGGAGAGGACCTCAAGTATTCATGTAGTTTAGATGGCTACCCCAAGAGAATCACCTAAAACTGCAGGTTTCCTCTTTTTCAAAGGTTTCTGGGGATGGATATTCAACAATGTCCTCAGGAAATCTCTGTAGAACTTTACTATTGCGGCTGTTTTTAAAAAAAGCCCTAATGCCTAACCTTAATCTTTCTTATTGCCATTTAAGTTAATCACAATGGGGTTACCCTTCCTCAATAGAAGTCCCAACAAAAATGTTAGCTATTTCCCCCAGGAAACATTGTGTGTGAAACTTTAATGCATTTTGTAAGCCTGCCTGTGCTTTCTGCATTTCTAAAGCATTTTAAAGTACGTGTAAAAAGTCAAGAGAAGGTGCATTTCTGCATTTAGTATTGAAAAGGCTCTGTATCTTTTAATTAAAATGGACAGCATCCAAGTGCAAGGTCTTACGTTCCCAGTGCTTGTAATGAGGTTGTGCATTGCTATCCCTCAGTTCACTGGGATGGATCAGATGTTCCAGCATCTTCTTGTACCTGTCAGGCTGGATAGTACCAGGAGTCATTTAACTTTTGTAAAAGGAGAAACAAAAAGCATTGTATCACAACAGCTGGGAAAGCTGTGCACACTTACACACCGTCCCTTGAAAAATTATCCAGGGGCCAAGACCAGAACCATGGGATGTTCTTTTCTAGAGGTGTAAAATAAGTATTCCTAGAGTTGGTCAAAATGCCTGTCAAAATTTCCCTAATAAATTCTTTGCCAGAAAAGGAACTGGAAAAGCAGATTAATCAACAGTACAATAGTGCAGGTTTGCCTCTGTGCAGACAGAGCGACTGTTTGACTAATAACTGACTGATAACTCCGTCAGCTTCCAATCAGCATGTTAATTGACATAGTTAATTTTCATTTGGACCTGGGAGCATAACTATGACTACAAGGATAAAATGATAAAATAGGTAAGGTTTATTATACAGTTGATCTTTTAAAAGTGGATTTTTTCAGTTATTATCTCATATCCAAACATGGTTCTGAAGCTGAGTGAGCATAAACTATTTGAGATAAAATGCCAGATTCTGTCATTGGTTAAATATGGCTTACATTTGTTTCAAGAGCAGATAATGTGCATAGCTGACCTAAAAACATGTTTGCATGGTACACAGAATTTTGTCTCTACTTAACAAAAGACTGTTGATGTCTAGATTTCAAAAACAGAGCAAAACTCTACAGATAAGCACCGTGCTGTGAGCTTTTATTGTCTGACTGCGTTTAATGGTTGAACTGCCAAAACTAGCAGCAGGACTAGAATAAATTATGAACAGATGAAGAACTCTCACATTCTTAGTGATGATCTAAAGTTCCTTTATCTATAAATAATGATCCCAGAGTTTGCAAATGAGAAGCACAAATGTTATGTGAACAAGTGGTAGGAAGCTTTTCCATCCTTGTTAGAATGATCTTCTCTGACAAATCAAACACCAGATACCTAATCTAAACAGGATGGAAACCCTTTAAGTTAAATGCATATGGTACCTATATAAGATGCTTATAAGATGTTACCTATATAAGATTTTGAAATAAGTTCTTCATTGTAATGTTAGTGTTTTGTATTCATGAACATGATGACTCCGTGACTCACAGTCAGTGTTCTCTTTCTAGTCAAGAAGAGGCTGCATTTTGCACAACAGATTGCTCAACCTATCAGCTTATGCACATAAGCAATACCACTTAAATCATTATTTTTCCTCAAACAAAATATTAGTTTTGTTTCTTTACAGTAATTCTGTCCACTTAAAGATGGAAATGTTTATTTTAAACTGTTTATACCAACATCACTATGGCTAATTCTTCCTTGCATGGATTTGTACTGGTATAGTTTTTTCCACAAAGCATCACACTCAAATCAGGCAGCTATTCTCATACATTTAGGACTAATAAAATGCATATTTTCACATTTTCTGTATTTGATGAGCAGAACTTGAAGCAGGACCTATGCTTCGAGCTGAGTATGATGGGGAAAGAAAGAGAGAGAGAAAAGGTATGTCAATATAAAAAAGATTCATCTTCTCTTCAAGTTTTGAAATGTTGTGGCAATTTGGAATCGTTATCTGAATATATACACGCAGACTTATTTTGACCATCACCTCAGGTCCCTGCCTTCCTTTAGTTCCTATGGTCTTCTTTTTTGGTTGTTTAAACTTTCCTCTCCTTCCTATCTTTGTTTAATCTCTTAAATCTAAACTAGCCAAGTTTTTCATTCAGTTCTACCTACAAAGACATTCTGCTGCTGTGAAGTCCCAATGTTGCACAGGGTAAACATCATATCTTTTTCATGAACAAGAAGTTCCCTACCTGGCTGAATGCTGATGAAATATTTAAGCACAATAACTAAGGTATGCTATGATATGAATTATTCTTTATATACTTAGATCAGTTTGTTGCTGTGGTCCACTGGCTGTACTTTCTGAAGAAATGTCAGTTCATTTAAGCCTTTTAGCCTACATACCTAAGACTAAGATATATAGCAAGAAGTTGAATGTGGACCAGGAGATAAAATAGCATTAACACTTTTGCATATAACTGATTATAAAGAAAAGTAATATGAAAGCTTTGTATAGGAGAGATGGAGAGGATCAAATGGGAAAATTGATACGTTTCCTATACAAAGTTGTTATGCCAGAAGACACCTTTATCTATGAGTCAATGCACCGATCTTGAATTTTGCAATTTGTTTCTTTTACTTAATATATTACTACAGTTTGACCATATAGCTTATAAAAAATTTCCACAATATGTTAGATTCATTGAACATGTCCTTACTTACTCACACCCTGCATGATGACAAGAAGCCAAATTCAGATCACGGAAGGAGGACTATAGAAATGAGGAGAAAATGAGACTTGCATATAAATTTTATTTTGCATATAAAATTCTTGTCTTTGAGTGCTTCTGAAAATAAGCCCAGAAATCATAATTTCCGAGACCCTCTGAGCATGGAAGGTAATTGAATCAATCTGTTTTAAGAACTCTGCAATAATTTTGAGTTTTTTAAAAAGTAACATTGTTTTTTGCAAAATGAAAACTGCTTAAAGAAATTGTATGAAATATCTATTTGATATGTACCATTATGGGATGCATGTAACACTTAATTTTGCATTACTAGAAAATATAGAAGTTTAGCAAGTCTTGTGACATAAGTAATTTATTGATAGCATAGTTTGTAGAGGCATTTGAACCATAAAAAAAAGACCAAATTAGTAGAGCATGTATATGAATTATTTGCAATTATTATATGCCCAAACCCGAGGTTTGAGAGAGATCTGTAATACAGATTCTGTATGAGCTCCCTGATCCAGTGAGTACGGATCTTAAGATCTGTCAAACCAGCACCTTTATGACAGATCATGAACTCATGGGATATTTCAATTCCCATCTAGCAAAAGAAAAAAGAAAAGACAGCTGAAGTGATCTCTGCTTTGATGTTTGCAAAAATGTAGAGTGGTCAGGAATTTCAGATTACTAAAATCACACATACTCCAGTGAAGTCTTGCCAGGCTACATTTACTATGCAGGATAGATTAATGAATTAAAAGAACAGACCTTGCTGCCTGTCTTTTGCTCATTTTCTCTCTCATGAGAAGAATAAATTATAGTTTTTCTACTCACTGGAATAATTAAAATTTTGGAGAGCATGCGAGTACAGTGCTGAAGAGTCACTCATCCATTTGAGATTTTGCTGAACTTTCCTTATCACAAAGTGAACATCAATCTCTGCACCTAGCCATTAAAAAGAAATAAATGCTCCACTCAAACCACTAAGTTTGCTACCTTTTCCTCTGATTTAGACAGCGGGTTCAAACTGGGATGTTGGAATGATTTTTTTTCTCCATTTCTTGCCTCATCGCAATTATTTTTTTTCACTGATTTTGGGTCCTGAATCGATTTCATGTCTGTCAGTGAATGTTTAGAATTCTTTCTGTGAAATCTGTGGAAGGGAGGACATCTCACACAAAGGAAGAATCTGGATAGAGGTCTCCATCCAGAGCACAGTGAAGCTTGTGAGATCCCTTCTTATGATTTCTATGGACACACAAGCAAGGCTAGAACACCCAGGGCTCATCTCAGGTAACAAGTATCTATATTTTGAGAGATAACAGTTGCAACAACCATCCTCCAGAAAATAGGTACATGCTAAGGCATATTTTATTGCATGAGAAAAAAGCAGGGCAACTAAAGAGAAAAAAGACAAGAAGGTGTGGGTTGCGTGATTGTTAAAAAAAAGAGACTGGGCTTTTGGGCAAGCAAAAGAAGGGGCGTGGTGCTGAGGAGAAAGAAATGTCATTGCACTGTTTGATTCCAGATTTGGAGCTCCAAGGCAGATATGGTCTCAATGAAGAGAGAGAAGCAGCTCCTTCTCTCCAGCTGCAGGGAGGTGTTGTTTTACTGGAGAGGTTACTGCAAAGAGGACTGCAGTTCTACTGGTTTCTGAGCTAAATCAATGTCTTGAAGGGAACATGAGCCCTTGCATTTTTGTCATTGCTGTTGTGAATAAATGGGATTGCATATAACAAAATATGTGACTTCTTTGTCAAACTATTTAATCCACTTCTTTATCAATTGTTTCTGCTGGAAACAACCTATAAGACTGCACACCCTGGCTGATATTCCTGGACAGCTAACAATCTCTCTACATATAGTTCAGTGTGTTGTCATATAAAATATTTCTCCTCTAAGATAGTCCCTCTGCAGAACTCCTATTTCTGTCAGTTCAGATTAGCCTTTGAAACTTCAGAGCCAGCAGCTAACAAGCTTAACAGCACAGCCTTGTAAATCATCTGTCTTACAAAAGCACTTTTGCAGAAGAGCTGAGCATCTCTGAAAATCAGGCCATTTCATTTCACTGGCTATATATGGGTGCAGCAACTTAACTTAGGCATTAAGAAATGTTAGCAGTGGAATTTTCTAAAGACTGATTGCTGCTTCATTATTACAGTATGCTCCAAATGCTTGTTTTGTGCCAGAAAAGATATGACAGCAATACTTCACCTAGCAAATAGACATAATGACCTTTTTGAAATGGCTCCAGCATGGGATGGGGCTGACAAAGCGATATCAGCACATGCAGGTGGATAGGCAGAAGTGCAGGAATTCACTACCACAGTGGGTAATTTTCATCTAAGAAGACAAACTCTAGATTTGATAAGATTATGTGGCTGCCCTACAGCCCTGAAGACGTGTTGGGAGCTGGCTTGGACAGGTCAGTGGCAATAAGGGTATTATGGCTGAGAGCAGGGGTCAACAACACTATGTGTGTGCTGAGTCAGTCACTGGCAAGATTTAAATAATGGAGCACACGTCTTTCCAACTCTGTTTCTGTGGCAGGCTGCTGGCTCTGCCACCAGGCCACTTGCCCAGGGAAGACTATTGAAGCTCCTCCCCTAAAGCTGGCATGATTGCTGTCTACAGACTGCCTGGCATTGAGCAGTCAGTTTGATGACCTGCAGCACCCACAGATATTTGGTCAGTGACGCAGACCTGTGAGGGAAGAAATGATGAGCCACTCTGCGGAAGGGTTGAAGCAAAACGGCCAATTTATTAAGGGATGCGCCGGCTTAAATAGGATAGGCAAGGGAAGGTACTAGAACTTGGGCGTGGTTCAGGGAGAAGTTTCCAAGGTCTGCATCAGATAAGGGAAAAAGGGGATGGGCTTCACCAAACAAGGGAAGGCAAAGGAGGGGCAAAGGCGTGGCCAGCCATATATGGTACAGCTGCACTGCACCACGGGCTGGCCAATGGGAAAAGGGATAAGGAATGGCCAATCATAGGGGCGTAACTGGGGTAGTAACTGGGGTACAACGGCCAATCATAACAAAGGAACAATAGAAATGTAATAATTACTAATCTAATACAGAGAACTACTAACTAATTACAACTTTTAAAACTTTCAACTCTCTCATGAATCGGTGGGCGGACGTTCTTCAATCCACAGGGATGTTTCGACTGTGGGCTTCTTCTTCTTATCTTTGCGGTTTCTTCTCCAATTCAGGTATTCGTTTGCCCTGACCCCAACAGGTCAGCTTCCCTCAGAGCTTTGAAGAGCTCTGAAACTTCTTTTTCAGTGAATGGGACAAGATCATATGGGAACAGGCTGGTGTGCACTGCTTTTGAAGCCAGGAAAATAAAATCTATTCAATCTTTGCTGTGCAGCACGTGGCCTGCCTGGTGTGCTCTGACTGGATCCCATGAACAGAGGGCTCTGCTGGGCTCGGGTTTCTGCAAATGGGACCCACCTGCTCTCCTGCCCTCAGGAGTGTTTGTGGACATTGATATAAGGGATCTTCCATCAAAGGGTTGCACTGTATTAAGTGCAGAGGCTACTAACTGGTGGGAGCTCCCCAGGGTGTAAGATGGAAGAGTGACAGTCTTTTGCCAGTTCTAGACTAATTGGTGTGACAAGCTACTACTACGAGGAGAAAAGTAGTGTAATCCCCTTATTTAAGTAATTGCAGTCTGAACTAATTAAACTTTAATGAGGGAGTTGTTCTAACTTGCTCCAGCTCATGGTCTTGGGTGCTCAAGGAATACCTACTAAGTCATTTGACAATTAACAGATTGCTTCTCTACCAAGTACAGGTTTGTGCCTTGCTTCAGGGGTGGAATTCTGCCGTCAGTGAAATTTTTGTTGCTTTTTTTTGCTCTGAAATGTTTAATTCAAATAGTCATGGTTCCATGGTAGGAGAATAGTTGCTATGTGTCGGCATTGCTATAAAAGCTACAAGCCCCAGATAGACCCACTGTATTGACTCCAGTCATTCCTCTGCCAAGTGTTTGGAGAAAACAAGAATCTGAAGGGGTAGGTACTTTGAAATTGCTTCCAGAAGTGCATGGTTAGCCCTGTCTGATGACTCATTTCTGCACCTCAGTGACTGTGGTACAGCAGAAGCCACAGATGCCTCCTTCTGCTTTTGGTGAACATGCCTTCTCCCCTGTCATTGACTTAGGATCTGATATTAGTTTAGTCTAGTCACAGCACTGGCATGGTACGCTCTGAGCTCTGTTATCCACCTGCTAAATGGTTCATTCCACTTAGAGGAAAGAACAGCAGTTGTTGGGCTGACAGCGACAAACAAAGGCTGAGGGGATAAAAATGGGGCTAGGGCACAGGTTTCGGCACTTGCACACAGTTGTCCAAACTGGCTGTTAGCATAGTGCCTGGTATGAGCTTTGGCATGCATCAACTACCTTGTCCTTGAGGAATGCCCAGGCACAGACTGGATCACAATTTCTGTCACTGACTTATCCTAAAAAGTCAGGGCGAGCAAGAGGGGAAGTGATATGGATGCAAGGTATGTTCTGCCAATTAGCCTCAGGTCCCTGGACCATTTCACTCAGTGGTATAGACAAAGGTAGAGATGACAAACATCTGATATTTTTTTCCTGAGTCTGAGAAGCAAGACCATCTGTAGGATACTTCGGACTTGGTACTCAAATGACAGAGCTGCCCAGGAACACTTATAGGCTGAGATTTTAGAGATTTCCTTTTTAATGAATGTTTAGGTTATGTACAATTTTATGCCAGAACTGGTGATGCCCTTTCTTCCAGAGGCTGTGCAGAAAGTCTGCACCCTTTTAAAGAGCAGCAAGCCATGCTTTGCATACCACAGGTAAGGTATATGCCAGGTAAAGCAATAGCTGCTGGCTCACCTCCTGAGACACCTTTGCTATTAGAGTAAGTCTGTAGCTTTGCCATAAATTACACAGCAACAAAAGGGATAAGGAATTGTTTAATTCTTTGGAAATAAAAATGGCTCTTAGGCTGACTGGATTATCTTTAATTCTTTTGAAATTTAGCAGAGAGATTTTCTTCATGCTTTGGGAATTCAGAGGGAGCGATGAGCACAGCTAATGAACTGCTTTCAAGGAGTCTAAGCTTAGCTAAAGCCTGTTCATGAATCATTTTGATAATCAAGAACATCAACAGAAAAACGAGGCTGAAAAGACAAAACCCTACAGCTTGACTTTACACCATGTACAAATTAGGGAGCTGGCTCTTATATTTGATCTTTTAAGTTAGAGGGTAAAGCATTGTGGCATTAACACTTCACTTTGCCTCTCATCACCTTACTCCTGTCAGTGCAATTTGAATGGTGCTGATTTGCCACTGCTTTATACATCAGCCTAGCTGGATCCAAGCTACATTTCCACATTTTGCTGTTGCCATGTCCTGTATTTGAGTTGAAATGTTTACAATTTGTCCTGATGTGGCTTCTGCCTTTGACCATGAATGAACAGTCTGTCAGATATTCTTCCATTCTTTTTGTCTGTGGAAGAATGAAATCTATTTTTTCTCTTCATCTCAGCAGATCAACTGCCTGTTAACAGGCAGTTAAAGAGAACTGGAAGCCACACTGATCCTTGAGCTCTTTCCTGATTTCATTGAAAACCAAGGTTGGGCAGCACTTTGCAAAGCTGACCTTACATGCTGGCAATACCAGCTTGCAATGAACAGACTATAAAGCAGCTCTACCTAATGGGAAAAAAAGTTCATGGGCAGGCCATCTTTAATGGGTCTTCTTTATAGAAAGAATTATGATTGTTTTGTTATTGTTGCCTTTTATTTTATTTTTTTTTTTTGAGACAGAGGGAGAGCTGCACTTTTATTGTTATGGATTGAGTTTATCCATTTGTTAAGCAGTCTAAATTGCCTTCATTCCCAGCTGCTGCCCAATGTAGCTGTAATAGTGCAGATTGTTTTACAGAGATGGCTGGGGTTCTGTGGTAGGCTGCGTGGTGATGAATTGTTTGTCAGGGAAATTTAACTATAAATGCGACAGTATATGCACAGATTGCATGAAATTTGTGATCATGATAATGCCACTTTTCTATTTAAAAGACAAAAAGCCAGGTTGGATGACTACTAAACAAAAGAACAGATGTTCTCGCCTCAACGCTGAACACACAGAGTGTGACACTTCTTTATATGACCTGGAAAGGATGTATTTATAAATACTCTGGATCTGGAAAAGCAGCATAATTATAAGACCGATTATTTTAAGCGTCAGCACCGAAGCACAATCTAATATTTGACTGTAAACTGTTTGATCCCCTCTCTGAAGTTTTCAATTTCTTGCTAACAGGCAGACTGTTGCCTTGAGCAATTTTAGTAAGAGCAGGATAACTGCCTTAAAATGGTTTTCAGCCTGGATATGGCACTGATGAGAAAACTTCAGGAAATATTTTTTCCCAGAACTTGTTTTTGTAGGTAGATATTACAGCAGAAAGGCTTTATCTGGGAATCAGCATTGAAAAATTGCAGCAAAAAGAACCATTTGGACAAATATAAGTAAACTTTCCTATGATGCTGCAACACTTTTTCAGTAAATGGCTTGTACATTGGAGGAAAGATATCATCAGATCATTCTCAGGGAGCATTGTGGTCAGTCTCACAGCTTTGGTGTGTGACAGAGAGGACAGGGCTCACGTGGAAAGATGAAACTTCACATGCTGCAGTCATCCCCAGTTCAACTCATTGTTTAAGCCCCCTTTGCTGTCACTGCAAAGAAATACACACTCTGCAAGGGCAGGCATCCCTTAAAGTCAGCAATGAAGAATAAGGACCTCCTGAAAATCATGTTCTCATATCATCTAGTGTAGGCACAGGATGAGTATTTATCATCCCACAGCAAGACTTTCTGGTGACCACAAAATATAGATGACTGATTAGATAGCGAAAACCAGTCGAAATAAATCCTATTCAAGCATTGGTGAAATTGTGTCAATGTAAAGACTACAGTATAACTTATTTCCCTTACAGGCATATAAGAACTTTTAGCCATTTAGGCTACATCCAACAAAGCAGTGCCATGATGTTATGACCTGCCTCTGAGGCAGGGTAACTGAGGTTCCTGTTAATAAATCTCTTGGGATAAAATACGGTGAAATGACACTGACTCACTGGTGTATGTATAAGGCAGATTTATTTTGAAACAACTTAACTGCAGTGGAAAGAAGGCACGTGACCATTCTGGTTCTTTACTATAGAAGTATAAAATATAATGAAGAAAATACATAAGGAAAAGAAAGGAAAAGAATGAAAGGGTAAGAGTAGATAGTGGAGAGAAAAGATATCACTACCTGTGGATCCAGACTTGATTGTTTCAATTTTGTTGTCTGTGATCAGAGTGATGGTCACAGTCTTGATCCGTTGGGGAGGAGCTCCTTTGCAACAGTTTGTTGGGTTATATACATTCAAGTTAGCGTGGGAATCCCTAGACGCGTCCGCAGGGAGGGAATTCTTTGTGCATGATGCAACACTATGGGGCATATGCAGTCTTATGATGGACAGTTCCCCAAAAGAGTAGGGGGTGTGCTTTGGGGTCCTTGGTTGTCTCGATCCCCCTCCATTGGTCTTGCCTGCTCCTTGACTCCACTTCTGTGCTTGCAGGTCACCATGGACCAGAAGAAGAAAACTGGTACCAGAAAGGCGCTGCCTTTCCTTTTCATGGCCCTACCTTCTCATGGCCCCTCTTTGCAGCCACGCCCTTTCCCAGCTACTGCAAAAAAATGAACCCTGTCCTGGCTGAAACTGGGACAGCTTATTACAGAAAATCATTCCATGCTTTTCCCTTTAGATCTGATATCACTTTCCCCACCATAACATGAACTACTACAAATTTTAGATGACACAAAACATCTTCCCTCACAGTTGAAATAACATGAGTCCAGTGTCAACTGTACAGCTTTTCTCAGTTACCTAGAGACTGAGTGAAAAGAAATATGTGCTCTTCACTGACCTTACCTTAGATGAACAATGTAATAAAAGCTGCACATTTAATGGGAGAGAAAAAATAATGGCCACTTCTCTTTGGTGGCATCTATTTCTTTTTCCAAAGCTGACAAGGAGAGTAATTGGACTTTTGCGGTGTTCAGTACTGACTGATGGATGATGACAATTTACCTTAAATTGTTTTTAAAGCAATAATATTAACTTTAATTTATGCAGCTTACAAATTCTCAGCACTTTATATTTTACTTTTATCCAACTGTCAAGAGATCCAAAATTTGGCAGATGACACCATCTGAGTGGTGTAGTTGACACACCTGAAGTATGGGATGCCTTCCAGAGGGACCTGGACAAGCTGAAGAAGTGGGTCCTTGGGAACCTCATGAGTTTTAACAAGACCAAGTGCAAAGTGCTGCACCTGGGTTGGGGCAACCCCAGGTATCAATCCAGGCTGGGGGATGAACAGATTGAGAGCAGCCCTGCTGAGAAGGATTTGGTAGTGCTGATGGACAACATGCTGGACTCGGCAAAGTGCACTCACAGACCAGGAAGCCAACTGTGTCCTGAGCTGCAGCAAAAGCAGCGTGGGCAGCAGGTCAAGGGAGGTGATTCTGCCCCTCTGCTCTGCTCTGGTGAGACCCCACCTGGACTGGGGACCCCAGCACAGGAAGGTCATTGACCTGTCAGAGTGAGTGCAGAGGAGGCCATCAAAGTGGCTAGAGGGATGGAATACCTCTCCTAAGAGGAAAGGCTGTGAGAATAGAGATTGTTCAGCCTGGAGAAGAGGAGGCTTTAGGGTGTCCTCATTGCAGCCTTCCAGTATCTGAAGGGAGCCTGCGAGAAAGACAGAGAAAGACTATTTACTAGAGCATATTGTGAAAGGACAAGAGAAAATGGTTTCAAAAGTAAAGAGAGAACCTTTAGATTAGATATTAGGAAGAAATTATTTACTGTAAGAGTGGTAAAGCACTGGAACAGGATTCTCAGAGAGGTTGTGGATTCCCCATCCCTGTAAGCGTTCAAGGCCAGGTCAGATGGAGCTCTGAGCAACCTGGTCTAGCGCAAGGTGCCTCTGCCCGTGGAAGGGGCTTGGAGTTAGATGATCTTTGAATTTCCTTCCAACACCAACCACTGTATGATTCTAAATATACTTAATGCATAGGGAGAGACAATGTTTTCTGACTAACTGAGTGATTTAATGAGAAAGCTAGTCTGGCTTTTAGTGGAACAGACCATATCTGAGCAGTCAGGTACCTGATTATTTGTTTGATTTTCTTCCAGCGTTTCCTTACATTGAATTCCTGTGTTCTGTGGATTCTTCCTCTAGTTGTACAGTCATCACAAACAAAAGCTTGTTTTCAACTTTTGCCTTTGCCTCAAAGATAGGTACTGGAAAAAACAACCACAGGGAAGTTTCTGTGGATGGGATAGTATGTGTTGCACAACCTTTGTGCTTCAAATATTTTAAAAAAGGAAATTCAATATGTTCTCTTTTAAGAACATAAATACAATTTTCCCAGCAAAATCCTGGCTGTCCTGATGTCAGCTTTGGCATTTGACAGAGTACTGCTAGGATTTCATCTTTTGTCTGGGAGGCTTGCTTGGCTACTTACCAGTCATTGAAGACCAGGATCATGCCAGGTTCAGAATGGGAACCACCTGCTGGTGTCATGGCACTTGCACCTTTTTACACACATAGCTTTGTCAGGTTTTGAAGCATATATGACTCCAGCTCTAGCTTTGAAGCACTAATCCTGTAGTTAATTACACATAGAAAGTATATAACTGTTGTACAAGTAATATAATACCTGAAGCTGTGCCCTAACAACTTCTAATCTGTACCAATCCCCTTGATCTCCCTCTGATGGGAGGATCATATGCATATTAAGATATAAAGGATAAATGCATATTAAGATATAAAGGATAAATGTGACCTGCAGGCCTACACCTTGAAGTTTGACTAATTGTACATAAAATCCGTCCTACTGCACACTAATTTAGCATATACAATGCTGATTTTAGGATTACTAATTAAAATATGATTGAATTAGTTTTTCTTCTGGAAGGGAAGAGTATCCTGGATTATGATAGGCTGTTGTGCTTTCTATGAAACACTCCTCATATTTCTTCATCAAATTTCATTCTTTTCCATCCATCCTGTGTCTTGGCACTTTTAGTGCAAAACCAGAAAAATAAAGTACCAAAACGTGTGAAGAAAATAGGAAGTAAACATTCTGTCTCCAAGCTAGAAGGCTGTTATACTTTATAAGTAGTCTTTCATCAATTCCTGAGCAAGTAGCATTTTAAAAGGAATCCTGGAAATAAGAAATGGCTTGATTGACAGACTGTGCAGACTATCTGCATTTTGGGAATTACTAGAAGACATTCTTGGACCTGAATGTCTTTAATTCTTGAACTATATAATTGTTAATCCATGCTGGAGAATAAAAAGTTTCCTTTACAGTACTTAAAGGTAACTCAAATATTTTGCTATGTTGCTCTAGATAGCAGTCATAGACTCATAGAATCACAGAATGGCTTGAATTGGAAGGGACCTGAAAGATCATGCAATTCCAACCCCACTGCTATGGATAGTGACATCTTCCACTAGACCAGGTTGCTCAGAGCCCCATCCAGCCTTGAACACCTCCAGGGATGAGGAGTCCACAGCCTCTCTGGGCATCTTGTTCCAGTACCTCACCATTCTTATAAATAATTTCATCCTAATATCTAATCTAAGCCTTCCCTCCTTCAGTTTAAGGCCATCAAGGTATTTATTTCTGAAACTGTGACTGTCGGCAGAAAACTTCACAATGATTTCAAAAACAGGATTTTCAAATAAATATTTCTGTGTATAGCAAAAATAGACAGACACTCAATTAGATAATCCAGTGGGTGTACATCAAGTTACTTTTGTATGTGTGTTAATTTAGCAGACTTCAGCATATGCCTTAATATTATGTGGTTACTATGTAAGAAAATGAAGGTGATGGTCTGAAATTTATCTTACTAGCAAAAGTGAGGAGACCTGTAAAAATGTGATATTGGCTAGTAAGCAGAATGCAAGCCATCTTTGAACTTTGAATATTTTCATTCTGAGTGCCTCCGGTGGCTGCATTACTGTCACCCCCTGAAAGGCTCCTTAAGGGCAGCCTGCTTATGTCTACCCTTCACTGTTCTATACAGCTCTCTTTCATGAGGTTTAGGTCAAAACTTAAAGTTATGGACAGAACTTCTTGGCTGAACATGTCCTCATTTTCCATGGAAGAGAAACAATGGCAGCAGAATCTGCTCCACACTAGGTAAGAGCACACCCCAGCCCCACATACGTATTTCAGAAAAGTGAACTCCTTGTTAATCATATGTTTTTACTCAAACATCAACATTTTTGCTGATTTGAATGTGTAAAGCAAAATACTCCCTAAACGTTTTGTAAGGGAGAAATAAACACTTCTTCCTAAGTTTGGGCTGTGGACACGTTTTTCAGTTGTGAATTTGTGTGCTGGACATCACATTTGTCTCGGTTTAACATTTCAAATACCTTGTGCTCCCTGAAACTGGTAAGCAAAGATCAAGTGAAGAGAGATAAAAAATTAAATAAATTAAAACTAGCACTCGCAGAAGCAAAATGAGAGGCAGATTGATTTCTAAATGCTTAAGGAAAGAAGAAAAAGTACTTATATTTATGGTTTCTTAAAAAAAGTGGTTTATCTGTTTCTTCCACTTATGCATTGTGGAAACAGAGTACAAAGCAAAGCAAAAGCTGCAAAAGCTGTCTGTGACCAGGATTTATTATCCATTATTAACAGTTTGATCTTCTGTGTCAAGAGGAGAACCCTTTAGAGAGGATAATAATAAATTCTGACCTTTTACAGTTTTGGGGGTGACAGGGCTTGGGGATTTCATCTTGACTCTTTTTTCTGTTATGGTCCTTCTGAATATTCAACTTTTCAAAAGAGATATTAATTTCCATCTGACACTAGGCTCACAGCACAGTTACCAAGGGGCACTGTGATTTATGCTGTCCCTCAGATCCATAAGCAAAGTTTTGTACAGTGCAGAGTCGCAGCCTGTATGTCTTTCTTCTCACTTGTTCATGGGTCTGGCTCTGGTGTTGGCTTGTGCAGGGTGGATGAGATTGTCTCTGGAGCTGTGGCAGAAATTGCCCCAAGATGTCCCCAAGTACCTCGAGCAAAGAACATTAGATGTGGTAGTGATGTCGTATGCAGAGCTCCCATCTGTCAGTGGGAAGCTTGGCTGGTGAATTTGGCTACCCATGTATGAGGAACAGTGATTTCCTTCCAAGACAGATTCGCCACTTTGCACACGTTGAAGTATAACTCAGTGGAACATCGAAAGTTTTCATAGTCCTTGTGGGATAAGGCATTTTTTTGCAGTATATCTCTCTGGTGATGAAAATCCTAATTCTGTGTAGGTTCTTCTTTAGCTACTTTTGTAGATCTGGACCATAATCATTTACCCTTT
>JAWWMO010000121.1:95534115-95553288 GCA_035047845.1 Dendrocincla fuliginosa
CAATGATTTCAAAAACAGGATTTTCAAATAAATATTTCAGTGTATAGCAAAAATAGATTATCAATTAGATAATCCAGTGGGTGCACATCAAGTTACTTATGTATGTGTGTTAATTTAGCAGACTTCAGCATATGCCTTAATATTATGTGGTTACTATGTAAGAAAAAGAAGGTGAAGGTCTGAAATTTATCTTACTAGCAAAAGTGAGGAGACCTGTAAAAATGTGATACTGACTAGTAAGCAGAATGCAAGCCATCTTTGAACTTTGAATATTTTCATTCTGAAAAGGCTTACCTTCAAGTATCTGATTAGGAGCCAGAACACAAGCAGATCACTTACAACTAACATTTGAGGAGGGCCCGTATTTGAAATTACAGTGAGCTGTCACTGAAAAAAAAAAAAAAAACAAAAAACAAACAAACAAAAAAAACAAACAAACAAAAAAAAAACAAAAACAAAAAACCAAACCCCACAAACAAACAAAAAAATAGATATCCAAAACAGGTATTACTAAAGCAAGAAGAAAGATGTTACAGTTCTTTTGTAATGGGTGAAAGGGAGAAGTCAGTTGATGTGCTATGTGATGTAGCAATTGAATTAAATATAAAAGGATACTTTCTGTGTTTACATCTAGGTGATATAATGTTCATGTGAAAACCTGAAGTAAAAATCTTTTCCCAAAAAGCTGAGATTCATAAATTACTCATTGGAAGTTTGCATTTGCTTTCAGTGCATCATAGACATGAAAATCTAAAAACAGTCCTGAAGAACTGTGGTGTTGAACTAGTTAAGTCCCTCAAATATGCAGCATATCCATGTACTAAAATTTTATTCTTTAAAGCATAATGTAAAACCTTCCTCTGAAGTCGGTGGAGTTATTCTCAGTTACAGTGATGGAAGAGAAAGCACAATATAACTCACTGTCTGGAAAAAGAAAAAAAAAAAAACAAACTCAAAACCTGCTATGACTGAAGCAGAGAAACTTTTTATTATTTTCTTTAATTAGTATCTTGACATTGCAGTGTTATTTGAAAATTGTACTGAAAATTGCACTAAAAATTGCTGTTGCTTAAGTCTGTGATAGCACCTGCAGGGCTGACATATGCATAGTGAATGAGACATCTGGTTTGGAACAAAGCTATCTTTTAGTCCAGAATAAACATCACTTGTTCTTCAACCACAAACAGCAGACAGGTAGGGATCAAAGCCAGGTGAATGCTTCACAGTGCATATCAACAGTGATTATAATAAGAGCTTACAGGGCATGTGATTTAATTGTCCCTTCAGAATCCAGGGCATTTGTCTGCTTTTTGTTTTTGCAAAGATCTCACTGTGGTAAACCAAGTTTGTTTTACTAGCTGAAGATGACGTGTCAGACCACTTAATGAAGCTGCGTTGGAGAGGCTCAGCATAAAGCTTCATTTTTAATTTTCTCAGTTGCCCACATGGAGGGACTGTGGGGCCAGGCTGGGAATACATCTTCTGGCAGCTATAGATCGAATGTGGTACCCAGCTGGTTCCCATGCACCCCTGTGATACCCCTCTCTCACTGGCATTCTGGCCAGCCTGGTCACCTCAGTCGGTTACACTTGACTGCAGAGCAGGGGAGGTGTCACAGTGTCAGGGGAGCTTTAGCCTTGTCTCTGTGAAATGATGATGAGGGACTCAACCAAAGCAAATGCAGGGTTTGGCACCTGGGGAAGAATAACTTGATGCACCAGTACAGCCTGGAGGCTGACTTGCTGGAAAGCAGCTCTGTGGAGAAGGACCTGAGTGTCCTCATGGACAACAAGCTGTCCATGAGCCAGCAGTGTATCCATGTGGCCAAGAAGGCCAGTGGTATGCTGGGGTGTTTTAGGAAGAACATTGCCAGGAGGTCAAGGGAGGTGATCCTGCCCCTCTACTCAGCCCTAGTGAGGCCACATCTGTAGTGCTGTGTCCAGTTCTGGGCTTCCCAGTACAAGAGAGACATGGAAATGCTGGAGCAGGTCCAGCAGAGGGCAGTGGACATGATCAGGGGACTGGGGCATATCTGTTATGATGAAAGGCTGCGGGAGCTGGGCCTGTTCAGCCTCAAGAAGAGAAGATTGAGAGGGGATCTTATCAATGTATATAAGCATCTGAAGGGAGGTTGTCAAGAGGATGAATCCAGGCTCGTCAGTTCTTCATATTCTAGTCCTTGGCACTCTTTGCAAGGGCACAACATGAATAAAGTGGAACATGGCAACATCAGTTTTTAATGCTGAGCCTGTCAGCTATTTTCCCCTAAAATCTATAAAAGTAACAAGGTTTGAGAGTAAAAGTTTGAAAGAGGATCGGCATCTGAAATATTTTTGGATGCCTTGCAAATTAGAAACAATTGGCAAACTGCTGGAAAAAATGTCATTGCTGATTTTTTTAACTGTATCATTTCTGATAATACAGGCAAGAAAACTTATTTTATATCCTGGAGGACTATTCTTGGAAAAGAAAATAAAAAAATTCCCTTCACTTTTCTTCCAGTGTGGCAACATGAAGGAAACTGTGCAGCAGAGCTGAATGTATGACAGAGAAGAAACCAGATTTATTGCCCCACCAGTTACTTGCTATAAACAAATACACACTGGAAGAAGGAGTGCAATGACTCACTGAGGTCTGAATTTGAGTTCCATTGAGGGTTTGGCTTTGGTTTCATATGGCCTTTTAGAATAGTGAAATTTTAATTAAGTTTTAGAAACTGACTCTTGAGAAGGTCACTTCAGGGCCTTCTGGGATAAGTAACAGAAAGACTTTTGCAGTGTTCAGTGCAGTATGTGCCTAATGGGCTTAATACGTCTGAGGAGTATCAAACCTACTGTGTGTGCACTGATCCTGCATAGTAAGTCAGACATCCTGAACATGTCAAGCGTACAGCAGAAACACAGATCACCTATGAAATCCACGCACTGAAACCAACCCCCACACACTCCCAATTTGAAACGGGTGCTGAAGAGTAACCTTCCTCCCCAGTGAGCATCTCCATGGTTTCTAGATGCTGAGCAAGCCAGTAGTCCTGAACAAAAGCAGGTGACCCTTCTGAGCTGGAGAAGTGAGTGTAGCAGAAGAAATCTTCTAGGAAAGAATCCCTGCAGGAGAGAGGCAGGAGGTATCTGAAAGGATACCATGAGAGGCTGCCCGCAGATCTTCAGAGGAAGAAATTCCGTGGAAGAGGACTTTTTTTTTTTGTTTCTCCATGTTATTTCAAGCTGATCCTGATAATTGCTTGAACAAATTTACTTGGACAGGCTGCCATTTTCAGGGATGGCAAATCCTTTGTTTTCAAAGAGCTCAGTAGATATATTGGCCTGCTGCAGGGACAGCATATGTGCAGCTGAGCAGGAGATAACAGGATTTTTGCTTGAATTTCCACTACAAACCACAACAAGTTTTCAGCACAAATATTTCACTGATCTGCAAATATGGCTCATTATTAAGGATGGCTTCTCTCTTAAATACTCCAGGTACTTCCTGCAAGATTGCCACTAACATCACCTAAGACACCCATTAAAGGTAATTGAAACCTGCCTAGAATAAATGTCTTTATGTATGACCAAAGGAAAAGGGACGAAAAGAAAGGAAAATCTTTCAAAAAGATTAGTATCGCTAGTGACTTAGGTCAGTGAAGCTGATGTCATGATATTTATGTCCAAATTTTACAGGATTTTATGAAACAGCGAAAGGTCCTCCCCAGACAAACATATGACATTTTTCATTAGTCTTATTTTCAATCTGGAGATGTGGCTTTTGATCCCTCATGATCTTCTCTCGTCACCTGCTGTTGGAGGTGGCGTGGCTGTAAGAAAACAAAACTCCTTGGCATGATGCCCATGCAGAATGAATTTAGTAACTGTTTTTACCTTTAGAGTTCTTCTAAATATAGGCAGTTCTCAAAGCAGCCCTGAGAATTATTTTTCTCAAGGTATCAGTTGTGGAAGACAGCTGTCAATACGTATCTCAAACTTGTTAGCCACAAATAAACGTGCTAAGTTACTACCCAGCAGTTTAACACCAAGTGAAACATTTCTGCCTCCTTTCCTGTGTATCCCAGCTACCAGAAAACAAGAGTTCCTAAGGCTATAAAATCAGCCACAGAGAAGCCAGTTTGGCCACAGTAAATCAGGTCTCATTATGGGCCTGTTGAAGTGTGATGACAGCTACTGCTGGGTGATGTTAAACGTGTGAAAAGTGCCACAGGAGAGGGCTGGAGAAACAAAGGGAAAACATGTTAATATTTGCACAGTCAAGTCAGGTAAGGACTGGAGAACAAATGTAGTGCAAAGGGAAAAGTTTGCAATTATTTCAGGTAAGAGGTAGGTAATTTCTGCAGTCATACTTCCCCATGTGGATAAAAGACTTGAAAGTGAAGGTGGAACCTCTATCAGGTGAACTGGCAAAAGGGAGCAGGAGCTGTTCTCAGCCCAGATGTGTCCCTACCACCTCTTATTATGGTCATTCTCCCCTCATGCAGGCTTCTGTGTAAAAAGACAGCATAAAAAAGACATTCCTTTGTCCGCAGAAACAAAGTACCCAGGCATAGCAAGAATAAAAGTTATTCAAAATTGTAAATAGTCTTAGACTGCAAAAGGCCTTTGGAGGATAATAAAGGGATTTGAGCAGGAATGAAAGGGCCCACAAGTCTAAATAAATCTGAAAATGAAACTAGTTTTTTAAGTGTAAGAATGTAAAAGAAAATGGAACTCAACATTTTGGTGGATATTCATCCAAAGTATGACATCTCACCCCTTTACAAACAGTAGCAATACCAGAGTAAAAAGCATGTGACACACTTACTAGTTTGCAAATAACAGAAAAGAGTGTTTAATGTTTTTAGTCATAGCCCCAACACGTTTTGAGAGGTTTCTTTAAAAATTAAAGAACATACCCGTAAAAATAGGAAATTATTCTGGAAATTTGTGTCTCACTTTTTTTTTTTAAGTACAAACTAGTTTAACTTATTTTTGTTTGTTTCATGGTTTATGAGTTTTTGGGTACTCACTTTCAAGCCTTACTCCACAACAGTGATGTCTGACAAAGCTAATATTGGTTATTTTAATGAGCTGAGATTTCCAGATAGTCACCTACCTTGAGTATTAGCTTATTAAGCATAGCATTATATGTTATGATATAGCTCATGTTATCAGATAACACTATTTCCTTCAAAAAACTTACCAGGGAGCAATTGCATGCTCCAGCAAGTCAGGTGAAGTGACCTTACATGAGAGGGTCTCAACTAGCAAAGAGAAAAATTAGCTAAAAAATTACCTGGTTTCCCATGCTGTCACAGCAGCAACACAGTGATACCCCTGCAGGAAAGGAAAACCCACTGACTAGATGGTGGCCTTATCTCATTTATAGAATGCAGCCATGTGACTTAGAGAAAGCTTTTTTCTTCCAAAGAGGAAAATCTACCAACTTAATTGGTCTGATTTTTTTTGAGTTGAGCAAAGACTATTCCCTGTCATGCCTGTGCAGCAGCTAGGTATGTTAGATTAAAAGATGTTGCTTTTTCACTTCCTGTCAGTACAGCCCTGCTATGAGAAAAAATAGTCTGAAAACTCCTAAGGAACTGGGTACTAATTTCATGAGAAGCCTGGAACAAGACTTAAAGTCTAGAAGATCATGACGACTGCCTGATGAATCCTGCATTTACTTATGGAGAGCTTAACTGAGTTGACACAAGAATATTCTGTTTGCAGTGCAAAAAAAAACAAATTAAAAAAGACTTAGTTAGACATTCTTAGTGGTGTCAAATTAAAGCCTGATCCTAGCAAAATGCAGATGTTATCTTTCTGCTTTTTGTGATTGATAGGTACCCTGTTTACTGAACTGAATGCCTTCTCATATGCTGGGAACAAAAGACTATGCTGTTCTTGCAGCAGAATTCAATAGTATAGAATCGAGGAGTACAGTTTTAATTCTTCAGTACTGTTAACATCTGTCTTGTTCTGCATTCAGTGCTTTCCTCAGAGCTACTGGAGATACCTTAGTCAAATGGTCTTATAACAAAGCTTTAAAAATAGTAGACCCTTAAAGTTAAGAAGTTTTTAATAAACATTCAATTTTAAGACAATGATCAAATAGCTATTGTAATCAGTCATAAACCACAAAATTTAAGCTCTCTTTTTATATCTTCTGATAGATTGTCAGCATTACTACTATGGAGTATGTAATGAAAACAGAAACATCTCACCTGAGGCAGCTGTCAGTTTTCAACTTTAGATTTAATTATGCACCTTAAACAGAGAAAATTTTCCAATGTCCTTAACTAACAAATATTACCATTGTGAACCTTGCTTATTGTATTGGTGCAAATCGACTGAGAGAGGGATGAAGAAGATATCTAAAGATGTTTGCCCCAAATAACACCCTCCAGAAAGGTATTTGCCTTCATCAGATGGTTCAGTCTTTGTCAGAATGGGTACAGTTTATCCAACCCTATCATGGTCTTCAGGGATACCCCTGCCCTATGACAGCTGCATCTGAGCAGCTGGACTGCCAGGTAAGGCCCCAGAGATGCTGTGTGCTGCTTTGAAGAGCCCAGCCCCAGTGCACACAAGTCACCACATCTATATAGGTTTTCAGGATCAAACTCTTCAGTATAAATCTACCCTTATCATCCTCTTTGCCTTTTAATTCTGATTCTTTTGTGGCTGATTTATTCCTGCAAACTCTTTAGGAGCCATATTCCTCTTCACCTGCCAGGCTTCTGTTTTTCAAGGTCATTTTACCCACAAAATGTGATGTTTCTGCTCTTTTCCCTAGGGAGTTTTACCAAAGAAAGCACATCAGTACAGTACATTCAGACCACTGTCCAGATTTATGACCATAGATACTTGCTTCGACACTGTTTGTTCTGAGTGAGGCTGTTATCAATCTGTAGAAGGGGAAAACAATGCTTGCTATCTTACCCTGCTGCCAGCTCATTACCTCACATATCAATGTTATGACTGCAGTTCAGTTTATATTAGTGAAGCCCTGGTAAAATGTTAAGCATTCTGGTAGTGCTGAAGATTAATATTATTTTGCCCTACAGAGCACACAGCTATTTCAATAGGACAAAGCAGTCCAAACTGGTCCTGACAGTGCCTTGGAGTTTTTGCAAGCAAAGGGCTAAGTCTGGCTAAAGGTTATTCTTCTTTCTGAGTGTGTTTCTCTTGAACACCTTGAGTCACACTATAATTCACAGGAAAAAAGGTAAAGAAGCTGTCTTTATTCGTATTTCTTTACAGCCCTGATACCTCCCTATGTTCAGAAAAACTGCACTTGCTGTGATTTCTTTTGATCTTGGACTGGCACCTGCTGGTGCAGGGAACTGGAGGCACTGTGAATGAATGATGGCTCAGCAGCAGCCAGCTACAGCGCCTTAGAGATCATGGGCAAAGGTAGATCTGTACTCCCTCTTCAATCCCATTCTTAATGCTTAGAATGTCTGATTTGAGAATTAACAGCTGGGAAAGATGAATAGCAGTTCCAGGATTGGGTTTTTTTCCATTTTGGAAAGCCTTGTGCAAGTGCACTGCAATCAGCACTTCAGAGTGCCTGAATCTATTCGGTTGAGAAGTTGTGGAGGGACTTACACCTGGAATGCCCCTCCTCTTATCAAATGGGGCTGTGCACTGCGAGCTTCCTAAGCTGCAGCTCTCCCAGCAAGCCACAGGCACTTGGCCTGATTAGTGGTCTTTGAAATACAATCTAGTGAGTAATACAGTCAGAAAGGAAGAAAGTAATTTGGAAAATAACAGAGAGGAGAGGAGTACTTTTTAAACACTTTACTGCTACATCTGCATCTGTTTGGCCATATTAATCAAGTTTAATAGCCAAAGAAAGAAACAATCTAGATTTTCTCAGCAGCTTTAGAGTAAATAACAATGCATTTAGGAATTTTTTCTGTTTGATTGTTTTCTTGAAAAAGTTACAAAAAGCATCTTACCCCATCCTCACTCCCCAACAGCCTTTTTTTTTCTTTGCACCAACTACAAGACGTAGGTAGGCAGTGCAACTCATGGTACCTGAGTCCAGTGGCGGCGGTGAGAAATTTGCCCAGACTGCCGGGCCCCAGCTCCATGTACAGTCACTGGAGACAAGCCATTAGGGCATCTACTCAAAGATTTATTTCATTTGCCCTGACTAAAGCATCAAGAATTCAGCACATATTTAAGGATTTTTCAAAGCGGTGCCAACCTATGGTAGATTTGCCTTCCAGCAGCTTGCTTCCCTACTTTGCCTATGCCCAAAGCCAATTCTGAGTCATGGTGTGGGTATTTCTTTGCGAAAGACAGTTTAAATTTGCCCTAGTAACTTGACATTTTTAATTGCATAGCACGGTACAGAATTACTAGACTGAGCATAATACACCAAGTCAATAAGCCTTGTATTACATTTTTAACCTGAGGCCTCAGAAAGCCATGTATTTATGTAGGTGTGTTTCCTGCACACACTTTGAAGCCCAGGACACGTATAGCTTAAGGGAATTTTACAACCTTCTTCATTTTATACCTGCAGCCTTGTGAATGAATCGAACTTACAGCTTTTTTTTTCCTCTGTGGTTGGGAATTCTTCCTTTTCTCAAGTATAGGTGAGCATTAAATATCTCAGACAATCTACTTCATGGCTCACCTCCAAGGTAGAGACTTCTGAACGCAAAGACTCTATCCTCCATTTAGACCTGCAGAAAAGGCACTCACATCAACTCTCTCTTAGGAGTAATTGACAATTTGTGCTACAAAGTGAATATGAAGTCAATGAAAAGAATGATCTGTATTAAATTCCCTTGATTATTGAATGAAAAAAGAAAGCATTACTGTTTTACCATAACACTTTCACCCTGGCAGCTAATGTGCCCCTTTCTGGAGCTCAGGCACATGGGATGGAGAGGCTGCCCTTATAAACATTTTGGCACAGGGCCCTTGACCTTCATCACTCAAAGCAAGCTGCCTTAGTAAGGCCACTGTGTATTTGGTCCCTTCAGGCCAGCCCTGGCTCACCTCATTTGGGCTGAGCAGGAGGGGAGAGGGCAGTATCCCACACAGGTAGCCCTGGGTGAGAACCTGCTGCAGCAACGATGTGTGCCGATGGATGTGCGTGCATGGAGCCTCCCAAGCCTGAGCACAGCTGGCAGGTGGACTTTGCCTGGGAGGACGATGGAGTGTATCATTTGTTCAGCACTTTGGGAAATTAGCAAGTAAAAGCATCTGGGAGATCTCAGTCTAGCAAAGCATTCAAGTACCTGTTAAAATTTAATTGAATCAATAGCTTGTTGACTTTGGAGGGATGAATATTGTGCCTCAGTTTAAGGCTGTGTTTAGGTGCTTGGCTGGATTCAGATTTGAAATACCAGTTTTTGCCGAGTTTTGTGTATTCTAATGCAGGTAAGTGAAGAAAACAGAAAGTGATACCACTCCTAACATGAATGCTACTAAACTTGTTTTGGAAGAAACAGGTAATTTCTGTTCAAGGTGGAAATCTAACCACCTGTTTTGCGTGAGAACATGTTTTACAGTTTCCTCTCCTTGCTCTCTCTAGGATACTCTGATATTACTGTATTTAATTTGCCTTGCCCACTTCCAAGTCCCTTCTATTTGTTTTTCCTCCTTGTTTCACTGTTCTGGGAACTGGAGTTAAAAGGAAACCAAAGGCCCTTTGAATCTGCAGCAGGCTGGATTAACTGGGATGAGCAGCCCTCCCTCCCCTCCCCTCCTCTGCTGTTTGCAGCCGACTGATAACATCAACCGGCCCTTGTTCTTTCCTCTGCCCCATATGTTTTCTCTTCCTGGGTTTGGGTTGGCTTTTTTTTTTAACCTGTCACTGGCTTTGATTCCACATGCACCAGTGAACAGCAGCCACTGATGCTTGATCTAACTACTACACAAGAAAAGCTCTTACACAGGCTGCAACCTGAGCTTCTGCAAACACAATTTAAAACTCCAGCTGGTCAAGGTGCACCTCTGCTCACATTTCCTTTTATCACAGGGCTGCAGGGGACCGTGCTGAGCAGATTATTTACTCTCCTCTGTATGCAGCATACAGGAACATTTCTTACTGTAGGTTGCCACCCAGTAACTAAACATGAGACAAATAGTCTTGAGTAAAAAATACTCATTCTTTGCAGAATATGCAAAGATCATTAGGGGGTCACACACTGTTTGTTTAAGCACAGCTGGGAATCCAACATGGGTAAATGTGAGTGTTGGGATCCAGCTCCCCCAAAGGACATCACAGGGTACGGTGGTAAGGCATCATAGCTAATGATGTGGCTTGCTTACTGCATGGTGGCATTTAAAAGGACTTTGAAAAGCAATCTGATCCTCAGTAGAGGCTGGCACTGAATGTTACTTCTCTATCCAAAGCAGGAAGGTAAGAAAGACTAAACACCAAGAAAACACCAAAAGTAATGGAGGAAAACCACGTGTATATATGCAGGTGGACCATGAAAAGGCTGTCAGGCCTGTTTCCTTCAGGGTTTCTTCGCTGCTGTTACTGGCTGGCAAGGAGAAGTCACTTTTGCAATGAGTTGGCTGGGACTTGGACTGTGTCTTATGGAGAGGCCTGGGGAGACCCTGCTATTCCTTCCCCAGTGACTGCAGAGGAAGGCAGAGAAGCTTTGTCTTAGCCTCTGATGTGAGGCATGAGTCCAAGCCTCTGCCTCTTTTGTGGATGCCCTCTATAGTTAGCAAAGAAACAAAAATCCCCTTGAAATGCATGAATACGCTAGGCACTTGTTTGCATTGGGCCTCCCCAGGGAATTCTCATCTGGTATGAATCCTAGTGCACTGCACCACTTTGGGGAAACATAGAGAGCTCCCTCTTGCATTGTAACCATGTTATGTAAACCATCTGAATATGCTACCCTCTGAAAAGATGTGCCAACTCCAAGAATCTCATTCAGATATTTCAGATATGATAATGACCCATTTAAAGTACTAATTAAAATTGGATGAGTTTCTTATCTCGCCCAGCTTTAGAAAAGAAAAATCGCAGGCCAAATATAAATTTCATAAATGTTTGATAAACCCTCTGAAGGAAGGAATTTGGCAGAGGGCATCAAGACCAGGCCATTTTGACCAAATGAAAGAACCTTAAGTAAGACTGTGAAATCTGACCTTCAGAGTCTATATTAATACACTGGATGACAAAGATAATAAATACTGCAAAATGGGACAGAATGTACCTAATTAAGCAGATTTAACTACGCTTTGGCATTCATTTCAATCATATTTCTTACCAGAATTATTTTCAAACTTATCATCACAGTTTCCCAGTGATATTAGTTCTGAAAATACTGCTTTCTTTTTCTCTGTGCAAAGCAGCACATCATCAGTTATTTTACAGTCACATCCACTTCAGTGGTGTCATTTCCATTACAGCAATGGAAAGGCTTCAGAGACCTGTAACTGTGTCACTTCACTGAGAACTCTGGGCCAAGCTCTTCTGAGCTTTATGTTAAAATCAATGGATAAGCTAAAGGATAGACACCGCCATGTGAACTGGAATGCCGATTTCCTCTACTCCATGTGGACAGACTAAAAAGTGTGCTTTCTTACTCATTCTGTTTTTCCAGAATCACAAAACAGATGAGTTCTGGAGGTTTCTGGTCTGGCTCCCCCTCTTCTTAACACCTCTGTTGGTTGTTTATGCACAATTATATGTAAAGCAGAGGGCACAGTCACATCTTTTGACCTGTTGCACACTTTTAATGCAGCTCAGGAGGTTCTTGACCTTCTCTCCTGCAATTACTCATTGTTAGGTCATGGTCAGCTTATTGTCCACCAGGGTCCCCTCTCATCCCCTGCAGATATGCTTTTCAGCTGGTTGGCTCCCAGAGTCCATTGGTGCATGGGCTTTTTCTCCCCAGGTACAAGATTTTGTACTATCCCTTATTGAACTTCATGAGAATCCTGCCAGCCCATTTCTTCAGCCTGGTCAAATCATGTCTCTCTGAATGGCCACACAAATTCCTGGTGTATCAACTATTCATTCCAACCTTATATCATCTGCAGTCTTGTTGAACCTTCCCTCTGTCCCAGCATCGAGGTCACTAAGGATTTTATGAGAGGCAGTATGAAAAGCCCTGCTAAAGTCAAGATAAACACCTGCTGTTCCCCAGTTTCATTGTTGAAGGCTATCAGGTCAACCATTTTTTCCCCTTTGCCAATCCTTGCTGACTACTCCCAGCCACTTTCTTGGCCTTCTTGTGTTTAGAAAGGTTTTCCAGGATTATATGCTCCATCACCTTCCCTGTGATTGAGATGAGGCTGCCTGGGCCGTAGTTCCCTATATTGTCTTTCTCACTCTCCTTGAAGACTGGGATGTTTGCTCCCTACCATCTTCATGAACCTTTGCCAGTTGCCATGACTTTTGAAAGACAATAGAAAGTAGCCTTCTAGTGATATTAGTCAGCTCCCTCAGTCTTGATGGGTGTATCCAACTTGTGCTCACCCAGTGTGTTAACTGTACCTTTAAAGTCCCTCCAGGACTGTATCCTATGCAAATCTTCTAAATATCTCTCTGAACAGCCCAAACTCTGCTCCTCTGGAGACAGGGCTGTGATCCAGCTTTTTGCCTTGCTCCCTTCTCTCAGAATCCTGAACTCCACCAGCTCGTGGTTGCTGCAGACGGCTGTCCCTTGACTGTCACATTTCTGAGCAGTTCTTTCTTTTTGTAAGCATGAGGTCCAGCAGAGCACTCCCCCTCACTGATTTTTGTCTCTGAACTGCATTGTCTTCAATGGTTGGAGACAATTGGATCTCTGCTGAGATCCAAAAGCCCAGGAATGGATGATGTAGCCAACCTTACAGACACAGTCACATACGGGGAGGCATGGCAGATACAGAGTGGGTTCCTCCACATTCCTCATTCCTTGCCTCAGCTCTTGGTTAAAGAATCCAGAACAGTTGTGTAAAATGGTCTTGCACAGTTTGTGCTTCCAATGTGTGGGATGAAACCCAAAAAGCACCTACAGCAAGGCTGTTCTGGCAGTGGCCCAATGCCCCAGGTGCTTGCCTCACAAACTATTCCATGTGACAGGAACTTGCAAGGCTGAGAAAAGGTGAGACAAAGCCATCTGCTTGAGTAGTTTTAGTTACAGAAGCAGAAAAACCTGATAACCAAGAAGCTTTACAGTGTTTATGTGAGCAACTATTACATGGAAATCACATTTGAGATTCTGGAGGCTTCCACTTGTGGGATCAATGCAGTTATTTAATGTAGGTCTGTGAGTGTGCTGGATGAACATCTGCTGAAGAAAAAGTGGAGGGCTGTTGAACTGTAAGATGCAAAAGACCACTCTCCACAAATGGAGTCATACTGGGTTCTGGGAGTGGCTGAGCAATAGGATGCAGATTTGCATCTTGTTCACAGCCCAGTCCAGAGGATACGCATGATGCTCTGCAACTAAGAGCTCTCTGAGGACACTGGAGAGGCTTTCCAAACTGAATACTGTAAGAGGCAGACAATGAATGGTCCATTACAAGTATGACCAGCACTATATGGATATCTATCACAAAAGTCACCATAGTGCAGACATACTTTTCAGTCTTTGCCTAATATTTCTTTTCATTGAAAACACCTGCCTATGTTGAAATTCCTGATTGTGTACAGTTTGTCTGACCTACATTTCTGAACTGTCCATAAGCATCTGATGCTTACTGAAGGAATCCTGCTGAAATGAGGGCTTCACGGAGGCAGTGGTTCTCACCAGGTTTTCCCACTTCTCACAGAAGCACTCAATCACAAACCTGCATGCCCTGCTGAATCACTTACCCTCTGGATGATGTCGTCTGTGCTCTGGCTGAAGTCATCTTTGGCTCCATGTGCCATCACAACAAGGTGGCATGCTCTCTGCAGGATGATTTGTCGCATGGGTGGTAGTGGAAGATGGTCTTTCCAGTCCTCAGTCTTTGAATTGTGTGAAGGGAAAAGCTTTTATTCCTTGCTGAGCTGGGTGACACGTGCTTCTTGTAGACTCACAGGTGTATCATAGAGTCATAGAATTATGGAATGGTTTGAGCTAGAAGGGACCTTAAAGATCAACTAGTTCCAATACCCCTGCTGTGGGAAGGGATGCTTTTCATTAGACCAGGTTGCTCAGCGCTCCATCCAACCTGGCCTTGAACATTGTAAGGATGGAGCACCCAGAGTTTTTTGGGCAACTTTTCCCAGTGCCTCACTACCCTCACAGTAAAGATTTTTTTTTTTATTTTTAATATCTAATCTAAACTTACTCTCTTTCAGTTTTAAGCCATTCCCCCTTGTCCTGTCTCTACCTTCCCCTGTAAAAAGTCCCGCTCTATCTTACTTGCAGGATCCAGAAAGATGCCAAAGGGTTGCAATTTGGTCACTCCAAAATCTTCTCTTCTGCAGGCTGAACAATCTCGATTTTCTCAGTGTTTCCTTATAGGAGAGGTGCTCCGTCCCCCTGATCAACTTGATGGCCTCCTCTGGACTCTCTCCAAGAGGTCACTGTTCCTCCTGTACTGGGGACCCAGAGCTGGATGCAGCAGTCCAGGCGGTGTCTCACCAGAGCAGAGTAGAGGAGCAGAATCCCCTCCTTTGACCTGCTGCCCATGCTGCTTCTGATGCAACCCAGGACACCATTGGCTTTCTGGATTGCAAGTGCACACTCCTGCATCACCACCAGTGTCTCACCCACCATACCTTTTGGGTTTTCCTGCATGGGGACTCAAGTGCAATGTGCACCTAACCTGGTGGCATAGCAGTGTGAGGTGTCTGTGTGGGCACTCTGGTGCCATTTATGGGAGCTAAGCTGACAGATCAGAGAGGCTGTGTAACCATGGTAATAACTTTAATGTGTATCTACACACCTTTATATAATATATAAAAAATGATTAGCAGTACAATTTGTGAATAGTTTGGCACTCCGTGTGTTGTTCAAGGCTTTGTCATTGCTCCCAGACCCCGCAAAACTCAAAGAAAAATCACTGATCTCCTTTAAATGCTCTGTGTTTTATTGCTCAATGATTTTACATGCCTGCTTTAAATTAACCATGATCAGTACGTACATGTTCATGCACTGCACTGACCGCACTGTAACCATGGTTAGTATGTACAGGTTTGTGCATGGCACTGGCTGCACTGAAACATGCACATACCTGAATATTATACATCATGAGTAATGGTGAGTTCTTAAACATCAGCTTTGCTGGTAAAGAGATTGAGTGCAGTCATCTGTGTGACCTAAATTGCTTCATGAGCTGGGGCTGCTGAGAGAGTGTGAATAAGTGATGGGATGGCATTATGAAATAATGTTTTCTCTTGTGTAGCTAAAAATGGCTGCAGTCAAAGAGAATGGGCTCTAGGTTTGCTTTGGGGTGTGGTGAACTTGTATATTTGCAGTTTCTCACAGGAATGGATTTAAACCCTCCTTTTTCTGAAGGGCCACTTCACTGAATGTTAAGAAGATTGGGCAAGAACTACATCTTCTTGCTAAAGGAAATATTTGCCAATTGTGTTTGCCCTCTGCCAATGGACATTTTCTCAAATGTTTTATACTAGAGGGTTTACAACAACCATTTCAAAGCACTGCAGGTACATGCAGGCATAGCTCACCAGCTGTGCCATGAGCAATTCTTGACAGCTTCAACAGCCCCTGGCTTGCAGCACAGCACCAGCAGTAGAGCAGCTGCATTGAGAGAACAGCCTGAAAAGTGCTCTATGTTCTAAATCTTCACTGATAACATGAAAGATCAGCTTGTTTCAGGTTTTCTGCATAAAAGGGATACAACAAATTGTGACAATTCCAGTCAGATCAGGACAAATTGCCTCTTAGGAAGAAAAGGAAAACAAAATTACTTCTAACCTGGTAAGCTAGCACAGTATAGCTTTGCACCTAGGCTTGGCACAGCTCTGTTTTGTCTCGTTTACAATGTATATACATATGAAGCCTGTAATTGCTTAAGTAAAGTACTTATGAATAAAGAGAATGTTCAAAGCATCATTTTGCAGTACTGTGGGGGAGATTCTTGAATATCCCAGGGAAAATCAAACCAAACTGCCCAAAGACATTTATATGAATTTCCTGGTTTTCAATGGAAATAATGATTTTTTTAGTGTGATAAAGACATATCAAATCCTACATTCCTTCTGAAGAGAAAAAAAAATAAAAATTTGAAGACATCTTCCAGTTATCAGGGTAGTTTTCAAAAGTAATGGTGGGGCTAAGAGGCAATACTTCCATTTCATACTTCCTCCCTTAAGCAAAGGCTAAGGATTGGATTAACTCTTTGTTTGCTCCAATCATGGAGAAAATAGAGCAACAAAATGAAAAGGTACATTTATTATTTATAAAACCTTCAATTGTTCTGCCAGTGTGAAGTATTCCCTATCAATAATTCTGTGATGAGTTACGACTTATGTGGTATATGAATACTGTGAAGGGTTTATCAATTTGCCCTTTCCCTTTGGCTTACTGCCTGTTTAGGAATATGACTTTAATCATCTCCCAGTTCAGCAAGCTTTGGTGCTTTTGTTATGCAAATACACATGAAAATGACTGTACATATCACAATGGTTATTAAATCATTAATGTCTGCAAACTCCACAAATGTTTGTGTTGTCATATGCATTTTAATTGCTAGCCAGACAGTATTAATTAAGGGAAACCCACTATTTTGTAACTGCTCTGTCACTTCTTTTACAGTGGTGAAACTCTCTTAGGAAAGACACTGAGGAATTCTGAAGAGAAGTTCCTCCTAATGGGAGAATCATACAACTGAATGGAAAGAGATATGATAAAATGATAAAATCTTCATTTAATGGTTTAGAACATTAGCCATGTTTTAAAATTATTTATGTGTCTGCCTCTTTTTCTGTCTGTTCATCTATTCCTTCATACTGTTCTCCAAAAAGGGCACAATATTTCTAATTCTGGAGCAGAAAAAGTCCATATGTAGCTCTGTCTTATGTTTCACATTGGTGTTTTTTTAAACACTACTAACTTTTTGTTGGCTGATAGATCAAAAATTAGATAAGGGATGCATGTTTACAAACAGATCTGCCAACCGCCCCCCCCAATAAAAGGCAATAAAAGAAGATAAATGTTGATGTATTTCATAATTCTGTTGTTTACGTGTGCTTTTTGGAAGAATGAATCTTTATCAAAAAAGGGACTGAAAGGATTTGTCATTGTGAACTGTTCTTATTGATTTTTATTTTTTTTGTAAAGAGAGGTTCAAATCCATATGATCATTTGGTGGTATAACATAATTCCCCTCCAGCACTGCTGATATTGAAGTATTGAAAGAATAGTGAGTCTACTCTGAAATCTAAATACTGAGTACACAGTGAGCCTGTATTATATTTATAATCAGGAATTTAAATCAAAATTCTCAAAATTTTTAATTACCAGCTAGAGGAGACACATTGTCAGTCAGGGGTGGGTTGCTATCTGGTGTTTCTGCAGAGCTGGACTGTCAGACATGTCTGAAGTTGGCCTTTCTGGATCTATACAAATATATACTAATATAATATATACTAATATATCCCTGTGTACTGTGGAAAAGCTTGGTTCTACACTTGCATTCAGGCAACAAAATGGGACCTTTTTTTTTTTCAGAATCATAGAATTTTCACAATTCAACAACAATGGTTGAGTAATTAAGTTGCCTGGCTATAGGTTAAGATACCTAGTAGTATTTTGAAAATGTTGGCCTTGTTTTGACTTGCACTTGTTGTCTTTACTGCAGCTGTCAGTCATTTCTTGACATCTCCTAGAATGTAAACTGCTTTTGTTGCAAATATATGTTTGTGTTTGTGCCCTGTCAAGTACTTGGGGACATGGGGTTTGAAGGCACCCCTGTGTGGGTGCAGAGAGCACTGTCCTACAGCTTAGAATGGATTCTGAGCTGTGTGGGTGCATTTCCCACAGCACAGAGCCTGGTGCAAAGCAGGTGGCTTCCTGGTGGATTCACACAAATACTGAGAGTTGTCCCAGTTGCATGTTTTGCCCCGCTCAGCTTATAATCTTAGCCAGTTTTGTCAATTTTTCTTCCTCAGAACATGCCTGATTTTTTCATACCAGTAGAGTATAAATACCGATCCATTTAGTCTGGAGTGGTATCTTCAAAAGTAACCAGTTCAAGAGAGTTCAGCAAAGCAATTAAATGTATATCAATGAGAAAAGAGCACTTAGGTCTGAAGAACTGATGAAACTGAAAAGCTATCAGAAAGCCACTGCTTAATTTTTATTAGACAATAATGAGCAATATTAGAGTCTTTTAAACATTTTATTACTGTAAACCTTTATTTTAATAATAAAAGAGACCATTATTCCCTTTACCAATTCTCCCATGACATATATCTCTGGTCAAAATGTGTTTGGTTTTTTTCCATTCCTTTGATCAGCAATTCCCTTTTAAACTGTCTCCTCTCAGCTCCTTCCTTGATCACCTTTGACAGTCTGCTAGAGACTGAAGGACCAGTGCATTTAGAAAAGCAAGGAAAATCTCACTGTACAAAACATA
Source organism: Dendrocincla fuliginosa (assembly GCA_035047845.1). Taxonomy (NCBI): domain Eukaryota; kingdom Metazoa; phylum Chordata; class Aves; order Passeriformes; family Dendrocolaptidae; genus Dendrocincla; species Dendrocincla fuliginosa. Next base: position 95,552,610 of record JAWWMO010000121.1, read on the forward strand.
CCTATATGAAATATTACTTAGACATGTCTCCAAAGCAGAAAGTCAGGATAAAAGATGTATGTGCTAGTGCAAGGAAATGGCAGAAGCAAGAAAAATTAGTTGGTGTCTCTGTGGTGCTGCAATTCATACTTTGCCTTGGGGTTTCAGCAAACAGCATCTGCCTGAACCTAGATGGCTAGAAATCAATAATATAGATTTCATCTGCAAACAGATGCAATCTCTGCCCCTTTATGGGAGGAGCAGCCAATACCTCAGGCAAACACAGGGCATGACTTTCAGGTACACCTAGAGTATGCACTGGGGGTGTTGTGTAACCTTGTAAGCAGCCTTATTTTCATAAGCAGAATGACAAATCAAAGGGTTAGTTGTGAGGGGGGAAGACTAATGGGGACAAATTTAGGAGCAAAGAGTAAAATAATTAGCTCCTAGACAGATTATGAGAAGTATGTAAGCAAGACTCTTAGAAGAGTATCATTTCTTAGGAAGGATAGCTGAGCTACCAACAGCTCATAGATTATGTTTTAAAGTATTTTACTGATTTCTAGTTCCTAGACACTTTTATCTCAGCCTGATGTTGCCTGTCTCCCTCCCTCCCTCCCTCCCTCCCTCCCTTCCTTCCTTCCTTCCTTCCTTCCTCCCTCCCTCCCTCCCTCCCTCCCTCCCTTCCTCCCTCCCTTCC
>JAWWMO010000121.1:95553501-95569899 GCA_035047845.1 Dendrocincla fuliginosa
CCCTCCCTCCCTCCCTCCCTTCCTCCCTCCCTTCCTTCCTTCCTTTCCCATTTTTGTTTTACAGTTCTCTTTCAGAGCTAAATTTTTCCTTTAGCATCAGCATGTAATTTCTCAATTTTCATGGAATTTTCATTTCTTTTTGCTTCAATTTTCCACCTGGAAGTAAAAATATCATTGCAAAATAATCTGAAATGATGTTACAAGACTTCCTGGATGATTTAAGGATGATAGATCTGCAATATCTGGAGAGGGGAAACCATTAGAAAAAAAAAAAAGGTAGCTAGAAGTGACATTGCCTTTACTTTCCTCTCTGCTGCAAACTATACTTGCTAAATATTTTATCACAGCACATGTAAATCACAGGTTTTTGACAGTAACACAACTGAAAAACTGCAGAGACTCAAGGTATTGTTCCAAAGAATCTTTCACTTAGTTACACATTAACAGCTTCAATAGTTGTACAGTCACATGTTAAGATAGCATCCAGTTTAGAGTTCAAATGAAAGCTTCCTTTTCAGTGTATTGCCACTGAAATGAGTGTATACAACCTTCCTGGGAAAAAAAAAAATGGATCTTTATATTGCACTCTAACAAGCTGGAACGTATTTTTCTGACTGAAATGCTAACAAATATTAAACTTTAATCTTAATGGACTTCAGAAAGTATATGTATATATGGAAATTTTAAGACTGAGAAGGTACAGTGCCTACACTCAGTAGTGCTAGTACAGAGTTTTGAATTAATGGCATAAAGAGAGCTCTCTAAAACCCTTGTCACAGCAGTTCTGGCCTTTATCTATAACAACAACAACAATAACAAATGTTACACATTGAATGCACTTTCAAATCATTTCTTCCTCCTTACAGTTCAGCTGGACAATTACTAATTAATTGTATTCAACTTTTCCATGATGCCCCTTTCAAAAAAAAAAATACAAAGCCCAAACTGGAAAAGCCTATCTCTGAGTATGCTCTGGGCATGTGGCTTCCTTACTGTGTGTGTGATGTTTCGCTTTGACCTACACTGTTCTTCCTGGCAAAAAATATATTAATTTTCAAAGATTTCTAATTTTGTTGGAGAGTAATTTTTTTTTTTTGGGGGGGGAGTGTTAATGGGATATTCATTCAGTACTTTAATGAAAAACATGAACACCATGAAAGCCAAATTTCATTATGAAATATTTTTGTTGGAAATTTTTTGACCAGCCTTACCATTTAGATAGCTAAATTTATGTACTCTGAGTCACATCTTCTTCCCCCTTCCCCCTCTGATTTTCGACACCTTTGCTATTGTTTCCACAAACTGCTCTTTCCTCTTTCATTCTAAAAATAATACAAAGAGAGCTGTATCAATCCTTGCCTTGATTTCCCTTGCCTTTTCAGCAACTGCTTCATTCTTTTTTGGCTAAAGACATAGCTCTTCTCTGAAATAGAAGAACACCTGTTGATTCTTCATATTTGTCTTCTGTGTTACTCTTTGTCAGAGGGATATACCAAATCTCACCACAGCTCAGTTAGCACCACTTTAACCTGCAGGTTGAGAATCTAAAATAACCTTCAGAAAAGTGATTGAAGGGAGGAGACAATAAAGCACTGGTTCTAGACAGCTGCACTTCACAGAAGTTAGTTAATATGCCAGATTTTAAGTTTATCTTTAAATAACTTGCCTATTCCTAGATAAATAAGGACATCTTTTACACTTCCTCTCAATGCTGGAGTACCAGTGTGGTGTCACATTTTTGAAGCCCCACCTAGCCTGGGGGCACCTGACCCTCTTTGCCCTGTTGGGACTTTTGGCCAGTGACCTTGTTGGCTCTGCAACATTTCTTCTGGGGAACCTCAGTTTTGACAGATTTGGGGCTCATCAGCTGAAGCTGCTTCCAGCCACATCTCAGTGGGGATTTTCAGAAACAGTAGGCAGTCTGACCAAAATGTTTTATCTCCATAAAGGACCAGAAAAGGCAGCAGGCCCTTCCTAAAAATCTCAGGAGGTTTTATTGCTTCAGACAGACAGGGCTTGCACAACATTACAGGTTATGAACATCAGTCTAGGGTGGGATTCCCTTGTCTAAATTTCACTAGCCGGTGGTTACTAGTCTAGCCTAAATTAGTCACCTAGTCCCCCTCAGTAGTCAGCAGTGAACTTTACACAGCTCCAGAAGGGATTCATTACTCGTAGCCAGGTCTATCAGAAGACGGGATGATGCACTGACTGCAGAGGGACCTGCAATGGGCAGGTACCGTGCTTCTGGGCACTGTTTGTGTTAGCCTGCCCTCAGAACAAAGCCACTGCCTCAGCTGTAAAATACCCACAGGACAGGCTGTATCACCTCCCATTTGGAGTCGGGTAAGAGCACACGCCTGGACAGACGTGGCAGCTCACAGGACAAGTGCTGGCAGGTTCAGCTGCCATAGCTGAGTAATGTTGTTGAACCCTTAGTACCTGCATCTGTTTGCAAAACTGGCTTGGAGATACTTCTGATAAAGAAATTATGATTTGGAAAGGTTGTGAGTGCTTTTGAAATGTTACACTATTTCAAATGGATCAAGCTATGACCAAATATCTTAGCATCCCTGCTTCTTGACTGCAGTGTCACATAGCTCTTTCTAGCTGTAACTACTACCAATAACTGATTAATTAGTCAGTTAAATACAGTGAGACTCTTCAAGCCCAGAAAGCAAAACATTGTATAAAGCCAGAATCTAGTCCTTATGACTTCATTGAAACAATTCTCACATCAGCTTTCTTTTGCCTTAGAAGCTCCTCAGAGTCAAACAGAATAGTGGACCTATCCCAAATATTTCTAAGTAACCCAAATAATCTGCATGGTCTCTGACTATTTCTGATGAATTTTTTTGCATTCTCCACACAACTGAAAACCCCACCATCACAGCTACATTTTCTTTCCAGAGTCTTTCTGGTTCACCTTATTCCTCATGTTTTAAGAATCCTTCTTGAACTGATTTCATTTTCACATCCCTGTTCAGCTACACAGGCTTTTCTCTTACTTCCGATGAATTTGGTGCTATGTGACACACTTCATCCTATGAAATGCATCAGTTCATGATTGAACATTTTGTGTTTCCATTGTGCCATCCCATTTGATTTTGCTCAGAACCACCCATGTTTACTTCCTGCTTGGTGGAATTTGTCCTCTTTGCTTTACATTTCATCCTTGATCATAGTGGCAAAGGTGCAATCCTGACTGTGCAGACAACATCGGTTTGTCTCCAGCTATGACTTTGAGGTTAGTCACAACAAATAGAAGCACTAGGGAAGGCTGGGAAGGCTGTGAGAAATGGACATCATAGGGTTCTTGGTATTGGAAATATTTGTACTGGGCAATGTTTATGTTTTGCAGTCATGCCCGGGACCTTACCATGCTACATGCTATACACCGAGAGCAAAACACAGCACTTACCCATGACCAGACACACTACATACCGTACATTCCTTGCGACACTCCTGCCTCCTCCGCTGAAATGTGAACTTCCATGAACACCAGGCATGTAGGAAAATTTCAGGTGTAAAATTGGTGTCCTACTGTTTCTTGTTCTCATTTAGTAACTGAACAGTCCTACATGTTTGGATGGTTTTGATCTGGATCATAACTGCTTTTATAGAAACATGAAAAGTTTTTATTTGAAATACGCCTGTATATATCTTGAAAAGATATCTTTGTGGAAGAATGCTGAGTAAAAACAACTGAGAAAAAGTACAGGAGTCTTTGGTCAGTGGTTTTTTTTTTTAATTTAGGAATGATCTAAATCATTTTAAACTGGGCTCAAACTGGAAATACATATTTGCGATCTATTTAGAAAGTCAAATGCAGGATTTTTTGAAATGGTAGATCATTCATTTAGATGAAAATAAACTCTGTTTTCTTCATTTAATTTACCAGTATGTATTCTATTTACGCAGTAGGACTGGGCCTTAAAGCTGAGACAGCTACTGTTGAGAGAATGATCTCTGGTGAGTGCTCTTAGAGTCCAGGTCAGCCATCTCTTCTTCCTAGCAGGCTCCTTTCCCATCATTCTCCATTCCTCCATCACCTCCTGCCACACATACAACAACCTGAGAAGATTTCCAGATGTGCTACATCACTGAAGTGGGATGGCCAGGCTCGTTTATTGTGTACTTCAGGACACGCTGAAAGCTGGATTTGCAGGTGAGGGATGCTAACTAGCTCAATGGCATTTGATAGCAGGATCTCATTCCACGGCCACATCTCAGCTAAATGAATGTTACAGTTTCAAATCTTTTCCTTTTTTTCCTGTGCAGCTGAGTCTTGTGACAAGCTGACTTGAACTAAACAGAGAGAGGACTGCTGAAGGACAATCGAGCACATGGAGGTTTCCAACGCTTTTGAATCAATTTCATTATACAATTAAAGTAATATAAATAGATTTAAATCCATACTTCTAATTAAAACAACAGTTTCCTGTGCCTCCCAAATGCAGGCAGGGTCTGAGTTCTATTCTGTGAGGAAACATCTCTTGTGCAATTTACTGCAATCTCTCAAGATCTTGCCAGTTCTGCTGATCCATTAGATATGGTTAAGGTACTCTGAAGAAAGACAGAAAATACATCAAATTATGTAGCTTTGGGAGTTAAACATTCCTCCATATTATTTTCCTTGTTTCCTTGACTTTTCTAGGACATTATTTTTTATTCCATCATATTCATTTTTTCCACAACAAATCTGTGTCTTGTGGCTTAATCAGCAGACTGAAGATTTTTATGTATTCCAGCATTTGTACAAATGTTTTACATATGAGAACTGTTGCTAATACTGTTCTCTGCCCTCAGGTAAAACAAGATGCTAATGTAACACAAACCACAGTGATTTATGTTGTAAGTAATTGAACATCAGGGGAATTTATTTGAGATCAAGCATAGGTAAGTGGGGATTTTAGACACAGTGGCCATGGAAGAAAACCATCCTCTTGGATAGTGCATGATAAGATTCTTAGCACATGGTGTGATTCTTGGTGTTGTCCAATGCTGGGCCAGGAGCTGGACTCGATGATCCTTGTGGGTCACTTCCAACTCACTTCCAACACTATGATCAGAAGGCAGAGAAGTCCTCTTACCATCCCATCACGTTGTTTCATGATGGTTTTAGAGCAATATAAGATGATCTATGAATGTCTTACACTCTGGAGGAATGAAATGGTCTTTCTTCCAACAACTGTAGGATAATAAAATTATTTAAATAACAGAAAATCTAGGAAAATTGTATCTTCCAGATTATTAGTCTGTCTGGAAATCATCACATTCTCAGAAGGCCCATTCTCAGAAATAAGACAATTTTCATCCTCTTTCTAGTAACTGAAATCGAGGAATTGGATTAATTTCTACATCAGGGAGAAAGAACAGAGACCTATTCTCACTGCTGTCACAAAGATGGAGGCAGATCTGCAGATGCTCATTTTAAACCAAATAGATGTCTGGAGAGTCACCACAGCTTGTATTTGTAGGTGAACCCAATAGACTGCATCACCATTTGATGCTGATTGACTTTTGTGTGTTATAAAGTTCTTCTTAAATTTATTTTCCTGGATGAAATAAATGTTGACTGAAAACTGGTTCTCAGGAAATAAGTGGTGAACTGCATCTTTCCAACAAGCTCAAGAGATACCTCGCTGTCCTGGGTCCCACATGGAACTGATTCAGGTGCATTTATTTTTTCAGTCCTGTTGCTGCAAGACTTGACCAATTTGCTTTCAGTGGCCTAATGTTCTTATTTGGCCACACTGAACTTCCTAAAATGTTTAAGCTATACTATATCACAAAAAGACTTGTGATTTGGCTGGCAGTAGCTAGGCTCAGGGCTCTTTGAAGAAAAAGTGTCACCACAGCTCAGAGAACCTTATCTAGAAGACATAAACCAAGCAAAAGATGATGTTGCAAACAGGTATCAGAGGAAAACAATGAAAAATTATATGCTAAGTTATGAAGAGTTACACATGAAAAAGACTAGAGACTCGGTCTCTGATCTTATAAGCCTCTGCTTAACTACACAACACATTAATTTTTTGACTTTTTGCATGGTTAGTCTTAGTTTCCATGGGGTTGAGACAGAAAAGATTGAGTAGAAGGATGTAAAACCTAACTGGAAGCATTATTCAGAAAAAAGGATTACTAGAATGAGGTGAGGACAATAGTGCCTTGTGTAATGATTTGCACATGAATGAGTTCATTGGAAATGTAAACACAGAAAGGGACTGTCAGAAAGGGCGTAAGAGGAGCAACTCAGACTGATGAATAACTGTGGAAGTGGCCAAGACTTCCTGCTCACCAAATTGAAAAACAGTGATGTAAGAAGAGGTTGGGCCAACAGGAAGCAGTAAGGGCAGCATTCCCTCAGCGTGCTCACCTGTACCTGCCTCTTTGTGCACGAGTCTGATTTCAGTGCTGGCTGGCTCAGCACTTCTATGTCAATTTTTACCTGACCAAGAATCTCATGGTTTTGTGGGCAACTGTTGATGACTGCAACCTTCTGGTTCTTGCTACCCCCTGTGAAGGAGAACATGAAAATGTGGAGCTCTCGATAACGGAGGCAAACATTGAAACCCAGAAAATCACAGCTCTTAGATATTTTTAATCATAACTGCTGAGGCAACTCAACTCCTGTAGAAACGTACAAGCTAATTTTACAGGATTTCATGTTCTTCCAGTAGCGAGACTGATTCCTCGAGGTGGATATATGTAACTGACTTTGACCTGGAGGTTGTTTTTCTCCAGTACTGTTTCTTTTACTGCTATATCCCAAATTTTATTGGCAAGTCTAAGTGATCAAAATTCTCTACACCTTTTTTTCATGGAAACCTCCACATACTAAGCTGCTGTTACATTGTTGCCTGCAAATGAGCTGAGTAGTCCTTTTCTAAATGCATTTTATTTTAGAGGATGGGGCATCTACTACCTCTCTCTGCAACATTATACTTAAGTGAATTGATATAGTCCTCTCCAGTCCCACAGGAAAAATCCTATATAAATATGGCCCAATCACTAAACCTCCTCAAAATCTGAAGGCACCTCTGTAAAGTAAAGCCAAATCCTGTATTTGCTTATTTACCTGCTGTTGACATAGGCTGCTCTTTGGCAAAAGCTCTTGGAGATACTATGTACTTTTGCACTTATTTGTTCAGAATGCACCAACATCTAAAGTACACCTGAAAATGTCTTTTTCTGGTTTCTTGCCAACACTTATTTATTACCAGAGATGAATGAGAAGAGAAGCAGTGAATCACTAGGCTGTGGACTTTTGGAGGTTGCTTGTCCAAGAACAGGAGCTTACAAAACCTTGTTTCTGGAAGAAATACACTGGACTTCATAAAATATGGGACAAAGGTGTTATGTGGAAAGTCACTTAAGAACGGTGTTCCTAAATGCTAAACTGGGCTGTAATCCCAGGTTATTCACAGATTGTGATGGCTTCTTCCTCTCTAAGGCAGCAAGATGAGCAAAGGCTTTCTATGGGAGATTAACTTCCATAGAAAGGGGAATGGACAAATTTTCACCCCTTTCCAGACTTGCCTTGTACCTTGCACTGAGACAGGTAAGCCAGGACTTGTGAGAGGAAGGTTACATGTCAGTGATGACAAAGTCGCTCTTGGGATTTTGTGGAAGAGCCTAATCTGCACAGCAGCATCATTTAGCTCTGCCTCCAGTTGTGTTCAAAAGCTGCTGGTGAAACACTTGTGTCTGAGTAGGTTAGACCACACCAAAATGATAACTATGAAACTGGAGTGCATTAGTCTCTGATAAAACCTCACTGTATGCAACCGTGGCTTTCTTCACAAAATAAGTAAACAGGGCCTTAGCATCATATATTGAATGCTTTCTATAGAAAGAATAGTCAATAATAAGATTCTGGAGATAATACTTTTTCCAAGCAGAACTTCAAACTCCCTGCTGCTTTGGATGCTGGCCGTGAAGAATGTGGTATTGCCTGCAGCACACTGTAGCTTTTGACAGTGAGCAAAACCAAACATAATACTACAGTCTGGAAAAAAATTGCATCTTTCAGAAATCAACTCTCTATCTTTTCATCCATATCCTGAAATGAAAAATATTACACTATTGTAGAACAGTCCTAGCCTCATATATTTCTATCAAGAGCTAACAGTTATTGTGTCATCTCCTTGCAAGATTCCCTGCCTAAGCTCTCAGCAAGGGGTCTGGGCATGGCCCAGGGAAGTACTGCACTTTCTGATGTTCACAGTCCAGTATCAGCCTCACTCATAGAGGAATTAATTCCCTAGTGGGACTCCAGCTTTAAAATAATAGTAACTTAATGGAGACAGCAAAATAAAAGTATACTTTAAAAAATCCAAACATTAACATTCAGAGTGGTAGTTTTATTTGTATGCATTCAATAGCACACATTATATTCATGGAAATATAAACATATCAACAAAGAAAAATCCATACCAGATGTGACCAGTACTCCATTTCAAAGGATTCAAAAGCAGGTCCAAGAAACTCCACGGGAGGCAATGACAGGACAACTTGCTCCCAGAAGAGAGTTTCTGCTTAATTCCCACCAGTGTAATGCTTGGCCAATTTCACAAAACGTGAGGACTTACATCCTTTAGAAAAGTAATATACAAATTATAGAACAATCTGTATTTCTTACTTATAGATTTCTGTACAGAAATATTTACAATATATTGCAAAGATTCCAGTGGCTATGTAATTGCAAATACTTGCTTACAGCCATAAACCCCAGACTTTGTACCTCTCTCTTTTTAAGGTACAGCCACGGACATTGCCCCTTGTCCCAGCACTGGGGCACCTTGAAACACTTGGGTGTAAACAGCAGCTCACTCTGCACACTTGCACACCATTGACTATTTTCATTTACACAGTTATAGTCAAACAAAATCATTCAACTTATGACTTGCCTTTGTCCTCAGCCCCAGTTTATGCTCCCCAGAAAACAGGAAAACCAACTCTGCTGCTAAAGTTTCTGTTCAAACTGCAATGGGCCACTTTACCACAGCTCTTCACGAAAGCTGAAAAATCCCACCCTTTTTAAAGCATGTCTTTTATAATTAAATAGTAAAAAAAAAAAAACCAAAAAGTCCCCAAAAAAACCCTGGAGAATTTTTTTTTTATATATAAAAGCATAGGTATTGACTAACATTAGCAAGTTTTTCTCATTTTGAGGGATACATCTAAAAAACCCAGCTGAAGAAGGGAAAAGCCTGTACATGTAACAGTAACAGAAGCTGAACAAAGACCAGAGCTCCCACTATTTGGAAAAAGCACTGAACTACCCATTCCCATGGGTATGGGAAAAGAAAGATTGTCATCTACTGTTGTTCTGACGTACTGGGAAATGTAAATTATTAACTTCCCCAGAGGTATTATTAAATAAAGGGCATCTATAGATTACCAGGGAAAGATCTTAGACAGGTCCACATCTGAAGTAAATGATACCTCGGAGAGCTTGGAATTCCTATAGAGCTTGAACAAAGACAGAGAAATTTTGCCACATATCAGTGTGGAAAGTCACCCCAACCCCACCAAACTATTTCCAAATACAAAAAGGGGGATTAAAAATATTCACAATGGGGCCAGTTCTGATTTCATAACTTCTGCCATAAAACCTTCATCAGTTTTGAGAAAGGCTGATGTTCAGTATTTTTAAGCAAATTAAACATATTCCTTCCTAACATTGAAAACTCATGAGCAATACTTTTTTCATCCTAACTTTTGAGAGATGCTCAACTGAAAGAGCAAAAAACAAAAAGAGCAAAACCAAAGTTTGAAAATGAAACCAAAAATTTCCTTGGAAACAAAACAAAATAATTATCTTCTCCTGTGGCAGGGCACCAAATTGCAACACAAAATATTTTTCCTGCACTCTGAGCTGTCTACAGTCATCCATATTTTCCAAGAAAAGCAATCCTTAGCTCTGACAATTGTATATAAATACATATGTGGTACAGCACCTTGCAAGTGTGAACAGAACAGATATGTCAGGTCATGTTCCTGTCTAATAAACCTACACTCATCCCTTAAAAACCTGCACCATAAGTGCATAAATCTTTTTATATTAGCACCATCTTGGAGTATTCTGAGAATCATCCTTTCATAATAATGTAACAAATACACCTGGAAATTTCATTATTTAAGAAAATATCTGTCTGTACTCTCCCTCTAAATCTGCAGGAGCTCACTCACACAAACTATTTAGTTTTTTCCCAAGTAATAAGTGGGTTCAACAATTATTTTATCTGGAATTGTTATATAGTTATCTTGAGAACTTCAGACATGTAGACCTTAGCACGTAACATTAGAAACAGAAGACAAACACCTTGTGTTCCCAGACTGCTGCTGTAATTGAGAACCAACCATCCAGGGGCTGACAAGTACATTTAAAACATATAGAATTGAAACTTGGATGATATTTAGCTGATGCCATCTAAGTCACTCAATGAGCTCTTCAGGGGCAACTCTTCCATATCCATGGTGACACAAAGTAATCTTTTAACCTCTGCAGGACCCCCAGGTCTAATCTTCATTATCCCAGCGGGGCAGCTATCACAGATCGGCATCGATGTAAATGAAGGAGAAACTAGATTTGGCTTTGGGTTTTTCTTTTTGCATTGTTTTGTGGTTTCTAATGGCCACATAGAAATGCTTTGGTGCAAGATACTTCCTAGCAAGCAATGACAGATTGGGGTGCCTGAGGTACAGCCAGCAAATTCCATGAGTTATTGCAGATATTGATGATCCAAAGTATCAGCTTTTAAAACACGTTTAGCTCAGCCAGCCCAAATGAAGCATTTAACTGATGATATTGAGTAAGGTGCTGTCTACACTGGGTGTCACAGGCCTGGCCTGGCCATTTTCTGGCCTGGGTGTGCCCTAACACACCTTTCGCCTTGCAGCGCAGGGTTGCTGCCTTGCACAGCCCTACTGCAGACCCAAGCTAGAGAAGCCTGGGATACAGTTTCCTAATGTGATTCTGTAAGCCACTTGCTTACTCTCCCTGCATAAAAGTAAAGGGGTTAAACCACAAGCTGTCAAACCTTGCAATATTTGCAATGCCAGAGTTGGGGACACATTGCATCAAACTGTAATGTCCTGCAAGCAGGAACAATGCATAACCCTCCCTCAATACCTGTTTCTTGGAAACATGCTCCTGGAAGTATTTTGGGCTATTCTTCCCCAGTGGCTGATCAAGCTGTGTCACAAACTAGCAAGAGCAAACTAGATGGATACAAGGTGCACCAACACTCTCAGAGAAAGAGAGGTTTGGCAGGGATTTAGTTTACAACATGTTTGCCAAATATCCCAGACAAAGCTGCCACAGTAAGTCCTCACCAGCCAAGTAAATGATGTTGAATGATGTCAGGATGAGCTCTGGTCATACAGCCCTTGTAAGACAGAGCCTTTGAACATGCAGGTGGAGCCTGTCTGCAAGGAAATGCCTGACCCAGAGGTCATTGCCACTTCATTCTCACTTTCTCTGCCGACCGCTGTAGACAAATTCATTGCTGGAAAGAGATGGGTGCACAACACAGACCTTCTGTCACAGCCTGGACTGGTATCCTGAGGCAGCGAGCTGATGTTGAATGTTATTGTGGAGGGCAGCTGCTGCCATGCTTTGCTTTTCCAGGGGCTTTTGTTTCCCACTGTCTCCATGGGGCACAGGTCACAATCTCCACTTGTCATCGCAGTCTTGGACACCCTTGGGCTTGACAAGAGTGAGGCTTTCAGGGAATAGGGGCAAGAGTAGGAGGCAATAATAAAATACTAAACTTGGACAAAGTAGCCATAAGCCGATGATGGAAGAGTTTCTTCCTGTGTCTGGTTTTGTTCAACTTCAAAGAATTCTGAAGAAAGAATAAAAAAAGTGTCATTTGTTATTTACTACATCAGACAAGCATAAGGTAATACTCTAAACCTATTGGCTATTGCCAACACAGTAATTCCCCTCCCAGGAGATTTCCACTTGAATAATGCCCATCCATTTAAGAAGGATGTTGAAACTCAAGGCTGAATTATCTTGATTCAGCTCAGGAAGGAGGATGCAGAGTGAGCCCCCCTTCCTTCTTAGAATCAAGCAGGACTGACAGTGAGAGGAGCTGAACTGCAGAGATGAATCCAGCAGTGTTCCACCATGAAACTGCAATGTCCATCTTGCTGAAGACCTGTTTTCTGAAGCTTACAACCCACACTCAGACTCTGTAATCCTCACTCTGATGAAACATGTTAAAGAACCTGATCCTTCAAATAGCTTTTTATTTAAATGGTGCTCCAGGTCCCGGAAAGCTCATGAAAAATTAAATGGAGAACATAAAATATGAATGAAATGATCACTGGCCCATAAGAGCCCTGCAGTTCTTGAAAGGTGTTTTATACATAATGAACGTTGGCATTTCAGAAAACAGGTTCCTGCCTCATTGTCCAAAGCAGGTGCAACAATTCTCAAGCCCCTGTACAAAACAAGGAACTTCTGAGGATGTGCTTGGGAGAGCCAGGAAGAGCACATTGCTCCCCAGTGCAGCACAGGAGTCTGCTGCTAATAATCAGTAAGCAAACTAAACAAAACCAAATACTTGGATATTGCAGAAACATAGATATCCAACTTGATGTTGCATTGTCAAAGAAAGTGTAAGACTGAAAGAAAATTTTGATCGGAACTAAAAGATTCATCTTGCAATCACATGGTGATAAAAACTCTCTCCTTACAATCTGCCTGACAAATATAATATGTAACTTATGGTGGTTCTTGATGGTCCTTGTCCTTTATTCTGGGTACTGCGGACAGGTTGTTTTTGCTGACCTTTCTGAACTTCCTGCTTCTGTGGCCTAAATGATAAGTACGTTCTCAGTTTTCAGAAATTACCCTACTGCTGAGATCTGTCAGCTGCAAATCAGTCCTAGTATTCTTAAAATTTGGTTTATAATAAGAACCCTATGAATTAGTACTTCATAGGCTGTCAAAAATGTTGGTGCCGAAGGAAATTGCTGCCAGTGTGTTCTCTCTTGTTCTAAGTATTCAAATTATTGCAGAATGACCATAGACTGACTTGAACAAACCTGATGTTTACTTCATGGAGATCTTTGTACCAACCTGTTAGGCTATGTGCTATTAACTAATATTTTATCTTATATGTTAAAACCAAAAAGGCATTGACCAAGCTCATGTGAGGTTACACTGGTTCAGCCCCTGGGAAAGCACTTCCCTCCTCCTGCCTTTGCCTTTACCCTGGTACAGCACCTCCTCTGAAGAGTGCAAGCTCCCTGGGGTGCTCACCAGCATCTCCTGCCACAGCTGCAGCACCGGAGATGCTTAGTACGGTGCAAAAGGATGGGGAAAGGGCCAGTTGTTCCCTCTATGGTCTTCTGGCCCTAGACCCTAAACACAGCAGGGTCATTCAGGAGCAAACAGGCTTTAATTTGTTTGTTTTTCTTGTGAGATTCATGCTTGCTGAAGTCTTCCTCCCATCCTCTGTGTTTAGCAAGGTTGGCAGCTGCAAGGAGCTTCACAAAAGGACCACCTTCCTCATTTTGTTTTCTGTATCTCCCTGGCCTATTACACAGAAGGATGAGTAAGGAGAAATGATTAGCTCAGGAGAGTCCTTTCTTCTCTCTAAGGTAATTTGAGAAAGGATCTGTTACATAACAACATTTCTTTAAGTTGTCAACCAGACACCTGACAAGCATTCTTATCTGCATGGGTTTGAAATGTCTATGTGAAAATGGCTCTCTACCCTCTTCCTTCTCTTACAGGAAGAAAATAGGCCTTTGAGAAAAGTTTGATTCTAAACATGAACCAAATTTCACATAATTAAAACCAGTGTCAAGGAAGTAAATGGATTTTTGTATTATATGGATTAAAGGAATCAGGAGTGACAGCCTCACATCCATGCAGGAAAGAGGCTCAAGCACTACAATTCTCTGCATTCACAAGGCCCACATGCTCTATCAACAGCTGTATGTGATGTCCTTCTCACGCACCAATTAAGAACTGTCAGAAAATATACATGTAATCCTTCATATCAAGACCTATTCATGCAATTTTTAAATACCACACTAAGCTGTGGTACTTATCCTAAGGGCATTATGCACTGGAAGGAGAAAAACTGCTATGTCCTAGATCAATATCAAATGCTCCATGAATATAGTTCTTTTTCAGGAGACCATATGCAAAATAAACACCGCTTTTATTTAAACCAGGATATAGGCCTTCAGCAGGGCTAAATTTGTTGTGCTTCTGTCTGTGAAGTAATTGATTTCAAAGTCTAGATCCACACGCTTTTGTTAGTTACCTTTAGTTTAAATAGTGAAGTACCCCTCTGACCAAGGCAAACGGTACAACCCATTCCCAGCTACCATTGCCAAGCCACATGGCAAAGCCCACTGCAGAGGAAAACCCAAAACCTGTGAAATGCTGGGGGGTCACCTGGGACACACTTATGGTCCCAATAGAAAGCTATGGAGGAAATAAGATTGCTAGCAGGAGCATTGACCCAGTTTTGCTTTCCTGATACTTGGGGGTGCCTATGTGTAAGGGGAAAGAGAGGGAAGGAAAGCAAGGAGGGGAAAACTGTAGCAGTATAGTATAAATACAGTGTACTCCTAAAGATTACAGTTTTAGCAGTATAGTATAAATACAGTATACTCTTAATTAGCAATAGTTTCAGTTCAGTCTGTTATCCAAGCAGAGAGTTGAATACTTTTCTAAGTTGTGGCTTTTCTTTTTTTTTCTTTTTTTTTTTTTTTCCCTAGCATTGAATACAGAAGAAGACAGAGAAAACCAGCTCTTTGCAAAGCAGGAATCTGCAAACTACAGGCATCCTTTACAGACACTGACTCTTTAATTTCATGTGGGGGGTCTGATCTAAACCTGGTAAGTTATAAGCATCAATTTGTTTTTGTAACAACATGGATTTCTGCTTTGCAAAAAAAGCCATACTTGGAATGCATGGTAAAGAAAATTCACTTTCCTTCAGCCCCTCATGACAAGATAATATAAACTAAAGAAAGCCAACTGCTCACTAAACAGGAAAGAGAAATACACGAACCGCCAGGGCGAGGCTTTGTACACACCTTGAGTTCACCAGGCTGCAATGCACGCTGAAAGAAGCCATCATGCCAGTTCCTGGATCATCTTGGTATTCTCCCTGGCTTTCTTACACGTGTACAACCATTTGATTATCCGAGCATTGCGCTCGACCACGGAGGTGCTGCTGGGGACCTGCTCTGTGAGTTCATCCTCCAGCAGCCCCTCATCCCCACTGTGCCTCGTGAAGTCGCTCTCGGACGTTGCCACACTGATGCTACGGATCTTGAAGGAGACATTGTCAGACACCACGGAGAAGTTCTCCCTTCCAAGATCCTCAATGACCTCCTGCTCCAGGCCACAGTACTTGAAAAATGTATCAAACTCAGCGAAGGACTTGGAGTAGCGAGAGCTGATATCTGACTGGGAGCGATGGAGACCTCTTCTCTTCACCTCCTTGACCTCTTCAGGAGGTATATTCAGTTTTGAGGGCGTCTCAGGAGGTATATTCAGTTTTGAGGGTGTCTCATTCTCTTTTGTACATACCCCTGGGCCTTTGGTGCTCACAGGGACAGTCTGCTGCACTGCATGGTCACTTGGCTCACGGTCACCATCTTTTCCTGAGACAGCCTCGTTGCTGTCGGAGGCTGCAGAGTCCTCCATGACTCTGGGCAACTCAGGGGAAGCCAACTGCTTCTCCTTTACGGACCCCTGGAAGATTCTCCTCACCAAATTCCCCCGTGAGCTGTCCTGGCTTTGACCTCTCCCAAACTCGCATTTCTGCCGGTAAATCACCAGGGAGTCCGGCCGCATCTGCCTCTTGTGGGTGCTGCGCCTGGCGATGGGGGGGCCGTGCTGCAGGGGGGCGCGGCAGGAGTACTCCGCCTTGGCCAGCTCCAGGGGCTTCGAGCCCTTCCCTCTGCCCAAGTCCCCGCTGACCGCTTTGCTCTCCACCGAGCAGGTCTCGCTGCTGCTCTCCGACGCTGAGCTGAGCGAGATGACGGGCTCCTGTCTGGTGCTGATGACCTGCTGGCTCTTCACGTACTTGGCCTTATCGGCGGCCAGTCTCTCCACGGCACTTTTCCTGCCCGGGTTGCCGGCCTCCAGCTGCCTGCGGAGGTACTCGGGCCCCTTGTTGAGGAGCCGCAGGGGGAGGGAGGAGTGCAGGTCGGAGACGGCGTGCATTCCCACGGCCCGGGAGAGTTCAGCTGGCATAGCACTTTCAGGGACGCGGATCCTGCTTCCAGTCCCGGAAGGGAAGAAAAACAAAATAATAAAAAAAGGGCACAAGACAGAAAGCGGCGGGGAGCAGCCGGTGCGCGGAGGCGGCGGCTGCGAGGGCCGAGCTCCGCGCTCCGAGCTCCGCG
>JAWWMO010000121.1:95570049-95607896 GCA_035047845.1 Dendrocincla fuliginosa
CGGGGGGACCGCGCCGGCGCCGTGGCGCTCTGGGGGTTTGCGGCCATCGGGAGCATCCTCTCCCGGGCCGCCTGCGGGGCATGGGGCGCTGCCTTAGGGCCTGACCCGGGAGACCCCAGCGCAACTTCCCGTGGGGAAGCAACACCTCGCACCGCTCCCTTCGCGGCCCTCACGCGTCGCGGTGCCCCCGACGCTGCCGGTGTCGCTGCCCGGCCGTGCCGGGTGCTGAGCTCCAGGGCATTCTTACCATTGGAACGGTTTGGCAAGGACGGGGCTCGGGATTCCAGCGCATAGAGGCAGAGCAGGGTCCGGGCACGCCGGGTGGGCAGCACAGTTGTGCCTCCAGCTGTGCTAGCAGCATCCTGTCCTTCCCGGGTCATCGGCAGCAGCAGGGAGACATTTGTCCCTGGCCCACAGCTGTGCTGCTGCTGTGTACGTGTAAAGTGCTGCGGAATGGCATAAATCTGAATTGCATGTTATAAATCGTTGCCCGTCAGAAACAGGGCAGATTTGAAAAAGGAAAGAATTCCCATCTGGGGCTGGCAATTCTGAAGAGGCAGGACAGAGCCATTGGCTGTAATGTAAACACCTGAAGATTAGACATATAAGTCATAGATAACCACCTGGGGCAGTCCAACTCTAACTCATGATGACATGTGAGATGTACCTCCTCTGAGGTCAATAATAGATAACTTTTCTTCTTAAATAAGAAGCAAAAGTCAGTTTATATCTGTAAGGGTTTTTGTGCGTATTTTTTGCTGTTTCAGTTTTGGTTTTAGTTTGCCTGTTACTTCTGGAGGATTCTATATCAGAATGATTTTGTGGTGATTGATTTATACTTGATCTTTACAATTACTGGACTGTAGCAAACAGGTTTACAAAGAGAGACATGAGCTATGGGCCTTCCTCTCCTCATTATGAAGTTTCAGGGTATACCACTTGTCTACCAGCAAGGTTCTCACTGTGATAAGGGAAGGGTTAAGAGCAATCCAGGAGTTAGAGTTTGGGCTAGCTCTTCAGCGAAGACCTTAGAAACACAGAAAACAGAGATATTCTCTTGTCAACATGGTTCTACACCTGGTTTTCCCCTTAATATTACATTATCTTATTTTCCTAGACATGTAGGTCTGAACTCCAAAAGCTCCATAACACAGCGAGCCTGTTCACAGTGAGGATCCCAGACATGATGCTTGCCTGAATCAGGACTGAAACTGATGACGTATACTTTGAGATCACTTAGAGTGAAATTCTTGTGATTATGTAGAATAGGTGTATTTTTAGAGAAAGAGCCTTCTTTCCTTCTACAGGTATACAAGTAGAGCTGGTTCACGTAATGACTTGCCTAAAAAGTAGTATTCTCAAAAATTAAGAGATAATAATAAAAGTTTAAGCACAGTTAATTACCAGGGAGTACTTTCCTGTTAAAGTAGTCCATAACACAGATGTGTAAGAGTGTAGTTAAAATCATTACATGTTTAAATGCTTCATGGGATGCTGGGTATACAGAGAAGACTAATGTCTTCTGACAATGAATCTGAGCAATAAACTGATAGATGTGATGAGTTTAGGAGTGAGATTAAAGTTTCATTCCCATATTGACAAATCTGTTATAATTTTTTCCTTCAACCTTTCACTTGGAGTACTGCATGATGTAACATATATTCACATTCCCCCATGAATTTTAATTTGTTCGTTCCAGTTTCTCATACCTTGTATCTCTGAGCTTTAAGAACTTAAAAAAAAAAAATTTGTTTGCATTTATTTGAAATAATGAGAAAAATGGATACACATGATTATCAGTAAGAGTCGTCTTATTAAACAATACAATTAATTTATTTATCAAAGCTGTTTATTCGCTCCTTGCCAGATGGAAAAGTCATTAGCTAAAGCAGATATTATATAGATTTTCTCAGTGGACAATAGATTTGTGTTTAAAGTTGATATACAAAAACAATTGAAAAATATTGGTTTGGATGAAAATAAGTTTAAAACATTAAAAGAAATTGAGACATTTTCCTTTCTCTTAAAATGCCCTTGGTTTTGAATATATATGCCTGAAAGATGAACCTGGATGCTTTTGTTAGAACAGTTCATATTTTCAGTCGGTTTCATCCCCTTCTCACTGACAGAGGAAGATGCGAGTTTGGATTTGCCACAAAGTGCATGTCACAGGAAATTTCTCATGAAAAATTGCAAGAGCAATTTTCAACTGCCTTTCCTGATATATGAGATGCTTTTCCCTGAGAATCCTGAGTGACAACAACATTTAAAGTGGGAGAAGAGTTTTTCCAGGGTCAGGAAACACTGTGAGCAACAGAATTTTATAACCCTTTATAATCCTTTAATAAGGTACGGCAATATAGCAGCTGCTCATTTGTGTGATACTTTAAATATATTTAGACCATGTATTTTAAAACTTAAATTAATTATGATTTGAAATATTTGTATTTCTATCTCTTGGAATTAGCTCTTATATTTATGGATATACTCTTACAATGTTCAAAGAAGAGAGAGCCACTGCATTTCTTCTTTCTGGAAAGCAGAGAGAAAGAGAGTGTATTTTGAGAGCCCCAAGCAGGAGGACCTTTGCCCCTGTCCCAGATCAGGCTTGTAGATAATAAAACGGAATAAAAACAGGTGCAGCAGCAGCAATCCCTCAGCTTGTCCACTGTAATCAATCTCTCTCTGGCATCAGTGCATTAGGCAAAGGTAAGAGAAGCAAGTCCTGCACACACTAAGCCTTAGATGGCACCCTGAGTTTTCACAGGAAAGGGAGTTTTTCAAAATGCCTTTGAGTCAGCTGGCATTTAAAGTTCTCACTAAACACAACACAGTTGAATTTTAGGTGGGGTAAGGCAAACCACTTCTTACTCTGTATTAATAAGAGATGTGTTTGGGGCACATTTTCCTTCAGTTGGAGACTGGAAAGTTAGTAACTGAGAGTTGCTGCAATGAGACTGTAGGCAAAAAGTACAATGTGTGCAAAGCTTGGGCCATTGCCGTCATTGCTCCTACCCATTTGCTAAAGTCGTTGACACTCCTTTGGTTTATAGTGGTCAAAGGGCAAAAATGAAGCAGTGGCGGTGGGAAGTAAAGGCAAAGAAGAGAGAGAAGGGGGAGCTCAAGCTCTAACAGAAGTGGGATGCTCCCATTTTGGAGACCATCATAACAGCTGTGTCCCAGGACTGAGGTTTCTCCCTACCAGCAGCTCTCAGTGCCAGGCATAGGTGTTGCAGCCCAGATCAGAGGGTGCTTCGCTCCTGCTGTGACACACTGAGTGGTGCCACTGGGTGTCCTGTTTGCTGTATTCTGATGATGTAAAGAAGCCACAACGCGGAAATGAACAGTTCCCAAACAACTGCCTCCAGTGGGGAAATTTCAGGCCCTTTGACATGAAATCAGTGAGAGTCCCAATTCACTCTCAGATTCACACACTAGAAGATGTAGGCATGCCTGTACATCTTCAGGCAGAATTTTAAAACTCTGGGCCTGAGCACCGTACAGCAGCGGCAGACCCACGTCACTTCTGTGTCCTTTTTTAGCCTCTCCCACCACTGCCAGATTGCTTAGCATCCTTTCCCACCCTTGTAATTTTGGACTGTTTGCTTCATTAAACATCTTGGCATCTTAGCCAGAAAACATCTTCCTCCTAAAATCAATTCAGCTTGTTCACAATTGTCATTAGTGGTCTTTATGTTGCAGTAGAATTTTGGAAACCCCAGGTGTACCACTTTCCAGATTGAACAACCATCATGGATCTCAACAGGACTGGGTAATTTACATCACAGTGATTCATGGCAACATATGGAGAGCCTTATTAGAACAAAGAGAAGAAAAGTGATGAAATAACTCAGTGAGAGTAAGAGATGAAAGGGACAACAAATATAACATGCATTACAACAGGCAGTGACAACAGGGAAAAGTGCAAGCCATAGCATGTTCCCTTCCCCTTTTATGCCTTTTTTTCTATCTAGTACATCTGAGACTACTAATTCCTTTTTTTCATACACCTCTGACATACAAAATGTAAAAAAAAATAAAAAAATCCAACCCAAGTTTGATACCTAACATATTTAAGTGTGTGTTAAAATGTTACAGTTCAATATTTTGATTCAAAAAACATCTATTTTTCATGTAGTCTGAGGGATGAAATTCATTGGGTAGTGTATAAAAGAAGGGGAAGAGCCAGAGTTTTCACAGTAAAATACAGCTATGATTCTCTAGAGGAAATAAGTAAGTTAACTTCCAGAACAACTCTACTTGATCCTGAAAGGGATTCTTTGAATTTTGAATTGAAATCCTTTAGGAATGAATGCATGTTATATGTGTTAAAATAAACTTCACACTCAGTAAAAGGTTCTTGCTGTCGCTTCTGTTGTGAATGAGTTGGATAAATGTTCCCACAGTCATAGCTTGCAGTTGTAAAATTGCCTCCCTTAACTGTTGCAAAACCCTTTACAAATCAACTAAGTTCATACAGTCATTTCACCCAACACAGGGATGGGTCAGAGCACTTCTTAAGTACTCTGTACTTCCCAACACCGTAATTATAATTTGGGTGCTGTAGTTCATTGTCACTCAGGTTCTGTTGCTGAAAACATTTTTATTCTGCTTGTCTAATTAGAAATTTACTGAAGGTAGTGGACAGAAGATGTTCATTCTATAACCTAGTATTCATGCACTTAGGAGGTGTGTGTATGTTTAGTTTATCTTGCAAAGTGGAAGGATTTAAACAAGGAAGGTTGAAAAAGTCTCACCTTTAATGCTGGTCCAGGTATTCACTGGAGACGTTCATTCAAATCACAATAGGGTATCTAAAAACTTCATCTCTTCTACCATGCATGCTGTTATAAGTTCTTTCAGTCTCATTTTCAATGATATAGACACAAATTTAGAAATCAAACTACAGGATAATATTCATATTTGAAAATCCTAGTGATACATAAGAACTGAACAACATTCAGAGCAGTCTTCAGACATTTGAATGCCCTACCAGCTTATCGAGGTGTTGCCTCACACAGACACTGACTGCTGAAAATCCCATTCCCTATTGACCTTATCCATTTTCTGTAGAGAATACTAAATGTTTTATAACAAGTGGTGAGTCACTAAACCCACAGTGGTTATAATAAGGCAAAAATTTTGACACATTTTCCTTGGGAGAATGGTCATAGGAGTTTTGGCACTGCAGCCTTTCTCACCAGAGCTGAGCATAGGTCTGCTTCCTTGTGCTGGTAGGAGAGTCCCATAAATATCATAGTGTTCTCTGAGAAGGCAGCAGACATGCTCTACATTTTCAGTATCTTCAGCAGTATTTTGAGCTGTGCAGCTTCTCATAATCTGGGTGGTTGCAAGGAAGGTGGCAATAAACACAAAAAAATCACTGCCCATCATGGAGCTCCTTTTAAATGTAACAATAAATTTTTCTAACACTGTCTATGATGGACACTGCTCCTAATGTTTAAAAAAATTCATCTGTCAGTCAAACACCAAAACACTGCAAATATCACCCAATGATTACAGTACCAGAACCTGGAATGTACAGATGGATATGCGTAACATACGAAGTCTGTCATCTTCTGACTAAGGTTTTAGTAACAAATTGAATGAATTCTTGATGCTTCCTTCTTAAGGCTTTCTTGCAGTCTGACTGAAGTTTCAGCTATTAATCACTCAATTTTTTTTTATCAGTGGTTGCAAATTTTAGCCTCTTTTTTTATGAAATGTGTGAAGAATCTGACCAAAGACAATGTTTTATTTGTACATCCTTTATATTAATTTAGGGCTAGAAGAGCTCTTTCGTGGTCTCTCTAGCAGAGTTACTAATGAATGAAGTCTGCGTTTTACCTTTCTACAGAAGGAGCCAGCACTTCTCACTGCTGGGATACCTTGGGATTTTCTAGGATTTTGCAGAGCTTAGAATCTTGCCCATGTCCCTTAGCATGCAGATCTGTAGTTCAGTTCTTGATGGACCCCTGATAGTTAAGGGAGACTGCTGGAGTACAGGCTGTCTAAGGAATCCAAGGGTGATTTGTTTTTACTTTTTAGGCTCAAGAAGTATGCAAATCTAGGAAAACTGGTAAATGTGCTTGTATGTGTTACTGCAGGTTGTTTGGTTCCCTCTTCTAGGTATTTTCAGGTCTCCTTCGGTTTGCTGATGCAAGACCTCCTTTCAGAGTTTAGATGGGAAAATGAACTAATTTATCAAGGCAATTCCCCTGCCAAGGACAAACCTTTATATTTAATAGTCATCAGTCACTATACCTCTGAAGGTGTGGTGGTTTATCCTGTCACTTTCTTAAGGTCTTTTGTACAGTTCAGGCATGAAAGGCAAATATCTTCCAAGCTTAAACGGGAGCCTGCACTCTGCCCTGTATGTATGTACTGAGGACATAGATAGGCTATGCTTCCTTTGCCTGACTTTAGGACTTAACAAAGGCTATTGGCTATTGCCAACTATTTCATTTTGCTAACAAGTGAGTTAAATAGTGTAGATGTGGTCAAATCATGTCTGATTTAATATTGAGGCCAGAGAATAAATCTGAGCTTATAGAAGCAATTTGGATTCCTCAGTATAAATTTAATTAATTTTCTGTTTGACCTTCTCTAGATATTCACCATGGCAAGTAACAATTCTATGCATATGTTTATTCTGAGTTGGACTGAGACCATTTGATAATTTTCAGCTTTGGTTTAGGGAGATGGGTAAGTTTCTGTTACACTACAGAGTTCTGTTTTAACTAAGCTGAGCAACACCTGTGTTGTAAGTGGGTTCTCTGACACAGTTGTTTACATGGGGAAATCAGACTTTGTCCTGAGTCCTTCTAAATTCACCCCAATACCACCTGAGCTCCGTGTAGCAGCAAAAGAGCATTGACAATACTCTTGAGATGACCTGATTACTAATTCTTGATTTACATTTATTTATCTTGAAAATTATATTTCTTCTAATCTGATTGACTCTGAAGGTTAAATAACTTCTTGGATAAAGAAAGTAAAATAGCTTAACTGTTCTGTATAATTATACCAATTCCAAAGCTATACAAAACAAATAAACATAAGCCCCAGCATTCAGGCCTCATTAGGTTTATGTTGCAACAGCTACATTAAACAAAATTACAGATTCAGTAAGATCTTATCGTCCTGGTGTTGCAGCAGCTGCTCTGGACATGATCACACAGTTATTCTTACTGTAGAGCTTTTCTGGGAAACAACAGTTCAGACTTCTTACATGAACCACCCCTGCCCTGCAAACATTAACTCAGGGGCTAACAAGAAGCTCAGCCTCAGCTGAGAAATGACAAAAAAAGAGCTGCAAATGTTGGTGATTTTAATCTTTCATTCCATATGACTATTCAGTGTCCAAACAGGATTTTACCTATCAGAAAATATTTTTCTATCTATTTCTTGTTATTGTCCATCTTTGCAAGTACAGCTGGTACAGGAACCTTATTTATGGCATCCTCTCTATAAACCAATCTGTATGTTTAAGGCTTTCTAAGAAATCTTTTATAGAGAAAAACAAAAAGGAGAACATTTTCTGGATTTCGAAAGTAGATGTGCAAGGTCACTGAACTTTTACTAGAGCCTGAGTTGCATGGTGGTGAGCTAAACCAAAGAATGGGTTTTGACCTGATAGGTGTGAGGGGGCCAGGGAGGGAAGGTGAGTACTAGTCCCCTTGTTCCCATACTGGCTCTGCTTTGAAGCCTCCAGTCACACTTTTCTGGGAAGGTGTGTCCCCTGGGTGCTGCTCAGAGACATTCCACTCACACAGCCATTCTGAAGGAATGCATAGACAAGGCTTTCCCAGGTCTGGCTTCTTCTGCCCTCCCTCTCTTGCACCCTGCACACTCAGGCAGGCAGCATTTGGTCTCTACCACAGATACTTCAGATTGGAAAAAGGATGACCCTGACTTTTCAGATGTTTTGGACAAAATGACCCCTTCCCCACTGACACATATGGTAATTATGTCTCGGGAGTAACACAGGAGTTCAGAGCAGAGGGGTGTGTGGTGACTGTGGATTGGCTCTACATGTAGTGTGGGTGCAGTGATCTGCTTTCACTCTCTGGTGCCCTTCTCCACCATGGGCATTGGGGTCAGCCCCAGGACCTGAGGGATTTGACAGTGTGGATATAGCCCATGAGCATGCTTCAGCTCAGAATTGGGTATAAGTGTACTCAGCACAGATCAAAGGATTGGAGGGAAATTCATGTTGGAAGCAACTTCCAGAAGTGTCTAGTCCAACATCCCACTCCAAGCAGGGTCAGCTGTAAGACCAGAACAAGTTATGGAACAGACCTAAAAAGAGTGTTGTGAAGAAGGATTATCCTGCAGAACAAGAGGCATAGGGCAAAAAATTAATAGTTAATAATTTGTCATTCTCAAACAACTATTTCATTTCCATTTTTACCATGATCCATTTGTTTAAGTTTTCTATATAGATTTTAGGCTCCTGTTTGTGTATTAAACTGGTCGGTAAATTACCTAGAACATCTTTAGGCATAAAATAAAGAAATTCTAACATTAAAGCAACATTAAAATCAACTGACATACAAAGAAATGGGATACTATTTATTTACAATCTAAAGTAATTATTTATCCCTACTGAAAGTCAGTCTTCACTGAAGAGAAAAATAGCTTCAGTTTCTTTTCCTTTGGCTTTAAATAGAAAGTCTCTATTATTTTAGGACCAGCTGAACTTAGAGGAAAACCTATAATATAGGCCTAATATAACTAATTTCTTGTTATTAAAAGTTAGAGTATCTCCAGATAGTAATTTCTAAAGCACTTTAAATTTCTCCTTAGAAAATGTCCTCCATTACCCCATTTGCTAACCAGCCACCCCCGCAAACCTCACCCCCTAGCAAGATCACTTTTAAAATATTTTAATGATTAGACTGTATTTTTTTCCCTTTCACATCACAAGAAAGTATTTAATTATTCTATTGACATGTTAAGGATCTGTGTTCAACGTCTTCTGAAAGTGAAGTAAATAAGAATACACAAACTCAAGTAATGCAGTATGTTGTAGAATGAAAGATAGTTGAAATACCTGATCCTTTGTTTTAAGGCTGGTACTAAAAAATGAATGAACAGATAATCTGGTAATCCAGATTATGATTCTGGATTCCCAGGAAAAACAATATTTCTAAAAAGCCATAATTACTAAGGTTTCTGGTCTGGGGTTTTGTGCAGTGTGTCTGTGGTTCTCCCAGTGACCCCAAGCACAGAACAAATTTGATCCATCCAATTTTGTAGTGTTGAGCATTCAGCCCAGACTGAACAGCCCCTTCCTGGGAGCACAAGGCAGTGTTCAACCAGGCATACAGAGTGTGATCCTGCTCTTGAGCCTCTGTGCACTGTCGGCACTCAGCGCCTTGCATGCTCAGCCCTGACACGTGGTGAGGGGAGATGGGACAGAGCCTGGATTAGCACTCTCTCTTGTCCTGAGCGAAACTCATCTGAGGCTGGAAGGGCAAGGTCTGGTTGTTACAGATGTTTTATGGAATGGAGGAAGCATTCTGGGGAGAAGAGTGTGTACCCACCGGCACTCCTCCAAATCCAGCACTGGCTCTGGATTCATGTGCCTCCTTGGGGTGCTTCGAACTGCCCTTGGTCTGATTTCAGCAGAGCCAACATTTACTGAACCATTTGTGAATCACTTGATGCTTGCACAGACTTGTTGAGAAACCAAAGTCGTCTGCCAGACCACAATGTTCCCATCTTTTCTTTCCTTCCTTCTTGAGCATGCTACTTCAGCCAACTGAAATTACATGAGCATGGCAGCGTGAAGAGAGGCTATAGATGGTGAAAAATAATTGTGTCCTCATAGGTTTCCATGCAAAAAGGCCTTCTGAGTATCAGTGAATGCTGCTAAGCTATAAACAGCTCCAGTCCCCACTGGCTTCAGTCAGAGATAAGGACACGAAGCATCAGGCAAGTTTGTTTGCTCAGAGATACAATCACTCAAGAAATAGAAGTAACTTCCATCCCGTGAAGTTAGCAAAAAATGTCAGTGCTCATTGAACCTTTACAAAGGCTTTTGAATGGAAGTGAATACTGTTAAGATCTTAACTTATTAGTTAACTAATATTTTATTTTTTAATAATTTCAGGTAAAATAATTAATACAATATAATCTATTAGTTATTTAACCTTTTTAGATGCTTAAAAGTAGTGTAGACAAAATACACACACATTAGATAACCATTGCCTTACTTGAGAGATTTATTTCGGTTAATACTGTCTAGGCCTTCCTAATGAATATATAAATGGATATGACATATCCAAGTGTTAGATTGTGTCTTTGAGCTTCAGTGACAGCGCTTTGCCTTTTATGTTTCTATACTGTTCTTTGAAGAGCCTGACGTTATGCATTGGTCACTACATTGCCCTGTTATCTTTTAATGGATTTTAGAGATTGAAGAGGGATGATCAGCAAGGATGTCAGCTGGCAAAATCAACTTCCAATTCCATTCTGCTCAACAGAGCAAGGAAAAGAAAAAACAACAACAACAACAAAGCACAAAATCTTTCCTTTTCCAGGCAAAGAATACAACTAACAGGCAATGTTTTTAATGAACACTCAATTTAATGACCACCACATCATTTGAAGTGGTGGCACCTCCAAATCCTTCTGCTAGCAGAGCTGTTGCCTAGTGTGGGTCTTGTGTTTCTGCCTGGTGAATAAAAATACAGCTCTACTGCAGCTCACCTCTTGGAGGACACCACACAAAGGCTGTGGTCCCCATCTGTCCCCTGCACCTTCCCAATGGGGCTTATCACCTTCCCAAGTCAGCACTGGTGTCTGCAGTGAAGAATTCATTTTCTTCCACATCAGTATGAATTTTCCTTCCATTTAAAACCGACTGCCACTTATATGAACTATATTTGTCCTGCTTGGTGCTGAGTGTCTAACTTACAGACTTGAAGCCTGGCCACACAGCATCAAGTTCTCTGTGACTCAGCATGAGAAATGATGGCAAAGCACATGGAAATGGGGACCGTGTTCACTGGTACAACAACAGCAAGGGTTTGCTTTCTTTGCCAGCAAGACACAGTTGAGTTGCTCAGTTGAGCTCTGTGTGGCTTGAGGTAAGAAGTATTAGATTGCTGGCAAAGTCATTGGACTAAAATTTTGTGCTGGAAGAGGCTGAAATGCATTTACTGACATAATGCAGTTGGTATTTTATTTTATCTCAGAGCACACAAGTCCCACTGTCCATCTTTTCCACTCCCTTCTTCCTCTCAGCTCTCCCCCTCTGTTATCACTCTCCCTCTCTTCCCACTGTTGCTCCCTCACTGCTGTCTTTGGCCAAGCATTCAGCTGCCTGCAGGGGAGGTGGCCTCCCTCATCGCGCTTGTGCTAATTGGGGCCTGAGGAGAGGCATTTGCTTTCCCCTCTGCGCTGATGGCTCCCCAGCTGGGGCCCTGGCTGGCTCTCCCCTTTCCATGTCTCTCGCCGTTCCAGGAGAGCAGATGCTCCCTGCTTCCGCACAGAGAACAGCTAGCTGCTATCCCTGCCATGTCACGGACTGGCTTGTACTTCATGCCACTCAGCCAGGACACTTTCCTCCATCGCCATCCTGCTCTGCAGGAAGAGTCCTGTGCTTCAACAGAAATCATCATTTTCTCTCTCACATAAGAAAAATAACTGGTTGTGGCCTGGTCTAAGTGTTTAAAAGAGGAACCCCTCCAAGGACAGATAGAATCTCTACTGAAAAATACTCACAGATTGGTGAAAATATTGCTGTGAAAATGGCTTTTTAATTTTTAAATAGTAACATAGAATTTAGAAAGAGCAATATCTGATGGCTAAGGGCAAGGCATGGCCATGCACACAGAGCTCTTCTTACAGGGGTCTTTCTATTGGTGTTTCTATACCAATTATTATGCAGTTCAGGCATGAGTTTTTCAACTCAAGCTCCCAATAATCTCCTTTTGCTGCATTTTGATTTGTACTTTAACATGACCTCAGATTTCCTAAACTGGATCGTATTTGATAGAAGTGCACCAGAGCCCCCTACATCCCAGTTACTGACAGGCAGTCAGTGGGAACTGGTCCAGCCTGGGTGGCAGGTCAGTGGATGTGCTTCCCTTGGGCTGTGCTGTCTGCTGACCTCACCCACATGCCCCCCAGAGCAACCAGTTCTGGCCTCAGTTTCCCCAAGATGGTAACAAGGGACTGACCTCCAGCCTCTCATTTCAGGTGGCCTGACAGAGCTCATCCCCCTTCCCCTGGCTGTGTACACACATGTTTATGTGTGTACACTGTGCTGGATGGAGGGCATCCTCAGAGCCTTTCCAGAGACTGCAGCAGCATCATTCCTGTTCTGCTGCTGGAAACAGAGTGCTGCCAGGGACTTTGCACTCAGCACAGCTGCAATCCAGCTCATCCTCCAGGTGGTTACTTCACTCCTATTGATTAGGTCATTCACTCCTGGGAACAGATCTAGTTTAAAAACAAGATATGGGAAATTTTGACTTCATTATAAGAAGTCGCTGAGGTTTTGTTTTGCTTGCAAGCAGAGAAATGCTAAGTTGGTGGTCTTTAGCCTTTAGTGCACTGTTTGTAGAGCAGGTTGTGGCCATTTGGTCTGTGGTCCCTGAGGACGCACGACCCTGACAACTTCACTTTAAATAGGGCCTGATGTCAGCTTTCTCACAAGCCAGAAGAAACAATGAGTTTTTGTCAAGTACAATGAGTTCTCCCAAACGTGTGTTGGAAAGGAATAATGGTGAAAGAGAGAAAACTGTTGTCACTTGACTGTTTTAAATCTTAAAATATTGCAATTAGCTTTAATCGTTTTATCACTTAACTGTATCAAAAAAGCTGAGGTTAGTAGAAGGCTCTGAGCACTTTTTGAACAATGCTTCCTTTGAGATATTTATCCATGTAGTGCTCTGCTGGAATGCAACCAGCAGAAATAGTATCTGATGGGCTTCTGCAAAGCCCACTTAAGGAAGATTATGTTGTCAAGGCAGATCTGTAAACTAGCTCTTTCTGATCGAGTGTTGTGCTTTTGATCTTAAATCTTCAAAACTTGGCATATAAGCTGAGGGGAGAAACCACCACTTAGTCTTTGTGCACATCTCTATTGTGTTGCAGTGAGCCTTCTGACCAGGAGAGTTTGAAATCCTGGGATCAATACATTTTAAATAATCTATTATGTATTCAGATACACTGAATCTATGTCTGGATTTGTGCCACCTAATGGTACTGGTGGGGTTCAGCAAAGGACAAAATATTTTGTTCCCATGTAGGTGCCATGAGTCTAAACTGCTCCCATGGTCAATGGAGATCTAGTCAACGCAATCACTAGGCAATCATGTACGTCACCATAAAGCCCACCTAAGTTCAGATGCTTGAGTGTAGATTTCTGCACCATTTGACTGCCTGAGGGTCAACCCATAGGATTTCCAGCTGCTGCTCTGGAAGGACATTGGTGCACTATAGGATACATCCCATATTTGATGGCTCCATGAGGCTACTTTATACATCTATGTTTAGGGTACTCAGTCCCCATGTAGCATCAACATTGCAGACTTCTCTATTTGTACTGATCCTTCTGTGTTGTTCCCCTCTGCTCCCCTGTTGCTTGCTGGTGACATCTGTTTTATTACAAGATGAAGTGTATCTTGTAATACCTCTTTTACTGCATCAGGACTGCTCAGGTGATGGGCTTCTGTGTTAACGATGTTGGGGGCAGCTTTTCCTGGGAATATGCATGCTCTAGGAGGGAGAAGCCCACAGAGGGTAATACTGGATGTAGCCCAGGTGTTGTGTGGAAGAGGTTCTCCAGTCACACCCTGCTCACACACGACTGCTCCTTGTCACCTGACTACACTTCACCCTTCAGTCAGGACTTTTGGCAGTTTTGTAATATGTTCTTGGCTGATACTATGTCAAAGTTCATGCAGGGTGTGGCACAGGCAGGGCTGGCACACTTCTGCTCTGTGTTTGTTTAAAAAGAGAGTTCAGGGAAAGTAAGTTTCAGCATAACGGATCACACTTTTTCCTTAGGAACACCAAGAAGACACTTCCTTCATTGGCTATATCACAAAAATGAAGGGGATAGAGGGCTTTGATAAAACGTTTCTTCATAACCAATTGATCCACAGCCAACTGTCTTGCAGACGTGAAAAGCATTTGAGATATTTGTTCTTTCTCTTCCTGTCAGTGGATCTAAGAGAGCAATTTGTGCTCCTGTGCCTTGGCTTGTGGAAGGCTTAGAAGAATCAGAATCTTGGTGTTTATTCTTGCTATATTTTTAGATAATGTTGACCTGGTAGTGTGCATGAGACTCTCTCCTGTCTGTTATATCTCCATTGCCAAGGCTTAAATTTCTGTGCCTTTGCTGAAAGGCTTTTTTTCCACCTGCTTACTCAGTTTCTTCATGAGACAGGTTGAAGAGGAGAAACCACCTTGGATGCAGCAGGGTTGCTCATTCAGTGAGCAATGTTTTGCCCTTTTTGTTTTGCTCTACATCTAATCGGGCTGAGCTCTTTAATACAAGGGTAGATTGCAGCTGCCTGAGTAGACTAAGTGTATGTACAGTCAATGGTTATTTTACATTGGGTTTTAAGCTCAGCCTTATGTCTTCAGGCTAGGGTGCTTCCTCATACTACTAAAACACTTTCAGAAGTCCATATCATAAAGGCTGCAAAGTCTTGTATGTTATGCAAAATGCATTCCATCTTGCTTCCTTGAGCTAACATTTTGTGTTTCCATCTTCACGATTTCTCTCTATATATTTTGTTCATGCTGGAAATTGTACCTTTTAACACCAAACAAATAACAAAAATGCAAAACCACAATCAAACAAAAAATAGCTGATGCCTTATGTTTGGCTATTTGTTTAACAAAGTTTTATAATGATGTGCTAATAGTCCCAAAGTGCTTTCAGCATAGTGTGTTAGGTTTTTTCCCCCTGCTGTTCCATTTTCAGCTATTCGTAGTTCTTTGAATTTAGGTCTGCTATCTGAGAAAATCCTGTGGCAAACAGGATCTTTAGATGGTAAAAAGCACAGGTAATAAATGTCTTTAAATATATTTAATATATTTAAATATATTCTGAGTGAGTATACACTATAAGAAAGTAAAGAAGAGTGCCAGGTGCTGTCAGTTTTCTAATCACGGTTTGTTTGGCCCAGGTTATTAATGACATTCTCTGAATAGTTAATTGCTCACTTTTCCTTAGCTGAAGCCTAACTAGAAGATAAGTCCACCAAGACTCCATTTCTTCTTTTTCTCACATACAGGAACAATATGTACCTTTAAAAAGGGTGCAGACACATACAAATTAGATCACGATGTCAGATATCTAAGGACATTTTCTTGTTTCTCCTCAAATATGCTGAAAAATTGATGTATAGTATTGCACATAATTAAGTTGTATGGACTAAGCCAATTCATAGGCTTTCTCAGCCAAATTCATAGGCAAACTATATAATGGTATAAGTTACCTATAGGTGACCTGTTGTGTGAAAGTAGGAGGCTTAATTTACTGCATACAGAAGAATGATGGCTTGTAGAAGATGCAGCAGATGAAAATGGGTGTAATAAAATCATATGAAAAATCCAAGTAGCCCAATATTCTCCCACTGGTAGGGAGAATCCCATAATGGATGCTGAGCACAATCAGGAATCTGGCTCAGGAATGCTGCCATGCATCTGTCTCCCTCTGGTATAAGCCCACTTGTTTTCCTTAAGTTATAGGCTGCCCACATTGTGCTTCTCTTTAACTGGCTCATCCTGTGCTAACCATGCAGATATTTTCAAATTATTTTTTTAATTAAATTTAAAATTAATTTTTTAAAAATTAAATTTTCAGATATTGTCCTGGCTGCACTCATGAGCAAAATTAAAATAAAAGTAGGGGAAATCTCACTCTAAGCACAGATGAAAAATGCGTGTGATAACATCAAAGACAGGTTTTAGGAAAAGTCTCAAAGAATGGCCATAAAGATTGCAGAAGGCAAGGTTTTCATGCAGTGGAGTACAGGATAGCAGGGGTTTGACATTAACATACAACTCCACCATAATCTGACACTTACAATGTGATCTTTTAGCTTGGGCATTAATGAAATACGTATTAGTAGAGCATGAAATTTCTATGGCATGAGTGACATCTGTGTTTACTGGCTGTTTTCTATTGCTAACACTTTTGAGTCTGTGATATTCTTAATTAACCCTATATGGTTTTTTAGGATGTGACTGAGTAAGGGACAGGGTGGTTGCTGTAGAAGTTTACAAACAATAAGAAAGGAGCAACACAGGAAAATAACAACCTAGCTGCTTACATATTAGAAAATATCAACGTGTTACTTCTGCAAAGACAACAGGGTCATAAAAGTGGAGGGATTATATAAAACCGAAAATAATTTTGTGAATCATAAATGGAACAATAATAGTATCTAACAGATACCATCATTTTAATCTTTCAACTTTTAAAATGTTTACAATAGTCAATTTCTACATCATTTAGATGAAAAGCTAGCTTTGGTAACTGAAACTATAGTTACATGGCATACAGTAGATCTGGCAAAAGGTGTGTGAGAACAAAAGGCACCACTGCATCGTACTCCAGTGTTTTTCAAACCTTATACATAGTACCAAATTATGCCAATATATAACGATGCAAAGCTTGAAGAACCCATGTCTTTGTGCTACTGTCTTGTACTTGTCACCAGTAGCACCCTTTTACTCTTCTCAAAGTGATACCATTGCACAGGCAGAAAAAGGTATTTGTATCCACTGAATTGAACTAACCTATTCTAAATTGTATGGATTTTTTTTAGAGGCTACAGGAACAATTACAATGTCTGCACTCATCTGAATGTGGAAAATGCCCAAGATCCACCTCTCTGGTTGGTGGGAGCTCCAAAGTGAGGCATGGTAGAACACTATGGTTGTTTTCTGGTTCTTTCTCTAGTGTGGTATAAGTTTCTGACACTCATTTGGGGCTTTGGTATTACAGTGAAAAGTCAGTCTTAAAGATCAACTGAAAATACTCACTACAGTAAAGGATTTTTTTGTACAATGGCACAGCAGATACTTTGCTCTACCACACACAAAAAAATAGCACTCTCACTTAGATGCATGTGCATGCTCCAGATGCAGTAGCTATCCCTGAAATAACAGATGCACTTAAACGTGTCTGGGGTGTGGCCTCATTGACTTCAGCGGGGCAGTTTATGTGGTTAAAATTAAAGGAGTGTAGGCACTTTCCTAGGTTGCAGTCATCATTACACGCCCCCAGGAACTCTACAGCGCAGTGAGATCAGCTTCCTTTTGCATGAATAAATAAAAGCTTCAGGATTAAAAAAATATTTTTTGAGAGCTGCAAAGGAGAGTGACGTGGCAGGAAACAGATTTTCCAACCTCAGTAACAGATGCTGGAGCGTGCAGAATGCTAGCATTGGCATGTTACAGGGGCTCAAGGGTCTGCACTGCTGGCACAGGGGAGCCACTGGTCTAGTTCTTTTTCAGAGGGTCCTGTGAACCTGCACAAGCAGTAACAGCATTCCCTGGCCCTGGGCTTGGTGTGATGAGACAGCCTGTACTACTGGTAACATGTTGGTAACCAGGGGCTGCAGCTGTCCTGGGGTTGGCTTTTACTTTGTTAGTACCTTTCCTTTTGACTAGAAGTTTCAGAAGCCTGGGATTTAGCTCTGTCCTGACTTACAAGATGTAGCTTCCTTTCTTTTGATGACTTCTCCACTCTGGATTGTGTGTTTCTCAATGCACCAAGTTGTAAGAAACATTAAAGGAAGAGTCTTCCCTCTTCTCAATTACTTTGCATGAATTGATAGCAGATTCATTCAAGTTTAGGTCCAAAATCCCTGTCTGTGTTGGCAATTAGTTTGGTTCAGCACAGCGTGATGTTATGAAGCTATTTTTATAGCCATTGATGCCCGGAGTTGACTAACCTGTGAGTCACAGAATATTTCAGAGGATAAGACTAACACATTTTTGGTGTGCAGCTTCCAGGGGACTCAGTCTAACACCTTCCTGGAAGAAAGACACTGGTGTTGCTCCAGAGGACTTGAAGAATCTTGACTTTCTCTGTGTTTATAACATAACCTCATATGTAACATTATGCAGGTATAAAAACAGAGGAAAGATATTTGAACCCATAGGCTTCATCTATTCAAGTACACTAAATGTGCTGGAGTTGCTCAGGATCAGGACTGACCGGCTAAGTTAGCCCATGCACATGGCATTGAACTTGCCCATCCTGCCAGCCATGGGGACCACATGCAGCCTGCTGGGGGGTAGGCCAGCTGCCAAACCATACCCCAGGGTGGTTCAGGATGTTGCTACTAGACCAGGACTCACATGCCAGGGACTGTTCAAACAATGCAGGCAAATGAGTTGCAAAGCCTGGAACCACCTCTGTTATAGAGACACCCGGTTTGTGCTTGGGGAAAGACTCCAGTGCGGGTAGTGGTAAGATACTTTTGACCATGTTTGACTATCACAGATTAATTTGCCTGTTTCCCTGATGAGAAAAGATACAGCTAGTTCTATTGAATTTTCAGAAGTATTAAAAAAAAAAAAAAAAAGGCTATCCTGCCCTTCTGTCTTCTGGGAATGCCACAAAAAAACCCCAAAACCACTACCTGAAAGGAGGTTGTGGTGAGGTGCCACTCTTTGTCCCAAGTAGAGAGTGACAGAACAAGAGGAAATACACTCAAGTGGTGACAGAGGAGGTTTAGATTAGATATTAGAAAAAATTTCTTCACCAAAAGGGTTGCCAAGCATCAGAACAGGCTACCCAGGAAAACGGTGAAATCACCATCCATGAGGATATTTGAAAGATATGGCAATTACAGACAGTGCAGTGGTGGACTGCAGAGTTAATGGTTGGACTTGATGATCTTACATGTCTTTTCCAACCTAAATGTTGCTATGATTCTACACAATCAGGACAAAATTCAGCTACTCCAGCTTACATAAATGTTATTTAAGTGTTCCAGGTCAGTTTGCTTGACAATTTGTCCTAGTCGTGGTAGCACATAAAAGACAGCACAAAGCTTTGTAGACACAAAGGAACAAGACCAAAGTCTCATTGTTAAACATGGGCCAAGTAGACTTTTTTTAATGATCTTTAAGCTGAAAAGGAGACAAAGTTCAGTGGAAGATGCTTGATCTGCTGAAGGTGGTAAAGGATATCCAACACGTGTGCAAGCCGCTTATTCAAATTTATGGGTTCCTCTACCACCATGTCTGCTGTGTAGCTAAAATATTATCAAGTAATGAGTTAAAATACCGAAATTCTACTTTTTGAAAGACTAAACAAGATTCAGAACTGATATTTGAGCAGTGTATAGAATAAAAACTTTGCTGTGGTTTGAATAAACATGAGTATTATGGAATATACCCCCTTCAATACATTGTTTTGACAGCTTACCCCTTGGAGTCTGCATGAATTGTAAGTCTTTTATACAGAGGCTTCTTCCTCGGATGCTGCCTTAAGGGAATGAAGGATTGGTTTGTAACAGTGGATGGGGAGCTGAAGGTCGGGAATAAATTCTGTTCACTGAAACATATACTGGTGCTTAATCTGATCTGGGGTGAGCTCCCTCACATAGCAGAGTTTAGAGAAAGAAAGGAGAAAAACCTTGACAACTTACTTAAAATGATTGGTGGTATGTATAGGGAAAGGAGAGAAGGACAAGGAAAGGTCCTGCTAGCAGAAGAAGGGTAAA
The DNA here is from genome assembly GCA_035047845.1 of Dendrocincla fuliginosa. NCBI lineage: Eukaryota > Metazoa > Chordata > Aves > Passeriformes > Dendrocolaptidae > Dendrocincla > Dendrocincla fuliginosa. Next base: position 95,589,765 of record JAWWMO010000121.1, read on the forward strand.
TACTGGAGAAGATGAATTTTACTTTCAAAATAATAACTGCGTCCTGGTCAAGTATCCCCATAAATCTGTAAAATAGCCTACGATTTGAGAACTAAATCCCTTTTCTTCCCAAAATAAATTTTTGAGACATAATTCCAGAACTCTTTTTAACAATCTAACAAAGGAAAATCATGACTGCTTTGTATAATTTTATTCAGCAAACTAAAATTGTATTTTTCATCACTGGTTTGACTATTTCTTTGGAAAGATCTTTCCGACACTGCTAAATTGTTATTCAGTATCACACTTTACTTTTTATTCAAAACTGTCCATTGACCTGAAAAAAGTATGGTCTTCTAAAGCACCTGTTTGGAAACAAGATGTGTGATTTCTGCCCCTCTTTCCATTTTTTAACATAAGAAGCTTTGGGGTTAGTTGGTTGAGTCTTTAAAAACAAGGTACTCGTGACTTCACACTTTTCATTACTAATATGGTGATTTTTTTTAATTTTGTGAGCACACTGATCACAAAAAAATTCTAAGTTCAGTGTGGGACACAGACAATTCCTTAGAAATGTGCTGTATGGAAAGTACTTATGGAAAATGTCTCTGCCTTTTACCATCACCACACAGTATTCATCCTGCCAGGAGGCATTGTCAGAGCCCCCATCCAACACTGATGCCAGCCCATGCCAGATTCACTTCATGGAGTAGTTCATGGCTGCCCTGCTGAGCCTGTGTCCAGCCTCCCCTTCACCGTCCTGATGCCTACTCATTGATAGACTCAGAATTGCATATTGCTGCGGGGAAGTTTTTAAACTACTTTTTGGTCAAATTGTAGGTGACACAATTACAGATCCTGACATATTTAGTGCAAGGGGAAATGACTGCCAAGTCTCTCAAGAGACTGCTTTGTAATTGCTCTCAGCAAAGCATTGTTATTATCACTAATAAGTGGGCTGGAGTTGAGAAACAGCACTCATGTTTGGAAGCTGGATGTGCAAGGGAGAAATGGAGTAAGTAAGGAGATGTCAACAGTTGTCAGCATCCAAATTCTCCAGCAGTGAAGGTACAGGAGATAGAATGTTAATTGCTTTCCTGGAAGATGCCCTCTAAGATGGGAATTGCTTATATGAGTATTCTGTATTCCTACAAGCTTTATTTGAAATTCAAAACCAGCTTTTCTCATCAGTGTATACCAGCCAGAGTGACTTTTAATTTCACATTCCCCTACAGACTTTCACCAAATGTTAATAAGTGATTGTACACAGCACAGATGGTTGAAGAAGCAACCTCAGAAAAGGTTGCAGAAGCACATTGTGCTATAGTTTGTATCAAGATAGCGTCTTGGGAACCAAAATTAATTTGTATTTTTGCAGTTTGTTTTCTGTGTGCTTTGCATTTTAAACTGCTTTCATATGTGAATCCTTTGCTGCCTCAGCAGGTCACAAGTATTTAATCTCCGTGGTGGGGAGGGAAAAGAGATAAAGGCAATAGAGCTACAGTGTGTCTGCCCAGCCCAGCTGGTATCTGCATGTCAGGGTGTTGGTGGCTGAAAAGGAACAGGAGGATATTAGGAGCTGGTTGTCTTATGCTCTGCAGAGATACCTGATGACAGACAGTAAGTGCACTGAGGAATTTATAGTTTGAAGGATGAGGTAAACAATGGAAAAATGAATAAATTCACTTCAAGTGACACAACAGACACAGGCAGACCTGGAAGAAAGATTCCAGGATCAGCAAGAGTTATGCAGCACCCACCCTCAGTACATCACAGTGCCTTTTTGCATCACACACACAAGCGACAGCTGATAGGAGAGGTTGCCTCTCTTGGCCTCTAATTTTCTGCCAGAGGGCACCAGTAGCAGAGATCTGTGTGCTCTGGGGATTATAGCCCCCCACTGACACCTGGGCTGGCAAGGCTGAAATGAGTGCAGCAAATTATGAAAAGGAGTGTGCAAAGAACAAGTGTCCCTTGTGCTCTGCTGCCACCAGGCACAGACGGGCAGGAGCCCCCAGTAGCCCCCTGTTCATCTTGCACTCCTCACCTTGCCAGCTCCTGGGGGAGGCAGAGCAAGACACCTTCCTCCCCTGTGCAACATCCCTGCTCCTGCAACCATCCCATGCCTCTGCAGCTTTCAAACTCGTTCTGTTTTGATGGATTAAAACCTAGTAATAATTTACTGATCCGTGAAGCCTGATATTTCATCCAGGAAATGAAAAAGACGTTCACAGGATGATGCACTCCCAGCACCTTATACCATCAGTCTTCCCTTTCAATTTTTCCAGGTAGACACTATACTGGGATTATGTAGTACTTACATAAGGGGGAACTTGAAACTGAGCAAAGCTTTCAAGTGCTTAATTTGAAAACGTGAATCATGCACGTGACTCCTGAATATAAAATAACATGCAATTCTTCTGGATTTTCATATTCCAAAATAATTAACTGAGGTGAAAACATACTCATTTTCCTCTTCAGATACTTCGAATGATACTTGCCAACAGAAGTTGCAGTCATATCTTTGGACTTCTTTTAAAACACAGCAATATTACAAAGAACTATTTTATCAATTGGGCTAAGGTCTGGTTTAATTAGTCTAATTTATACACAAAACTACAAAGTCTCAAGAGAAAGAAATTAGAATAATGTAAAAATGCACCACATGTCAAAATATGTAGAAAGAGATGGAAAGGCTTAAACGGTGTTTAAAAAACCGTTTTTATCTTAAAAATCAGGGAACTTTGAATGAACTAGCATTAGAAGATTTTAAAGTTCTACATACTCCTTTAAAATGTGAATTATTTACAGTGTAATGTAGACCTTTACATCTAAATATGAGCACACATTAATTACTTATTTATGAAAGCATTTTTTGCCAAAAAAAATTAAGATATTAGTCACCAGTTTACTAATTTTACTTTTCCCAAAATTTGAAGTTCAGTGTCCAAGCCCTGCTCAAACTAGAGCCTTTTACTTCTGCCAAGAATCCATAATCAGATAGAAGCATCTCTCACCTGTCTGAGCATTTTTGCAATGACCATGTGTCATGTGTGACAAATGTGACAGTGAGCAGGGGAGCTGAAGACTGGAGAACAGTACAACAGTATCAAATGGGTCACTGGCTCCAAGACAGACCACAAAAGTCAAGTCACCCAGTAAGTAATTTATGTAATGGTGGTAAAACTATCTTGTTTTCATTTAGCAGCATTTCTCAGATTTTGTTACATCTACTTTCTATGTATGTTCTATATGGTCTTTAATATATATTCCAGAAATATTTTTATGTCTGACAGTGCAACACTATTCTTACACTTTCAAAATAGGTCAAACCAGCTCTTCTGTCTGAAATCTTAAACAAATATCTACAGTCACTCTGCAAACTAGTGCCTCCCTCATGCATTGCAGTAGGTTATTTACCCCAGTAAATAATGGTAGACCTCTCAGTTCTAATATTGTGAACAGTTGCTGCACAGCATATTTTACCACATTCCTGCTATAGGCTGCTCAAACCAGAACCCACTCCTGGGCTGATTACTGAAGGAGAATCATTGGACGAAAACGCCACTGCTCTCTGGCCATGGCAGCTGATAGAGGGCAAGAAGCCTCAGGGTCCTACCTTCCTGCACATCCAGGAGGATGAAGGAGAACTTGGGTGGAATGTGGGCAGCACCCAATGCAGGAGGCAGAACAGGGATTTTCCCCCTTGGCTGCCCACAATTACCATCACCTATGACCGGTCAACTGGCTGGCACATGCCAAACTCACACCAGGGCATGGCATGAACCGTCTTCTGTCACCCTGGTGTTTGGGGAGATGGGGAGTTTGATGGGAATGGAGAATGGGTTGGGTGACACTGACAAACAGACGTATAAGGAGGGATCATTTGGGATGGGATTACGGTGGAGGAAACGGAGGGCCAAGACCCTGATGTTGGAGGTACATCAGACAGTATGAAACAAGGCTCTAGGAAATCACACTGGCAAAACTATTTGTGTTAGTATATTTGAACTCCAACCTACTACTGACCTTGAAAACCGGGAACAAGACTTTTGAAGTGCTTATGGGAAAAATGTAAGAGGCAACAGAGATTTCCAGAGGAGAAAACAGAAGAACTGACATCCAGAGCCTTTCCTTTTGACAGCAAACTAGCCAGCCCCAGGACATGGTGATTCAAAGGCTGACAATAAACACAGAACTAAAGATACTTCTCATCTCCGGGGCTTTAATTTTACCTGTACCAGGCTGTTTCAGAAGATATTACAGCCTCTGGAAAGAGGCAATAGGAGACTTTAAGCTCAAACAAGGAGCTCTTTCTTTTCTGGCAGAGGAAAGGGCAACTTAATTACCCTGTTCTGCTTTGCTCAGCCATCGTGTTGTTCCTGCTGAATACAAAGTGCTGAGCAGGAGTGGAGGCTTGATAGAAGAGCCAGCACTGAGCTGATTCACTCTGTTCTGAGAAACAGCTTATTATTTCTTTGCTGATATCAGTTTTGCCATTAGCTCTAAGGAGAGGAGTAAACACTATTTTTCTGATGCACCCATGAGTCCTTCCTTAAAATGTACAATTACTCAGTTCTTAACTGGAGATGTTTTTATTGTAGGGTTGCAAGCATTTTGGTTGCCCTGCTGCCTCCTTGCCTATGGCCATTCTCTGATGCTGTTGAGAATTTACTCAACCTAAAAGTTTGTACTTTTAATAAACAAAGGTTTGCATCATTAAGCTTTCATGTACCTTCCATCGCATTTTCTTCCCTGTCAAAAGACTCTGTAATCCCATGCAATGATTTTAAAAATGCCAAAATAGTGATTTTCAGTTAGCTGTTTCTGTATCTAACTTGACATCTTGAGATTTTAAAAGCTTGGTATAGTTTTGTATTTTCTTGGTCCTTTTGTGTGTGTGTGTGTGTTTGTGTGGGGTTTGCTGTTGTTGGTTTGGTTTGGTTTTGGTGGGGTTTTTGTGGTTTCTTTTTTTCAAGTTTTTTAAGTTGGAATTCTCTATGGCCATTTAGTCCACTGATTTATACAGCAAATGTAAGCCAGATTCTTGTTTCTGCACACTCAAAATAAAGTGCATGGCTACCACAGAGATTCAGCTTGTACCATTTTTATCAATGAACATGTTGGCTGAATAACGAACTGTTTTAAATTTGAAGTATCTTGCTCTGGTATCATTGTTTTGCCCCTATTCATAAATGATGTTAATCTTTAAAAGTTTATCTAATTCTACTATGGATATTTTCTTATCAAAGGGAAAAGAAAACAGAAGTCCTTTATGCATGCCAAATAGCCATGTATAGAGGACCATTTTCTTTATCTCACTGAAACTTCAGACGAGTTTAGTTGCTTAGGGAAGGAACTCTGATGTCAAGATTATAAAAATATATATTTTTCTGCTGGTGAAAGTTCATAAACTTGGAAGTTCTTAAAGCTTTTCTACCACCAGATAAAAACCTGTAAAGAACTCCTGGACTGAGATGCTTGTTTATTATTCTTCACTTTTTGACATTTTATGATCCCACACAGACTAGATGAGTAATTTAATCAGTGCTAATTATAACCAGATAATCAAACAAAGTGTGAGTAAAAACATTGTGACTGTGGGACATTCACATTTTCCTTTCTCTGAACCCTCCTTCTGGCTCCCTTCTCTGTCCTCCACATCCTGTCACCACTGTAAACATATAACATGACAAGGTTGGGGGATAATCTTTTATGAGAACAACTTCTGTATTTGAAAGAAGCAGATAAGCTTTCAGGAACACAAGTCTTTCTTTGGGTATAAAACTGAAGAAGCAAACTTCAGAGCTAAATCCTAGCTCGCCTGTATTTAATTAGATGTGTAAATCATTTAGGACAACTGAGAGAGGCTGGGCAGCTTGAGCCTCAGGAATAGCATGGGGGATATTAGATAAGATAAGAAGGTGATTATCACTTACTGAAGAAAATAACCAAAATAGCAGGTGATGTATTGCCTAAGGAGGAGGGGAAAGTTAATGGAGGGGGGGAGGGGGGATGTGGAGAGATACCACAACATTCCATTAAAAACTACTATTGACTCAGTTTTATGGATCTGACTTCCTAGCATCATATTTTGAAAGTGTTCTGTTTACTTCGTAAGGAAAGCAACAAAAGAGGAAGCAGTGAAACAGAATAAGAGTGTAGTGCTTCTCCTTGGCCTCAGGATTGGAAAGCCATGATCCTCTAGCACAGGACTCAGAAAGGGTATGCAGTGCCTAAAAAGTAGAGACAGAACAGTACTGGAGAAGAAAAAGGAAAATCGATTTTGGCTGTGGAATGAGTCATTGTTTGAGATGGAGCTAGTTCCACAGCTAGGCAGCTGGGCAGGTTGAGGTGCAATGGAATGATTTTCGCAATTACAAGAACTTCTTGCAGAGCTCTTTTATCTGACACTGTTTGCATGTACCTAAAGGAAAATTGCTGAGAACAACTAAGCAGGTGAGAGGAAAATTCTCCAAGGTAACAGATATAATAAAGATTATGAAGATGTATCTTCCCAAGAAACCATTACTGTAGGGAGGCTCTAAGTAAGATAAAAAGTAAGACAGCTTGTTCATTATAGCACACTGTGCATTGTATATCATAATAACAGCACCGTACTGATGTGCCAGTGCTTCCAAAAAGCTTTACACTGTTTCTTATCTTTTTTTTTCTCTGTAAGCTCCTGATTCAGGATAATAGAGATTCAAGCATGCAATCCTTGAAACAATTTTGCTAGTTACAATGCTGTAGAAAGTCTTCTAACACTAGTGTCCGTTCTTTAGATTAACTGTAAATAAAAGCCATTAAAAAGCCGTATGAGCCAACATTTTGGCACAGCTCTGCTTATAACCCACCTCTCTATATGAAGGTTGTCTGATTATGCTTTATATTTAGACATTTAAAAAAGCAGAGGCTCTTTAGAGCTTAAAGTACAATAGCATGAAATAATTTACTATTGTTTGAAGCAGATTTTCAAATATTCCTCCTTTGAAGTGACTAATTGCCTCCTGGTGTGAAAAATGCAGGACAGGGATGCCCGGTGTCATGCGAGCTCCTCAGCATGTGAGGATCAGCCTGCTTCCGTTACTTCCATTAATTCATGTGAGCCATGGGCTTAGCTTTTTACCACACTATCTGAGTTATTTGTAACTACAAAGAGGGTCATGTTCAACTGCCAGAGGCAGAAACAATGGATAAAATTTGTAGAAATTTAATTCATACCTCAAATGCAAAAAATTCCCTAGAAGGAACTTAGCTTTAGGAAAAGAGAACCGTCCTGTGATACTTCATATCTAAGGATATTTGTCCAGCTTATATTCAAAGGACTCTGGAGTTTTCATTCCCTTATTATCTGAGGGACATTTCACAATAAAAGGAATCTTCCAGCAAGAGTCTAAGCACTCTATAAATTCAACAGAAAAGTGGACTGAATACCAGATCCTGAGCTGTGTAGTTTATCTGCAGTTTTGTGCAGTATCCAAGAGTTTTAATTCTGCAGAGAAAACCTACTCTCCCATGCCAGCAGGCCTAGGACTGAGTTTTGTTCGTCACTCATGCAGCCAGTACAGCCACATCCCCACCTCTAAAGCTTTGCCCTGTGCTTTAGGATCTCTATCCATCAGAATGAGTAGGACCCACTGCTCGCTTAAAACCTTTCATTGCTCCACCCAACCCAGACTGAAGGCTCTTCTCCAGAGGACAGACTACAACACATTCCTACAGATCCACTGAGAGCAGTGACCTTCACACAGTCTGCTGTCACTGAATAACCAGTTGTGAATCAATTGATGGACATTCTGGCCCAGGCAGTCTTGCTTTGGGAATTAAACCTGGTCCTGAGCAATGCCCAAATAGGATCTGTGACTCCAAGACACTCCTTGCTTGTGAAAATCACGCACTGGAATGGTCATCGAAAGAGCGACACTTTAACAGCAATAAGTAAAACCAGAAAAGCAATTTTCTTCAGCAATGTCAGTCCTACACAAAGTCTTCTAGTGTTGTTTGAACTGATCCAAGCCAGTCTTTCATTCACAGAGTGTTTGGCAGGAGCTACAGCTCTTGAGCCAATCTGAGCTAGAGTCACTTGGCACCCCGTTCTCAACCATGGCAGGTGGATGTGCCACCTTTGGTTGGCACTATTCCCAGAAATACCCTGGGAGTAAAAGTGACACTGAAGAGACACAGTATTTGTGTTACATGCTTTTTCCCAAATTGTTTGGTTCTTAAACTGGCTAGAGCCCTCCAAAGCTGTCACAGACCTTTAAGTTATTTCTCTGTCACAGAAAACTTTCTACTGGTCATAAACTACTACTGAGTTTTACTAGAGTCATCAGTCACTCTGTGCAAGAGCACAGTTCAATAAAGTGCACCAGGACTCAAAAATAATTCCTGGCAGAAGACACCAGCATGAAGGGTGATTCACCCACAGGAGGATTACAGAAAATTACAAAGCAACCTGGAAAGCTGACAGCAGTAGTGAACACAGGAAAGCAAACATGATTTTATATAGTAGGAACTTGATATGTGAAGAGAAGTTAAGATCAAGTTGAGAAAATGATGACTGTGCATAATCAAACAGCTATATCCATCTCATTAAAACAAGTTTATTTTCAGCTCATTAATTAGATATAACTTTCTTATGCATTCATGCTATATCTTTAGTCTTTAATGAAGGAAGTTGAATAAAACTGTCCATCAAAGAAGGTTTATTTTACCCATATTTTGAAATACGTGAGCCATATGTACACTCAGGCAATGGGGGATCTTACCCACAATACTGTGAACTGGAGCATTTTGTAGCCATCTCTAATTACAGATGCAACGCTGGAGGCCTGCCTGCTCTGCACCTACCTCCTGCAGCTGCTGCAGGAGCAGATCAGGGCATCCCAGCAGCTCCTCCAGTTGCAGAATTACAAAATTCACCATGACTGGAAAGGAAGGGGTAGCAGCATAGGCTGTGCCTGCTCACATCAAGACCACATCATGGAGAATGGTTTGAGGTAAGAAAGTCTCTTTTCTTCATGTGATTATCTACAGATACATTCACACTGTGGGTCACACTGTGAACGTTACCTGCTTTCCCAGAAAACTGACATCAGAAAGGCTTTGCTCTTTGAAAGCTAAAGGAAAGAACAGGATGCATGGACTGAAAAGTCTTTGTTACAAAAGGTGTAAGAAGTGGGTTCGAGTCTCACTGGGGAGTCTGCTTCCAGAGGAAACACTGAAAACTCTCTTCAGTTGAGTGGCAATACAGTAAGATGAGAGAACACTGAAAAACCTGCATTTTGTAGGTACAGGGCAGATAACATGTTTTCCTCAGTTTTGGGAAGTAGGTCTACACCTTTTACTAGGTAATGGTGAAGACCTAAACCAGGATTTTAGTAGAGATTTGCACATGGCTGAAAATCTGATCCCTTTGGCCAAATGCATTTTAATAGAATTCCTCCTGCAATTGCTGAGAATGCCATTACCAAGAATAAGCAAGCTTGCTTTAGCCTAAGAGCCAGCCCAGGATCAGCCATCGCCCTACTGCTTTTATGACACTTAAGTGAATGGAGAGGAATTGGATGTTCTCCAATGGCTCTTGTGAATTTGAAAATCTCTGGCTATTAGTGCATGCATATAGAAACATCAATCACAGCATTATACCTATACACAAGCACTTGAAAAAAAACACAGTCAGGATGTTTCTTTGTTCCTATACATATTTAATAATAACACACTCCCTCCTGAGTTGCCTCATTTAAATAGGAGTATCTGCCTCCGGTGCAATGTGCTGTTGGATTAAAGCTACAAAACATGCAGACGTCAACAATATATTGCTTTCTGGCAACAAGAGTTTGGTGTACCTTGCTAGTTAAGAGTTTCATTTTCAGCCCAGTACATTGTGTGTAGGATGGGCTGGGGCCTCAGGCTTTAAATTAATGTTTTAAATGAGACAGAAGCATTCCAGGGAAGAGAAATTACCTGAAAATCACACATCTTCTGACATATAATTCTGCTACACAATTTTGACATCTGAATTAAGTTAGATTTGTATCTCTATTCCTATTTCAGAAGGAAATTTTTCCAGGCTTCATTTCTAGGAATGAGACCACAGAAAAGAGAGATGCAAAATATAGTGGAGAGGACTTCCATTTGCAGATAAACAAGTTATAAACAACAAAATGAAACCAACGTTCAGTAATTGTGCTAGAATAATCATCAGGATTTACAGACAAAACCAGAGCCTAGGACACCGATCCAAATATTTAACAAGATGAAAAATTCAAAATCTGGATGCTTTTCCATTTCAGAAGATATGTACTGAGAAATTTGAAATAGAAATAGCTGATTTCTCAAACACACAAATTGACTGAAGGTAAAATGGAAAGTAATTGTTTAATTATCATTAATACCCAGCTTTTCCTGTTATTCTTTCCTTTAACTAAGGAGAAATAGATGATTCAGTGCAACTGTAGGAACTTTATCTGGGCTTTATTCCTTGGGAGGACTCATGGCACAATTAGTAAATTTTCCATTGTCAAGCTTTTGCATAGATTACATTCTTCCACATTAAAACACCATGGCTGAAGATTAACGTGCAACCAAAAAACCAAACCAAAAACCTCACCAAAAGCCCCAAACAAACTGACAAGATTTCAACTACATTGTGCCTTCTTTAACACTTTCTTTATCAGCTCTGATTTTGGGCCCATCAGAGCTTGGCATGTGCATTTCAGAAATGCACAAATGACAGTGCACTTTAAAGGAAGACAGCCTCTTTTAGAAGAATCGTTTAATTTTAACAGAATAAAGGAGGCATAAAGGAGATGTAGGATTTCAGTCATCTTGGCCTCATGCAGAGAGAAACCCAAATATAACCCAAACAGTGTCATATTGCTGAAGTTTTGGTGAAAACAAACATTTAGGTCATTTTAGATTTCCACACCATTTGAAAATACAGGAAGCTTGTGTCAGTTCTCTGTTTCACATTCATTCTTTGCTCTTATCTCATGTCTTTTTATAGCAGGAGTTGTGATGTGGTTGGAGCAAGCAAATGCAGCTAATAAAACAGATGAACTGCATCTGACTTTCAACCTTGCTAACATTGGGTCCTGGAGTTACTGATCAACAGCAAGGGGTAATTTCTTTAAATAATGGCTTTGGGGCTGAACAGGGTTCACACTTCTTGTCATGATTTTCATTCCCACTCAATATCTCTTTGGGAAATGAACAGTGGCCCAGTACAAGGTAGTGGCCACTGCCCAACTGTGCTGGGAGAGGATCTTGAGTCTAGTGTGCTTTCACACAAAATAATTTGTCTCTGCAAAAATAGTCAATCAAAGTTACAACTCTACAACATGAAATTACAGTATAAATGCACTTTTGAATTCTACTTTAGTAGTAGCTTGCTAGCAGATGGCCTGGGGACAGGCCCACAGTTAACGTGAATGAATGGAAAGGGTGAAGCCCTCAGGGGGACTCAGAGCTCTTGTTGCAGCAGATATTCACATCTTTCACCTTCCACTCAGAAACATCCTTATTTTGCTATTTCAGCAGTGATTGAATTAAGTGCTTTCCAGTGTTGAGGCAGGAGAGGGGAAAAGGGGTTGGAGGCCAGCAGTGGTCCAGCAGGCAGTGGTGAGCTGAGGAGGATGGAGGGTGTTGGAATGGATCTATCCATTTAGGAGTGGATTCATAAAGGAAAACACTGGGGCTAAATCGAGTCTTCTATAGTATGTGCAATCACATTTTGTCCTTGTGGAGTTTGTGGGACTGCTACACATATTTCAGCCCTCTAGACTATAATTTCGTGAATGCAGAAAGCTTATGTTTGGTTGTACGGTAAGAAAGTAATGCAAATAAGTTACTTCTGCCCTTAACTCAGTCTGAAGCACAATCTCATTGTTTACAGCCAGGGGACAGCAGTTCTTTATCAACTTGTACACACAGATGTTTTTCTTGAATTTATATTTCTGATTACTGACTGTTAGGCCTGTTTTTTACAAAGGCTGCCAATAGCTGCATTTTCATCTGACTGAAAGGTATTTATACATAAAGGGGTTTTTCTCTTTACTTCTCCCAGTTCTGTAAAAATTTGTGAAGATAAGCAACATTTTTTTTCTCCATGAGGGATGGTATCACTCTCAAAGATATTTTAGTCCTTATAATGAGAGATATGTAGAAAAGCCAACCACTTTAAAATGCCACTGCACTATCAAGGTTCGTTGTTCTGCATGTTCTGAATACTTGTGTTGAAGTCTTGGAGGCTCACTTGGGAAAAGAGCAGCACAGGACAGGAGAGTGAGGCAAACAACACAGAAAGTTTGCTTTTCAGACATGCCAGCTGTAACTCAAGGTGAATTTAATCAAAATGGTAGTTGTTTACTACTTCTTGTGAGTCTCCACACAGTTTCAGGGAGGTTTTATGGAGATTGCTTCAACCAAAGTAAAACATGTCAAACAACATATTGGTGTGTCCATTAAAAAATACGAAAAACACTGCAGAGCCCAGTTTGATTTTATGCAGTGTAAGCATACATTCCTGTGGTCGCTTCTCAAACTGTATTATAGTAATTCTTCACATAAGCTAGAATTTATTTTCTTCTTGCTTTCTGTGTTTAATCTTTTAGTGAAAAAAAGGACTTTTTTCTATATTGATTGTCATCCAAAATCTTAGCACTATGAAGCAGATGAATTACCATGAACTCTATTTGCAGATGTACGCTCTTGGCTATCACAGTGGGATGTGAGGAGCTCAAGGTCAGTGAGGCAATACTGAAGGAGAAAACATGCCCTGCACATCCTCATTCCTGTTCCAGCATCTCTCTGATGGTTCGTCATTCAAATTAGTGTGGGCATGAAGGGAAGTCTTAAGAAAGGTGCCACAAATCAGTGTACCTAGGCAGATGATATAAAGCAGAGGAGAAAGAGAATGTACCACTTCTTTGAATTCCTCCGCTTACCCAAAGGCAGGTTTACGTATCTCTGGCTCTGCCTGTCCTGTTGGTTTTTTGTGCAAACTGTTCTTAAAAAAAGTCCCTGGCAAATCCCTCCCTTGATTAAGCAATCTTTTCTGGGAACTGGGCTGTATATCCTGGGTCTCCAGATTTGCCTTTCCTTGCAACAGTTCTGGGGAATTGGCATTCACACGCTGACTTGTTGTGACTAGTCTTCATAAACTCCATGAGATAAGACATTGTGTGGGCTGCTGCTGTCCGGGGTGCTTGCTCCATGGGTAAGAGCTGGAGCAATGGGGGACCTTTTGCATTGACCTGTGAAGGGCGGGTGTGAACTGTGTGTGTGTGTAGAGGTTTGTAGTTGTATGGAACATAAATTGTGGCAGCCATAGCCCTTTGGTGAAAGTTATAAGGTGCTCTGACCCAGCTAGAGAGCTGGGCTAATGTTGCGGTGGGTATGCAGAAGTCAGCAAAGACTTTCAGAGGGTCTTTCTCAGAGAGCAAGAGCTGCACTAGCTTTGAAAGCAGGAAAGGGCAGTGAGGAGGCAACAGGGAATTAGGAGTGAGCAGGGAATAAGAGGGAAACAAAATATTGGAAAGTTTGCTAATTTTTAAGATGCTACAATACAGAAGTGGTAGGGCTTTTTGATAAAACATAAGAGCTTGGTTTTCAACCTTGCAGCCCTAATGGCAGAGAATAAAATATTGATAAATCACATTTCTTTTCCTTTTTCAATTGAGTCTTAGTGGATGCTTTTTTAATACCACTCCTTACGTACCCGGTACTTATTCTAAGTATCACTACATCAGTTAATATCTGTAAATCAAGATTAACATGTGTCTCTGAGCATGTCTGAGATGTAGTACTAGTGACTACATCTATTGTAATGAATACTGTATTTTAATAATTGATGTCACATGCTATATTTTGCCCTTCTTTGCACTGGGACCTTATCCAAATGCATCTGAAACACTCTTTTTAAATGGAAAGTAATGGTAGTGAAACAAAAATGCAATCTCTTCCCTTTTAAAGGTGCATGGAATTTACATGCTAAATTCAAGTGAATTTCAACTCAGTCACTGGATCCCTGTTAAAGTGCTAACGAATTGAAGTTTTGTGAACCCTTCCCCAAATTCACTGGAAAGGAAGTCATGAAACATTCATTTAAGTAAATTACAGCTCCACACCCTATTAGTCATAGAACTTGAAAGTAATTTGAAATCTTGAGTATACATGAATTATTGAACAATGAGTGAAAATGAGAGAAAATGGGGACTTATAACTTGCGCTTCCACAATTTGTGTAAATTGCTGCTGTGGTCCCTCTCTTCAGTAATTTCAGGGCAGTGTTGAAAGAGCAGCAGAAACCTGTAATATTTAAAACCAGTAGGATTCTTATTACATACCAAAGGCAGAAGGCAGCAACAGATCAAAGATGAGAAAGGACTTAAAAGGGAATGTGGAGGGTTCTAGTTAGTCCCATCTGAGCTTGTGACTGGGTTGAGTTCTATGCCTTTTCAGCTGGTTGCCCTCCTTCCATTTGGTTGGTGGAGAAGGATATTTTGTTAAAGATAGTTAGGACAAGCTATGAAGGTATGCTCTAGCATCATCCCTGGCATGAATCTATGGGATTAAAGAGGCAAAGCAAAGTTACAGAAACATCTCAAACATTTTGAATAAGTCTCATTAGATGAAATGGAGTCTAAAATGCATTTAATCATCCAGCAAAATTTCCTGTCCTCCAGGAAAGGAGAATAACAGAATATCCATTAAATGTATTAAATATCACAGCAGATTTTGAAGGTACCTGTAGACTTCTTATAATACAGCGACAGGCACTGCAGAATAACTGTACAGAGATACAGATTCAGCTGTTAGAACTGGTCTATGAGTAACGTTAAATTTTGAAATAGATCTTTTTTTCCCTGTGTTTAGTTTTTTTACCTATTCTGAACATAATTTTATGTGGCTATTTACCTAAACAATTTTAGGATCCTTCTTTACAATTTTGTCCTTTCCTTGCTATAAAGGTCTGAGCAGCACCTTTTTTATCTCTCACACCCAAGTCTCATTCAATTTTCTGAACTCCTCATTCTCAGTGCCTTCACTCATTCATTCTTCCTGTATCCTACAGATTTCCTTTCTGGAACTGGATAGTATTTAATATGGGCTCTTTTTGTTAATCCTTCTAAGTTAGTTTAACCCCACATGAAGGAGAACTACCTTCTGTGGCCAGCACTTTTACGATAGTCTTATATTTTAACAAGACTGGATACAAATTCGTTCTTTGTTCTCAGTTGCAAGCAAACTTCTTGACTATCAAACCAGATATCTGATTTTCCTGTCTAATTGATATCTGGAAGCTAAAAACCTTCTATTGTCTTTTATAGCGTTTATCTTCCTGCACTGTTAATATCTTTTCTCGTAATCTTAAGGGTTCTTTTTCTATACCATCAACAGTACTGAAGAGATTACAGCAGTCTGTTATGTATTTCTATTTTCTCATTATCATAAATGCTAATCTTGATTGCCATTTGACTGTGTTTTGGTTTTCTCTACAGTAAATGTATCTCCTCGTTTACTACGTACATTAACCATACCTTCTATCTGATGACTTTTTAGAAGAATCATTCTTTCTTTCAGTTCTGCTTCTGCTGCTTCACTACCCATTACTACATCCTTACGTTCCTTCCATCCTTTTCCCTCTTTTTTTCTGATCAATAACAAGGGTCTCCAAGATCCTTCACAAATTTTCTTTCGTTTAGTTCATAAATTAAAATTCATAGTCCTGCAGAGACCTCACACAGAGACTTTGACAGAGTTCAAGAGGAGTCCTTTCTCTACAAGTGCTTTCTGAGGTTTTCTAATGAAAAAACTTTTTTATATCATCAATCTTGTGCTCACTTTTAATATTTATTGTTTTGACATGTCACTTCATTAAAGCCAGCCAAGCTACAAATGTCTTTTAGTAAATGAGTTTTTTAACCTTGTCTGTACAAGAAATATTTCCTTGCTGTTGTCTCTGAGAGGATATGATCCTTCAGTTCAAAAGAAAAAAAATTAGGCTGGCAAATGGCAAAGCTGGAAAAGGCAGAAAAGTTATGCACTTGTAGTTAATTTTAGAGTGAGCTGAAGATCTTTTTGGCAAGTACAAGCTGTACTTTCACAGTGGCCACAGTGACACGGCCTACAGAGTGCTCGAAGGGCCAAGTGACAAGCTCAGTCTGCAGTCATGCAATAAGGTACTGGCCAGTACCTGTGAGTACTCATATGAAAACCTCAGTGTGCTGTTTGCACATTGTCACAGGAGACCTGTTGGGAGGGCTCCAATCAGCGGTTTGGAGCCAGGCCACGCACCTCAGTTTGCCAGTCTAAATCAACAGTTCACAAACAGGTTAGTTTGTGTAAGGTATCTGGCACCTAGACAAAAGTCAGACTGAGAGGAAACAGGAGTCCTTTGTGAATGTCTCACAAACAAGAAAAGAAACTAATTTCATTGGGCTATATAGAAAACAGATAATATGATCAGTTCCAGTTTTAAGCCAGAGCAGTATAATTGAACCAGCTGTAAGAAAAGGAATTTAGATTGACATAATGACAACTTGCAAGCCGTCTTTTGCAAAATCATTGTGCCATATTTAAATAGTTAATTGCTTTCCTTAGGTATCAGGGCCCCAGGAAGTGTTAAGACCACTTATGAAAAGGCAGCTTTGGCAGTTTGGGTGCTTGCTGCTTTGTAAAGTATTTGTAGGATTCCAGGTGAGATGGACCACACGTTGCCAGGCCTACTATGGTTAACACATGCTAGGACAGGCAATTCCTTGATGAAAGATGATGTACTAAGAGTCCAGAGGAAAAGGAGAAGTTTAAATTCTCCTTTTACCCGTGTGAATATAATGCATGACTTACTCCTGATTTGTAACATGAAATTTCTATGCATCCATTTCCGGTGTTATAAATAGACATAAAAGCTTCTGAGTAAAAGTATAACCTGAAAAATAAAAGTACACTAGAGGTTTTACCCTCCAGCTCACCAAGGGCATTAATCAGTACTCAAAAACGCCTCTTCATCTCAGCTTGTACCTCTGGAGCAGTCACAGAATAACCAGTGTCTGGCCTCCTCATTTAAGCTTCTAACCCCATTGTGCAAACCCAGGGAAAAAGCAGCAATGATGTAAGTAGGTAAATTAAAGACTAGACACAGTTCTGATCTCTGCTCCTCCTCCCTTTTTCCCCTCTCAAATTAAGAAAACACATACCAGGATTTTTAAGGGGGATTGAGGAGTTAAACCAGGACATGACTTTTAGCTGTGACAGGAAAGGGACTTATCCTGCTGTTTTACATTCACCAAACCTTTTAGGCCCTGCAGTGCGGCTGTGGGAATTCAGTTTGCTTGCATGGGGAGTGACCTCCACAATGTGAATCTTCTGTTGTTACTTAATTTAGCACTGCAAAGGACCAACTAATTTTACGTGGGACTCCATCGGTGCTGTAAATGTTGGCACTTTGGATAGGCTGAGTTTATCTCAACAGATAGTCCTAAGAGCCTGATAAATTTAAATGCTAATGCTAGTGTTTAAAAAGTGGAGTTATACCAGCAGTGCCAAGCCAAAATAAGATGCAGATAAGTGGAGCTGTTAAAAATGTGGTGTGTTACTGCTGGCAAAATTGTTTCCTCTTTCAGCTTTTATTTAAACAACAGCACTTCCAGTTTACTGGAAATAGCATATGGAGGTTTTTATTTCAATTTACTTTCATTTTTGCTTTTTTCATTCTTTATGATCAGCATTTCACAAGGTGTGAAAGTGATGGCAAAAGCCTATTTTATTCTTTACTTTTAATGCTCTGACACTGGACATGTCAGCACCTGTGTGAGAAGCACTGCTCACCTCCCACCACACAATCCCGGGGGCGGGGGGCTCTCCAAGCTGCCACCTGATTTAACTTAGTGAATGTGCTACCCATACACTGGACACTGATGGTGGTGTGGACTAGGGGAAGGCAGTCAGTTGTAGTACATGACTCACTACTGAATCACCACAGCAGCTGGTGTTAGTTTTGCCATATAAACCCTATTTAATATATTCTATTCTGGTATATGAAGGAAGACAGGCATAATGAAGATAAAACAAAGAAAAAGAAGTATTATGCAGGCATCAATGCTATGGGCTCTTGTTGTGACAGACACAGTTCATAGTTTGCTCCTAT
>JAWWMO010000121.1:95607996-95620753 GCA_035047845.1 Dendrocincla fuliginosa
AAGAAAAAGAAGTATTATGCAGGCATCAATGCTATGGGCTCTTGTTGTGACAGACACAGTTCATAGTTTGCTCCTATAGGTCCACCCTTATTTCAGCCATATTACACCAGGAAACTTTCCCAACTTTGTTCTGCAACCTCCCACTGCATGTTCTTGGCAGCACCTTGCTTTTATTGTGGTTAAATGTCACTTCACATAAACTGCCCAGGGACACAATGGAACATTAGTCTATACCAGAAACAAGGATTAAGTACCATGCAAGAAATAATAGTGTAACCCAAATGGATTTCCATGGGAGAGGGAAGTGTTCCCTGTTCCTCCAGTGCAGGTGTTGGCACTGCAGTGCCACCTTGCTGATCCTTCTTCCATAAAGATCCCTGAAAACCAGCCAGTTCCCTATTCTCCTGGAGCATTAAAGCCGTTTCCCCACCTTGAAAGAAGGTGATGCTCGCTAATGGAGGAATATCCAACTCAGTCAGTGACTGATCCTTGAAAGCAGCCCTTTTTGCCCTGGAAGTTAATTTAAAATGAGCTGTATTTTTGATGCTGTCAGGAAGCTTGGCTGGTTAGTCCTCAAAGGTTACAAACAACAAGAGAGAGGGAGGGTTCCTGTTGTGCTGTGGCAACTGTCGAAAACTCGTGTACACATTAGGAAGATCAAACGTTTGCCCAGCCTGGGAAGGAGCAGGTAAACACCACGCTAATCCCTCTGGAGCAGTGAGACACACGGGCTGCCAGGATATACTGCTTTCATCAAGAGGTGCAAGAAGTCAGTCAGGATTTGTTTCCCTCCTGGCAGTTTGTTTATTCAAGGTACCCACGCTCTGATGGTTCGTGCTTTACAAGGCTGCCCGACTTATTTCCTTGTTGTGCAGCTGTGCTGATCGAGGTACAAGGGAGCATAGCACAAAGGGAGAGGAAAGCTTCAAAAGGGCAGCTCAGCACTAGGAAAGCACAGAGAAGCTGATAGCAAGGTCTCAGGGACCTGTAGATCTGTGGCTGCAAGCTCTGCTATTCCTTAACCATCAGACCTATCTGGTTCCTGCAATATGTTCCCAACAAGCTAAACTGGGTGTTGAGGATGCATTTATAGAATGTGATAAAACACATTTGAGCTGATGCAAAAAGTACATAGTCATCATATGGGATTTGGTGCCTGAATCAGGGTTACCTCATGAGCACCTTCTTCCCTTTGGGAGCAAGGCTCCAAAGGCTGGCTGTTGGATGATCCCAGGCAAGCTCAAAATTATACTGGCTAGCTTGAGTCAGAAATTAACCAGGGCTAGGTTTGGTTTTTTATCCTGCTAATAATACAGAAAAAAAATGGTGTGTATCTCTGCTAAAACCTCAGACAGTACTACAGGCTGTGCAGAACACAAGTACACAATGCCTATTAGCCTTGGATCTGTAATTAGTTTCAGGCTATATAAATTAAAGGGAAAAAACCCTAATTCTAAAACATTATTAAACATTGAGGCAGACATCACCAGTGGTGTCTTCACTTTGAATCAAGCCATGTTGACACTATGGAAGAAAAAGAAAGTCCTGAAGATCTGAAAAGGAAATGAGAGAGCTTGGTGCAACTGGAAAGCTGCTTCCTCATTTATCCAAACCCATCAGCATCTGCGGTGCAGTGGTTTGGCTTGGCTACCTTGGAATATGTTAAGAGAGACTTGTCTCTGTATAAATTGTTTAGATTTTCTTCTAAATGTCTTTCCAAACTTGTTTTCCTAAAGTCTTACTCAAAACTTTATAATGAAAAAACAAAGATGCATTTAGCAGAGTTTACTGGGTGTTAGTGGCAGGTAGGGCCTGCTAAACCTTGTGGAGGAAACGCTGCTTCCAGAAAGTGAAGATGTTGACATGAAACAGAGGGAGACGTGTCTGTTGAGCCAGACAGACACACAGCTAGGGATGCAAGACAGAGGGTGGCAGTGGAGCTGTCGTCAGAGCTTAGTAGCCTGGACATCTTGATAAGGTACAGACGAAAGCCAGGCTGCATTCCGGTGCCCTGCAATGTTTACAAATGCATCCTGAGACAACAGAGAAAAAAAACCCCAATCTTAATCTGAAGAAGATGCCACAGACTTTGCTTTGCCCACACAATGCAGGTGAAGATGCAAAATCACACATGCAGAAAGCTATGGAGCGGTGGGCCACTCTACACCTTCTGCATTGAAAACATGTCCTCAGTTGAGTGGCTTGCCTGAAACTAAGGGAGTTTGGGGGTGGAAGTGCTAGAATGAATCTCAATTCATGAAATTTCTTAACCTGCATCAAAGACATTGATCAAAGTCCAAAATTTACATTTCTTCCCTTGAATCCCATCATCCGTGTCTTGTGCAGAAAAAATTAGGGAATCCGTCCTCTTAAGGGGAGGAGATAATGAACAACTCAGAGGGCTCACAACCTGTGGTACCATTAATAAGCTGTGTGCTAATGAACTACCAGAGCTGAGAGAAGGGAGTGAGTCTTCATGCTACAACTTGTGACTGCAGTAAATCTTGCTCTGGTGCTACAGCCACCTCACATGGTAAGTGGATGGTAGATGATTCAAATCAAAACAAAAGAGCTTCAAATTTATTTTGGTTTGTTATTTTCTTTAAAATGTGAAAGTCACAACTACAACTGGGACATTTTTTTAACTTTTGAGGGCAAGAGCTATCCTTTTTCTGCATTTCTCTAGCACATAATGAGTAAAAGGGATCTTAGGCTACACCACCTTACCATTACTTCTACTACAGTTTGAATCCAGTGAAATTGCTGGAGGTTTTCTGGAATAAAATGTCTGATCTCCCTGGAAAAACAGTTGCATATTCCTGATGGTTTATATTTCACTGTTTACTTTGTAAGCAGGAATAACTTTGCTGTTATCAGATATTTTCCTACAGTTTTTAACAGCAAGATAGATGTACGGCACTTTGTGAATGTGACAGCTGAGTTCTATTTCATTGCTCTTTAAAATTTTTTCTGCTTTCTCTCTGCTTATGAAAAATCAAGGAATTATCAGGGATTTGCTTTTTCACTATGAATGCAAATGCATGGGATGACAGCTGAGCCTCACTGATTTAAGGCTTCACAGACCCATCTTGTAAACATTAATGGCATTTGAGTCATCTTGTCTGCCTCCTCACAGTCATACAGAAAGTATTGAATGTTGGGAAATCAGGGAGGTAGAGGACCCCTTTGTTTTATGACGTCGTCGTCCATAGTGTTACAGCTGTCACGAAAGTTCAGTCTGACTTAAAAGATTTATGGAGTTTGGAGACCTTTTTTGTCAGTGTTTCCTACCTATATAAAATAAATAAAAATCAGGCAAGAAAGCTTCCTAATAGGGCAGTCTAGATCTGAAGAGCAAATTAAGGTCAATTCCTGCAAAGAATTCAAGCGTGAGCTACTTTTCTTTTTCAAGTAGTTTTACTTATGTTAATAGCCACAGTTCCTTAGTGTATGAATTATTCATGTGCATGAGTCTCCACAAGACTTGAGCCTGCAGGTTACAAACTTGTATTAAGCCCTGAGTGCCTTAAAAATACATTGTTAAAGAAGTACAGAACAACTTTTAATTGATTCTAGACAGAATTGCAACAGCAACAGTTAATTATTGTGAATAAAGATGATTAGACAAACACCACCTTCATAAGCAGAATGTAGTAAATATCTTCAATATATCTTCAGCATGCTGCATTGCATATTATGTCTTCATTTTATGCAGGAATGTTGTAAGGAGCGTATGGCTACAGTCATCCAAAGGAAAATACACAGACATTAGGCAGTACATATCAGAGGTTTCAACAGAAGAGTGACAACTCCAATTTAAAATCTTTTTATTTTCTCTTTGTATCCATCAGTGTGTTCTCTACACTTCCGAGCAAGGTTAGCCACAATTTTGGGAATGTTGATTGTTCTAGTGACTTTTTTTACAGTGGTGGTAATTCCTGGTGATTCCCACCATCTTGGTGACTAATGACAAGCAGTATCAGCCTTCAGGACCCTGATCCCCACTCCCTGCAACTGATGTCTCTTAGCAGCACTCAGGATGCTCTACAACTTGACACAACAGTATCCTCAAAATGCATGAGGGGGCCTCACCTGCAAACAGGATCCTAGGAGTTCCTCTCTATATTTGATACAAAGTTTCCATTAAAATGGCAGAGGTGGCTTCCAAGACCTTGACGACCTCTTCCATTTCCCTTAGCAGTCAGTCCACAGTTGCTCCCCTCCACTTGTAGGGTTTTCCTACCCATTGTTCGTCCCTCTGCTTCCCACAGCAGCAGTCATGGAAGCAGGCACTCAGCCAGAAAGCACAGCCTGGAGACTGGGTTCAGGCAGGGAACAGCAAAAACTACTGGCAGAGTGAAGAAGAGGGAGAAGGGTTACAGGCAGCAGGAAGGTGGGGAGGGAAGGTCCCAGTGCCTGCAGGAGGGCTGGAAAGCTCCAGCTGTACACAGACGTGGAAATGGTGGCTGAAATGGCATCTTCTCCATGCTGTGACTGCCACTTGTTTCAGTCATGAATCGGTGAGGTTCTCCAAGTAATTTTATTCCCACGTTGACACTCAAGCATTGGGTTTGTTTTGAATAACTGATATATGACAGACTCATCACATGTGAAGCCTCTCCAGGAAAACTGAATGAGTGGTTTGTGGTTTTTTTTCAGTTTTGTTTTGTTTTGTTTTTGGTTTTGTTTTTGTTTGGTTTTGGTTTTGTTTTTGTTTTTTTGTTTTTTTGTTTTTTTTAATCTGTATACCATATCTGTTACACACTGCCCCAAAAAATTCAATACTGTGCAACAGAGGCATGTTTTGGAATTAGAGTGAGTGAAAGAGGTTAACTGCACCTAGAAATGGCAGATTGCCGTGGGTATGATCCAGTCCTTTTCACTCATGAGTCCGTGTTTTTGAAAGGCAGCTACACTCAGAACAACTTTGTGAAATTTCAAAAAAAAAGATAAAAGAAACACAGCCCAAAGACAGGTTGTTCATGTCAGCTTACTGAACTTGGGAAAATGAATGCCCATTCAAAATGGCACTGCATGAAGCAATGCAGCTACATGGGTGAGAAGCCTGTAATGTGGTGGAGGAGAAAGCAAGCTGAAAATTGTTCGTACTCTCACCTCAATAAACTTTTTTAGCCCTGGGTCCTTGCCCTTAATCAGGCACTAGGGAATGCTGCACCCACCAGCTGTAAGTATCCCTACCCTGCTGGTCCCAGCCAAGGGACCTCTGGTCTTTTGCTCCACAGTTTCTGCTGAAACCATCAGTGTTATCCATTCTCTCTGTCCAGTAGCCCAGTAACTATATCCCATTCCGTGCTTCTTATGCCACAAGTTGAAATTTGTCTCCTGCCAGTTGGTGCTGTTTCAGTTGTTCACCTGCCAATGTCTAAAAGCTCCCTCTGCCCTTGTGACCTGTCCCATTAAATAGTTGTCCCTGTACAGTAAGGGCAGCCTTTAATGACATTTGGATGCTTTCTGTGCTGAGTAGCAGATAAGACATTGACACATCTGACAAATGATCAGGAAGGGTAGAAGAGGTTTGTACGTGCTGGATCTCATTAACAAAATGAAGTAAAGAGCTGAGCTCTCCTGCCTGTTTACCACCAGGTTTAAAAGGTTAGGCTGGGGATGATGTCTGTGAAGGGGTTCAGAGCACTGAGGAGATTGTCACCAAATTGTAAGCATTGTTTTCAAGTACCAGTTGTTTAATTCACAGAGCAGGTATCAGTGTATTCTTAGTCTTTGCTGGGTGCTTTGCCGAACTCTCCCTCCTCCCTCTGCATATTACACAGACACTCAGGGAAGATAGAGTGAGTGCATGGGTCCTTGGGATGCTCTTTGGGAGACTGGTTCCACCACAGGTATTTTTTGGACCTCGAGTAACTTACATGGCTTTCTCCATCCAATCCTCTCTCTCTTGAGTAGTAGTGTATGTGTGCCTGGCATATTGCAGCAGTGCACCAAGATACCTGAATTGTCTTCCAGCCCCTGTGAGACAGAGGGTGTATTAATCCAAGTGAAGTACTGCATTTATATGGCTTAGGACTTCTTGGCTAGGTCTTTGATACATGATACTGCACTGAGCCACATAAAAGCTCCCTGTTGCCAATGTTTTAATGTTTCTCACTTTTGAACCCCTGAAACAGTTCAGGAAAGACACAGCCAGCTTCACAAATGTCCCAGATGTAGGTTTTGCATATGTGAATGTCCTTTCCTTAGCCACCCCTTTCAGTTCACATACAGGTCAAACTCTTCTGCAGGAAGTACAACGTCTTTTTTTAATTTTTGGAGTGAGCAAACCACACTCAGTGTTGAGGTTGTAAATAGCTTAGCCCAGGCAGTGAGAGTGGGGGAAACACAGAGGTGGGGGGTCTGGGTAATGTTAGTCACTTGAGGACCCCACGGTGACCCTGCCCAGCCAGCCCTGCCGTCTCCTTGCTCCACACTAAGCAGAGCTCAGGGCTGTACACACACATGCAGCTGCTGCACAAGTACAGACACAGGCACAACGTGCTCCTGTGCTTCTCCCCACAGCTAGCCCGGGGCTTGCTGAGACACTAAATTATATCATTATGTGGATCTTGGATTTATTATCCAACTTTCTCTTTCCTTTCTGGAAATATATATAAGCATATATTTTCATTCAAATGCAGTTTGAAGACTTTTTTCTTTTGGTCTTCTTCTTGCTCTTTGTGTTGATGGGTCTGTTGCTTCTAACTCCAGTGACATTCAAAGTTATGCAAGTGCTGTGCAAACATTAGAGAAGATGAGTCACTGCTTGAATGAGATTATAATCTTTGAAGGCAACAGCAAACACTGACCACGTGAATAGCTCCTGAAAGCAGGTCTGAGAAAAACTGGTTGAAAAACGTTGTTGTTAGAAGCTAAGTGTTCGAATTCAAAACATTTTAAACCAAATTAAATTCTCTGATTTCTCTTAAATTGTCGTTTATTGTGGTTATTATTCTTTGTGCTCTCTTGTAAATATGTTGTCATAGCATTTCCTAATGCCTTTTCTATTGATTTATCAGAAACTGAGATTTAGCAGGTAAACACTTTAGCAGCTATTTTGGTAACACTATGCCAAAACACTGGATGAAAACCAATTAAACAGCTCAACACTTTCACAAAATTAGAAAAATCTTATTATTATTGCATTGCAAAGAGTTTTGTTTAGTGAAAAAGTACTTCTTGTCAAAGCCATTTAAAGAGAAAAAGCCAACTGGCTTTTGTGACTTGTGCTTCTCAGAGAGTCTTCAGCTTGTGCAATGCAGAGCCTGGCCTGAGGTATGAGGGGCAGTTTCCACTCTGTGACTTGAGTTGCTGCCAGGCAGCTGCTTGTACATGGCTCAGTGTGGGTGAGGTAGGTCCACCCCAACCCAAGGCAGAGAAACCTTTCCTAGTATACCCAAATCCCTGCTTTGTAGTCTGTGACACACAGTTGATTCATGTGCATCACTTTATTTCCACCCCAGAATTTACAGAGCAACCATACATTTCCTCATTGGGATTTAAAGCTCTGCCCAGCAAATTAAAACAGGTTTGGAAATTGGTCTCCTTGGCCTGGAGGTTGAGAAGCAGCTTAGGCCCTTTACATGGCACTTGACCTCCATCTCCTTAGCACCTCATCTTGGGTCCCTAGGCCATCATCATTATACTGTGGAAGGTTGTTTTCTTCCCAGCTAAAAGTGCCTGAATAAACATGACAGTTTCGTCATCAATGTTTTTTCCCCTGTAGTAGGAGGGTGGTGGTTAGTTTGCAAAGCCCGCAGTGTGGTGTGCTGCCATGTGGAGGCATTTCTGGGTGCAAAGTCTGCGCACAGGTTGAAGGACAGAGCAGAGGGAAACAGCCTGATGCAATCACACCCATCCTGTCTGATGGAAACTGGCCCTTGCATGTGGCCTCTCCCAAACCTTGCTCTAGCAGGATTTGGGAAAATTTCAGCTGGCATACACCAAAACTTCACCTGGAAACATGTTACCCATTAAACAACCTGGATAATTGGTGGGACACTGCCCAAACCTGCCTCCTGGCCGTGTTTGAGCTAGTGGTGTGGATACTGTGCTGCCTGTGTTGAGGAATAGGATGGGACTGCCTTTGGCATCAGGTATTGGCAGTGGTAGGGAAACTGCAAAATGTCTTTCAGTAGTTATTTATCAGATTCTATTTTAATTGGATTTTCGTTTGATGATTCATTGTTGTCCATTGAATCTGATGTTTGTCTTTGAAAATTGCCAATTTTCTTCATTCTGAGTCTTTCTGAGTGCTCAACTCCTTGCAAGCACTGTTAGCCTACAGGCAGCCTTTCCTTTTTGCTCCCTCTCTTATCTTTAAGAAGATTACTGGTTGGCTAATGATTTTATTTTTTCATTCCTCTCTAGAGGTTCTTTTCTGCTACTCTTCAGACACTAGGAAAGTGCTGCAGGGCAAACTTGCTACCCTAGCTTTGTATCACATTGGGAAATAAATGGAGAATATGAACAGTGAATGCCTTTCTGATAGAGAGGAAGTGGACCTGCCTCTAACAAGCCCTTGGCAATAGCTTTTTATTTCTTTTACCTTCCCCACTGCAAGCGGGGTGTTTTTTCTACAGCGCATTTTCCTTGACCAAGCCAGGCCCATGCGTGGTCATGGTCCAGTGCTACTGTACCTTGCTGTAGCTCTGATGGATTTACATTAGCTGATGCTCTGCCCTATTGCCCGAGGCAGAATATAACCAGGCAGTGTTTCTCATGCACCATTTAGATGATTTAAACATTTAGACGTTTACATTTGCCTTCTCCTTTGGATGAATTCCTCATCTGCATTCCGAAAAAGAGCCTCATTACCTCAGGACAGAAGCATTATTTACCTACCATTTATTTCTCAACATTTTGCACTCACCCAAGAGCACACTAATATTCCCCACAGGGTGAGCTGCCACCAGCACTGCCCTGGTGAGCTGACTAGCAAATCTCAGCGACCGTGCTGCAAGAGGGTAGGAGCTTTGGAGGGTGAATGAGGGCAATCTTAGGAGGATAATATGGCATTTGGTGGCACTTAACCATAATGCAACAGAGCAAAGAAGGCTCTTCTAAAAAACCCAGATTGAATAAATAAGACAATATTAGAAGGTCCTTAACCATCACACTTGTTACTGTTATTATGAAACCTAAGATCAGTATAATCCTTAAAAGGCTTTTTATTTCTGTTTAGAAACACCTGCCCCCTCTCATGGCACTGAAAGGTAATTTTCCCTTGAAGACAGATTCCACGTTTTCCTGGATCAGTGACAGTCTAACGCTGTATCTACATCTAGTGGCTTTCCCACAACATTGCCACTGGCTCCAGCATGGGTGCAGTGCAGGTGCAGCTCTGCCCAGGACAGCGAGGTGCCCTGGGTGTGCCTGCCTGGGAGTGCCCTGTCCTCACCAGCCTTTCCCTGGCCCATCAGTCCCCACCCAAGTCTGATCAATCTGCATCTGTTCACGTATACACACTGTAACCCAAACAGATAGGGGTGGGTGTCTCTGCAGAATAGCACCACAGGAGCTCACATGCCCTGTGCTGTTGTGCTGGTCACTTACATCTGGGTTTCTTACATATATCAGTATTGATACAGTCATTAATTGGGTATCACCTCTGTCCGTAGTTAGTATTCTCAGTGCCTTTCTCTGTGCACGCCAGAAAGGGGGAGAAGACAGGAGGAGACAGAGGGAGTGCGGCCCAGCTTAATGCTTCTTTTTTATTTTTCAGAGAACATTATCATTAAAAACAATCAGAAGATCTGTGTCTCACTCCCCAAATCTACTGTGCCTCCAGATACATCATTCTGGACATTTCTCTTTCCCCTCCCCACTTCTGTTTTCCACCCTACCCCGTGGAGCTGAACTACTTATTCCATGGCTCTTTGGGGCCACTATTGCCTTTTTCTGTATACTTGCATCACAATGGACTCCTGTAGGGCCTCAAACATGGGTATGGTTTAGATATGGTTCCTCAAGGTGAGGTATTGCTCTGGCTATATCATACACCTATGGGAGGAGCCTCAAACCCCCTTGTGCCAGCAAAGGCTGCCTCTGTCACCACATGCAATGACTGTCTTCTCCTGCATCCCCTTCCTCATTACCTGTGCTCCCTTCCTGAGCCTCCAGCTTTCCATGTCAACCGAATGGACAAAAGCTGGCTTCACTTCATCTCTTTCTGTGGCTCAGGAGAGGACCCTCATCCTTGGCCCCGCACTGCTGCTGGGAAGACGTGGTGCTGCAGCCCCAGAGCAGCTCATCTCCCAAACACCAGCACTGCAATATCAGAGCCGGGGACAAGGTCCTGCAGCACTCCAAGTGCCCCATCCAAGGTGTTCATCACCATGCTCCCACTGCTTGCCAGAGCTGCAGTAGATCTCTTTGCATGTTTGTATGGCAGCACAGGCTCTGTAGTGTGTGAAGAAGCCCCACTTTTTTGAGAGCTCCTTCAGCAGTAGGCACAGGCTTTACCAGAAGAGAAGCTGAGGGAAAGACCGCAAGGCAGACAGCAAGACAAAATTGCATGGCTGAACAACTTTTGTATCATAGTCAAGTCCACGTGTTCAAACAGCAGGAGACAGACCCTCAAAATAAGAAGGCTGTCAAAACCCTGGGATTTATTTTACAAGCCCCTTGTACTTGGCTCTTTAGTTCCTGTGCAGGTTCAGAGGAGGTTTTCAGGGTTTTTACTGCAGCCACCAGCCAGGACTTGGCTGTTTAATTCAGTTTGCACTTAAACTGTACTTGCTTAACAAGGCAATTCTCCTCCAAAGTTAAAACCCAAACTCCCTATACAGGTGATCAAGAAAGTAGCTGGGGCTTCTGAAAGCCTCTGCAGTTGGTCCCATAAAAAACATTACCCTTCTCAACAAATCTTGCCTTTCTTCAGGCTAGGCACAAAAGAAAGACATACAAAAACTCCCCTTGGGGGTCTAGGCAGCTCCTTCTCTGTGCTGACTATTCAGCAAATCTCAGGTGCTGCCTTTCAGAAGAAATGTTGTGTTGTTGTTTGTTTTTTTTTAATATTCATCAGCTGGAACTGGGCTAGTAAATAAATGCTCAAAGATTCAGCATAAACCTGCAGAGTAGGTAACTAGAATCTACTAGAAACTAGTAGATTCAACAGCTGCAGGTAATTGCAAGGGAATCTAATATTAAAGATGGCTAGAAAATGTAAATTGCATTTCATGTTTCTTTATAATTTAAGTAAGATGTGTTCTGGAATATTCAGTCAATATTTTGGTAATGTCAGAATTGCATGACAGGAAGTATAGTGTAAAAGACATCTAAATATGTTATAAAATTAAAAATAAATCTAGACTATGAAGTTAAAAACCCCTTAAAAATCCAATATTTGAAAAGACTGAAGAACTGGGTTTATTAGGCCTTCTTTCCCTGAGAAAAAATTCTCTGCATTAACTGAGACCGACAAAACTTTCTCCTTGAACATAAGGGCACTTTACAATGGAAAACTGTTTTATTAAAAAGACCAAGTGTCATTGGTACCAGTAAATATAAAATCCCACAGTTGATATGAGTCATAAACAGAAAAGACTCATGAAATACAAAATCACTTCAATAAAAGGAACACTGAAGTAACTGCATTTATCTTCACCAAGGTCTCCCTTTTCCCCTCACAATTCCTGCAGGATAGATGTGGAATGGATACATTCAGACAACAGGGAAAATTATTAAGATGGTACTAAACTAAATCCAAAAATAACTACCATCTACTTTATTCAATATGGACAAAATTATGTGTTTATCATCAGCCCATTCCAATTTAAAGAATTGTGGAAGTTCTCCAAAAGACAAGTCCCTTTCCAGTTCATCCTCTAAGAGATCAAAAGAACCCTCAGGAACCAGTGAAAGAAGCAAGTGACTCTTCAAAACAAATATGAGTCAGCCTCAAATACTGGGGGAAATAAAAAAAAGATCAGGGGCTGTTTTTCATGCACTTCTCCCCCTTTCCATACCCACGCCCGCTCCAAACTCATGTGTTCATCTGTAAATCTGTAACTGCACTCTTTTGTTCCTACATCATGTTTGTCTGGAGTTGAAAGAGTTTTGAGGAAGTTCTTTGTCAATCAGTGTTATTAATGACGTGGTTGTAAATCTCACTGTCATAGTATTGACTGAGTAAATAAGTACTTTGTGACCTAAAGGAATATTTTTCCAGTGAGGAAACTGGTTTGAAAAAAATTGACTCATCTTTTTTTTCTATTATACCCCAAAGTCATGCACGGGACTGGGCACTCATTCAAAGATGAACTCAGACTGTCTGTATTTCACAGGATCAGTAAGGTGGAGGGGGTTTTTTTAATTATTTTTTTATTATTTTTTATTATTTTATTTTGTGTATCTGTGCTTCCAAGTAACTCTAGGGCTTGCCTGGAAACAGACCAGGTTCAACCATTAATTTCCCCTTTTAAAATGAGTATTATCAGTAACCTGCCTCAGTTTCTTCTGCTGTAGAGTGACTCTCCACCCCGTTGCAGGTGTGACAGCTTGCTCATCTAAAGCCAGCTACAAGCCATGCTTGTGTAGTATCGCTGCCCCAGGCCGCTGTCTAGACAGTAGCTGTGACAGGAGGGGCAGGCTGGACAGAGGCAGCAGGAGGAATTTGTGTTGGCAGCCAGGTCCAGATTACAACAGCTGTGCCCCTTGAGTCTCGGGCCCAGGCTGTCCCTCAGCACACCCAGGTCAAGATCCAGTAGATCCAAGCCTTTACCATCCACCCCTGAGGAGATCACTC
>JAWWMO010000121.1:95628085-95655591 GCA_035047845.1 Dendrocincla fuliginosa
TACTGAACTTCCTGCTTTCTGAGCTAATGACAATTAGTCTTAGAGAGCAAAGTGCATAAAGCTCTGATGTAAAGTCAGGTTCTGCTTCCATTCATCTCACTCTACAGCCTTTTTTTATCCTGTTTTCAAGACTCCTGACTCCAGTCATGTACCGATTTGACTCAGGCTGGAGGATCTGACACAGCAGTAACTTCTGCAACACTGTTCTTTAAACAAGAAATGTCTGAGGGGGATTTTGAATGCTCCGTAGGAACCATCCTTCCACCAGGGACTCCTGCAGCAGAAATCCCCCCTTTCCTGCTCTGGTCTTCCCTCAGGAGCTATTTCAGGGAAGCAATTTCATTTAGTGCATACTGAAATGCCTGGTTTACTTTCCAAAGCTAACTCAAGTATGAATACTTAGCACAAGTCTATTTAAAGGAAACATAGAATTCTATGTACTGAGTCGGAAGAGATCCAAAGGATCATTGAAGTCCTGCTCCTGATTATTGACAGATCAATTTAATTTTTCCTGCACTAGTTTACACGTGATCCATAAAATGATCTACCACAGGGACTTTGAGTCACTGCTGTTGGCAGTGAACAGACCCCTCAGTCTCCAGAGGGTGAGCATGCAGAGGGTGTGCAGCTGGTGAGCATGCACATCCCAGCCCAATCAGTGGCCTGTAAGAGGGTACAAAGGATGGTAACCACACAATGAGTTGTCAAAATAGGGGTTTTGTATATGTTGAGGGCAGAAATTGTCCTAGTAGGTCTGAGTTTGTCCGAATAACAGAGCCCCCACTGCTTTCTTGACTACTTTGTCTTACTAGCTAGGGAATTTTCTGAATCATCCTGCTGCTTTTAAGGCAAGATCAGCTTGCAAGACCAAATCTTTCCCTGTTTGTACATCCAGGAAGATGCCTGCATGCATATCAATTTTAATCTTACCTTTTTAATCTAATCAAAGTAATTTTTCATTATTTTACCTGAGCAGGTTTTTAATGGCTCCTTGGAAATGATACCTGGATTTCCTGTCTATGTTCTCTCCGAACATCTATGTTAACAGTGGATGGGATTGTACTAGGTAACAATAATGTTACTACTGTTACAAGCTGTTTTGCTCTCCTCTCCCCTAGCACAGCAAAGGCTTTGCCAAATATTGTTCCCGTTTTCCCAGTCTCAGCTTGAAAAATGTGTTTCTTCCTAGTTATCTTTACTGCCAGAATGAATTCTCAGCTTGAACACTGCAGCCTCAGCACTGCAGCCTCTTCTGTGTACTTCATGCCTGCTCATCTGAGTACCATCAAAGCCTTCATTCACTGTACCTCCGGCTTTGAAAGGTTGCCTTGGCTTCCAGCCTCCACAGAGCTCATTTCTTGTTGTCTCAGGTCTTGCTCTATTGTGTTAAGCTTTTAGATGTGATTGTTATTCAGAGCAGAGCTTGAGTTGGGAGCCAAACTAGCACTTAGGCAGCTTTCAGGTACCTAAATTGCAAGATGTGAAGCACAAATCTCCTTTCCTCTCCCATCTTTCCCCTTTACTCAAAAGCGCCTATTCCTGCAGACATCCAAGATGACCCTGCAACATCCAGAGGACTCATTACCCTTCTACAGTTCTGCAAGTGCCCTGAACTGCCCCATCTCTGCAGCTCCATGTCTATCCTTGGACTATCTCCCAATGCAGGTATTCTCTATAATTTCTTTGGCAGGCCCTACACTGACAGGCACCCAGGCAAGTACTTGGATGAGGGGAATGATGTGTCCTCTTAGTATCAATTAGTGGCTCCCAAAGTTTTCTGCCACAACCTCACATTCAGCCACAGTTTATGACCTGGCTGCCAGCTGCAAAGAGGGGACTGCTGATGTTTTCAAACACCTGAAATGGTTCACATCAGCACCCACTAGTTCCTGAGCTGTGCCCTAACCACAGACCTAGATTAGGGAGACATGCTAGCTCTCTCCCCTGTCTTGTGCAATTTGTGTTTCTCACTAAGAAAAGAAGAAAGCATCTTCAACCCTGTTTTCTACACCATAACCACTTAGGGAACTCCCTTTGGAGGTCAGAGAGATGGGTTTGATCCCATTTATTTGACCTCCACTCCTAGTAAAAAGGGGAAGGCAGAAATTTAAACTTTTTTTCACTGGTCATGGCTAAAACCATTAAGCCACTACATAAATGTGGGGCCCAATACTTTCCAGAGCGTGGAACAGCTCCCATCATCCAGGAGAGAGTCAATCCATATTCCCTTCAGGGGTAAGGTATCACACCACCCAACTTGCTGTTACCTACCTACTTCCCCAAATCTATGCCTTCATCCCAATTTCAGCATTTAAAATTTCTGCTTTGTTTCAGCTTAAGTAATTTAGGAAGTGGAAAGAATGAACAGATTTTATTTCACATTAAACTGGCATTGCACAAAGGGATATGGCTGGATTCCGTTTCCATTATCTAGTTTGACCATTATCTGACATTTCAGATGGAACTGATTTATTGAAATTATATTACCTCAGTGTTCAGTGGTTACTCACTGCCATCAATGGGAAATTGTTCAGATAATCCATTGGGGCTTCATTTTAAAGGGCTATCTTAGAGTACTCCTGCAAGTAAGGTAAGCAGCACTGGATCAGCATGGCTAATGGCACCAAGTGGGAGGCAAAGTCTAGCTGACTTCTTCAAAATGGTTGAAGAAATAACAATTTATTGAAAGAATTATCAGATACGCATTGCAGTGTTCTTGAAACTAATCCTATTGATTCCCCTTTCTTTTGATCTTTACTATTTTCCCTGCATCAGGGAAGCTGAAGGAACAAAAATGCACTTCAGGTTCAGTTGATTATTATTAATTCATTTATCGTATTCTACAGGCTCCCACATAGAGAAGTTAATCTTTTATTTATCTGAAGAATATTTTATATATATTATCTTGTAACAGCCTTTCTACCACTGCAATAGTGAAAGTTCTATCAGCAGTAACATGAACAGATGAGTCTCATTTTTGAAAATGTTGTTGCAAAAATATGGTATGGGTTCAGACTCTATGCTCAGCAATCAGAAGGCAATTGTTTTTTTTTTTTCCTTAACACTCTTCTACAGTAATGCATAAGATAAAAACTGAGCAGAGGCATCTATAAATACCTAAAGTAGGAACCAGCAGAAACAGTTTAGAATATCTTTATGCCTACTCAGTGCAGTATGCTATTGAGCTAACTGAGAATATTTAAATGCAGCTCTGCATTTCAGATATCCTTAAAATCACATTTTAGTCCATCTCTATTTTCAATCTCTCTAATGAAGATGAAATCTGTACATCCTAAAATCTTAATTTTGGTGGTCACAGTTTGTAGAGGGACCATCTAAGCTTTGAAAGCCTCACTAGAGCACATGCTTTTGCATGAGCATTTTTTGATCTCTTCATATTAAGCTTTAGAGTGTTTGTGGAGTTTTTGTTGTTTTTCTATTAATATCTTTTTTTTCCTTATTTTCTTGTAGAAAATCAAAATCTGATTAGTGATATTAATCACAAGACTAGAAAATCAACATGTAGTCTGTGTGAGATTTTTGTGAAAAACAGTGTGTTAATCACATCCATATACTCTCTTTGGTTTATTAATAATATTAGGTTGATAACACAATTTGAAATCCTTTATATAAGCCCTCACCTATCTTCTGTGGGTCACTTTGTAACTCATCACACCAAGTGAGAAATGTTGCTGTAGGCTGACCAAAACTACTAGCTCTAGAAAAAAACTGGTCCATGGTATGCAGGTGCATCATAATGGTTCCATTTGGGCCTTAAAAATCTAAGAAAAGTACAGTCAAAGAGCTTTCAGGGAAACATTAGTAGGAAACTCTGTATT
Organism: Dendrocincla fuliginosa; assembly: GCA_035047845.1. Lineage (NCBI taxonomy): Eukaryota > Metazoa > Chordata > Aves > Passeriformes > Dendrocolaptidae > Dendrocincla > Dendrocincla fuliginosa. Next base: position 95,631,925 of record JAWWMO010000121.1, read on the forward strand.
GGTCTGCAGTGAGAAGAGGGGAGAACATTAAACTTTTAATTTTGCAAAGTTGCAGATTGGTGAATTATGCCAATTACTGTTAATAACACTTCATCTGAAAGTGGATCTTAAAAATGTTTTCTTGTCCCGGAAGAAAAATCATGGGTTTATAAGGAATAATTATAGAGGTTTATGATTATAACCACTAAAACCGCATGTTGATGAAGCAGAATAGTTTCCTTGGTATAGGTTAGTAAAAGTAAAATACTAAAAGTACTAAAATAAAGACACTACATGCTCTAAATGGAAAAGTTGCTACTGGTTCCATCAGTTTCCCCAGCTTCTCATTGAAACTGCCTTGAGAGGTGTCCCAAGACGTGTGCACTGCAACGCTGCTACTACAACAGCTCTGAAGAGTAAATATTCTCCAAGGCAATGTTTAGCTACTAGGGGAGGCACTGGAAAGAATTCAGACCCTATGGAAGGCCAGCTGCACTGAAGTGGAGAGTGCCAGTGGTGAGGATCACATCTCACTGGTGCTGACTCCACCTGGAGGGGCTCCTGCTGGCCAGGGGCTGTGGGACTTTCATTTTCAGCACAAAGGGATATTAGCTGTCTTTCAAGCAGTTGCCTGCCTCCCTTTAAGTGGGTGAGAGAGGTTCTGCAGTGGGAGAGTCTTTGGGGAGCAAAGAGTGGAGAATCTCTGCCAGGCATGTTATCTAGGGGAGGTGGGAGTCAGGGGCTGGGAAACCACTGAAACATTTCTCTTCCTTGCCTCTAGCCCCTATCCTCTATTTTTTGGTGTCTGGCCTGTTAAAATCACGTTTTTAAAAGCTTAAAGACCCTTGGCATAAGGGTTGAACAGATCCTCAACTTTAAAATATTTTGATGATATTCCTCTCAATTGTCTCTTGGACATAATAGGTTCTTACTGTTCTAGAGAAGAGGTCAAGGTTTGGACTAACTAAGGATAAGAAGAAATGCTTAGTTTGCAACTGTCAGGATAAGTGTCTGAAAATCAGTGGATTTTGTACTGTTGAACATGTTTGGAATTAGCCTGGAATAACAGTGTTTCTTGTGAGGAGAAGGTTTGCAGTGGATAAGAAATGGATGTTGAGTGGGTTTGAAACTAAAACTGAATGCAGAATGCTGCTGAAGGAGTTCACAATATTAGATGGTAAAATGACAGATGAAATTCAATGTCATTGAATGCAAAGGAAGTCACATAGGGAAAGTTATCCATAACTGTACGTGCATAGTGATGGATTTTAAATGAGCTGCTACTGCTCAGAAAATGAAGGTTTGGGGCTGTTGTGGATAATTGTCCTGAGACATCAGCCCAGTCCTTACCTTTAGTTGCAAAGACACAATGCTTATTCAGCACCACTAGAAAGAAACGAAACAGAGAACTTAATCATGTCACTCCTCATCTTGAATTTTTTATGCATTTCTTGTCATGCCACCTCAGGAGGAACATGGCAGAACTAGGCTCATCTACCTCCTACATGACCTTTACCATTCATTTTTTCTGAACATAATAAATATTCAAGTACTTGGGAGGCTGTTGCTTCCCTCGTGCAGGAAGAAATGAGCTCCTTCGTCACTCTCCCTGTTGGAGAAGAGGAAGCCACCCCACCTTGCCTCTTGGCTGCAAGTCTATGGCTTGTTCATGTTAAAGCAAACTCACAGGCTAAAGCAGGTGAAGCTTGAGATCCACCCGGGGTTTGGGAAGTTCTTTTAACAGCAAGAATGTGTTTCCTCTGTGATTTAGTGTGGTGCCAGGGATACCAATATTGGTTAGGACTTCTAGTTCGTTATTTCTATGTCTAAAAAGTACGGTTTGTTTAATGTGCAGGTTAGGTTAAGCAGAAATGACCCTGAGCTTAACTCTTTTCCAACATATTTTTTGCTCTGGTCCAAGATGGTATATGTTACATTCCCTTTTCCACCTTGGGGGAGTCATAGTTTGGGCAATGAGATAGTTTAATCATCATACAACCATGAATACCTGTGAAATACCTTTTTCTGGGGCTGGCAGATAGGTTGAAGCTGGGCACCATGATAACAGCATCTGAATTCCTTTTAAATCATTACAGGACTATGCAGCTCTGAGGTCTTGGTAGCCACAGCCCACTCAGAGAAGAGGAATCTCTTCCCTTCTACCACTCCAGAGCCAGCACATTCCTCCCTCCTCTGAATGTAAGATGGGCATAACTGCTCCATAAATTTAAAAAAAATCAAGGAGCAAGGCCGTTTCTGATGGGTCCAGGAATCATCTTAAAGAAAATAATTGACATAAGAACATCTGTAATGGAAGCAATCCACATGAAAGGGACAGTAGATTTTTCTATCTTTTCTGCTTCCTTAATTTTAGTTTTAGTAGTCACCTGTTATATGTGCTCAAGTAAATTCCTGCCTATATGTAAAAGCATCAATAAAACTCACAAAAGATTTTTTTAAGAACTTCAAAAAGCAAAACCAGAAAGTGTGAAGTATATTTAAGGTTGTTCAGAATTTCAATGTCAGGATGGACTGTGCAGAAGAACAGACCTGTCTAAAATGAAAAATTAAGACAGACATTCCATAGCTGGGTAACCTAAACCCAGAAGCCCAACAGAAAATGCAAGATTATGTGCTTTGTGTGTGAAATAGAGTAAGAATAAAGGAAAAATTCTGAATTACCCTTTCTTCTGGCCAGTCTCAGGAAAACAAGGATGGGCTACAAATTACCTCCAGCAAAATGTGTCTTTTACAGGAGATTGACTATACAAAATAATTCATTTGGAAATGAGGTATGGTGTCAAGTTGAAATATGGTTTTGGAATGACTGTGAAGTCGGTCATCTAAGGCAAGCCTATCTTCCAGTTTGTACATAAAATTGAAGTGGTAACAACTCTTGTAATTTTATCTTGAGTCTCTTGATATGTGACAGCTTTCTTAAACCTCAGCTATAGAAGTCATAGGGTTATGGAAAAAAACGAACACAATCCAACATTTATTAAAACCCAGAAACGTTTAAGGTTTGTGTCTTAAGTGAAAAACCAGAAAGTATGACCAAAATGCATGCTAAAATTTAATCACAGGAAGGCTGACTAGGCTTTACAAAAACATTTTCATGCCAAACATGAGCAACAATAGTTTATCTAATAATAAACTTTACAAGAAAAGGCAGGTACTCACACATCTTGCAAAATGAAGTCATGGGCTGAATTTGGGCCCCAAGGCCACAGGGTTTTCCACCTTTGTTATACTACAAATTTGGTTGGAATTTTCCATGAGGTGTATATTTTAGCAGATAGAAATTAGAAGTCTAAATGCCACTTCTGGTGTAAATTCAATAGTTATGAACCTTCGATGGGTGCTCTCTGACTATGCTATACACATAAGCAGTAAGATTCTAGTGCATGAAGGTAAGGAAAACTTTGTTTCCATATTTATGTATCTGTCATATTTGAAACTGTAGAAATATGCAAAGGCTAGATGGAAGATAGTTTATTCCTAGAATCCAGCCCCAATGAGAAAGACAGGATTTATGTTACTGTATGGCCCTATATTCACTAGCTACTACTCATTTTAAGAGGACACTCTGGAAAAATACTGCCTCTGTTTTATTTTCATCTAACCTTGTTTTTTGCCTTAGTTTAGCATTTTTCTTGCCTTTTATTGTCTTCAAGGCAGACTCTTTGTTGTTTGACATGCATGAGACAGTATGGAACAAAGACACCAGAAATTACAGTGAAGAACAAACCATTACATTTGCTTGCTGTGCAACAAAAACACACACCATAAAAGACCAAGAATAAGTCAGTGGAAATGATGTCCCTGGTGCATGAGGGAAGTTAAAAAAAAGAAAAAAAGTAAAAACTAAAATAAAATCTCTAGGGCACCAGGTATGTGATATAGCCACTATAGCTGAAACACAAGATGGAATAAAAAAGATTGTAGGTTCTGAGCAATTTTCAAATTTGTTGTTATCTAATTATTTACTGCAATCAGTCTTCCATTACAGGAATTATGGGCTTGCACATATGGGTGTGAATGTTCTACCTATAAGGTCATAAAGACTTGAGTTGTTTTCCTCTGAAGGTTTTGATGGGAACTGAGCAATTCTTAGGATGCCTCATGCCATGGAATGTGCTCATGGGAAACTAAAGGGTGTTAACAGCTCCCCAAAGCCAAAAAGAAAAATTCAATCTTTCTTGACAATACTCCAACATGGTCTCCTTTCAAATCAATCTGTGTCATTCTTCAGTCTCATTAGGAATTAGGGACTCGCAGATTCCTGTCGACATTAATATCACAAAGGGAGAAGTGGCCCCTCCACAAAAAGCAGAAAAAATTACTGCAACAGAAATATTTAAATCCAAACTCTGCACTTATTTACTCTTTGATAAGGTTATTACAGATTGATAAATGGTATGTGGAAAATAGCTCATCTTGGTTAAATAACACTGGCCTGATTTTCAGTGCTGTGGAGTGATTTTCAGCTGCAGGCATTTCATACTTCTGCAAAGGAATGTCCCAGTTCTCCATAGTATCCTTTCATTTGGAGTTGTATTTTTTTTCTTACATCATACATTTCAACCCCCCCCTCCCCCCCACCACCAAATTCTCTTTTCCTTTGAAGTTTGCTATATGGAAAAAGTAAAGCTGCTTAATGAAATTTTTATTGTGTTGTTGCCCTTCACATGGTGAATTTGGGACTGAAAGACAAATCTGCTCTGTCACTGTAGCAATCAGGTGCAAAGGCAGTACATTGCTATGCCTTTGATCCCAGATTATCTGCAGTCTCAAAGTGGCATGAGTGATTTTGCCCATAAAAAGATAGTTTAGATTTGAGGGCTTGGAGCGCAGCATTAAATGCCCTGCCTCAAGAGCAGTGAAACCATAGCTCTGATAGTGCCATGCTGGTTGGAAAGAGGAAAGGTAACAGTTGTAAGGGATAAGGTGTGGGGACTTGGTTGGGTTTTGATCACTTTTTTTTTAACTGATGAAATATACAAAACTTTAGATTTTGCACAGTGTTTTAAACTGATGATTTAGTAAGGCTTTAGTAACATGGATGTGAAATTGAAAAGAAAGATGTCCACTATAGATAGAAACAAACTGTAGTTAAGATTGGTTTCCTTTGGATTGAAGTACGGTTTTCTCTTTAAATGTAGAGGTGGTATATCAAGTTATTGTGCAAATTGCAGTGGAATGTGAAAACAATTTTAGTTTGCAATTATTTGACATGATTCATTAAATCACGGAATCATAATTACTAGACTTGGAAGGGACTGGAGGAGGTCATGCAGTCTACCTCTCTCTCCTCACGGATATTTCTGTCAAGCCACCTCTAACCATGCAGGCTTTTCAAGCCTCCCCATAATCAGTACTTCACAACTGTGATGATTAGAGAAAAAAAAATTTCTAATGGTAAATGTAAATTTTTCTTGCTGCATCTTCAGCACTTTATAGAACTGTAGAGTCATAGAAAGGTTTGAAGCCATTCCCCTTGTCCTATCATTACATTCGCTTGTGAAAAGTCCCTCTCCATCTCTCTTGTAGACCCCCTGGAAGTGCTGGGAAGTGCTTCAAGGTCTTCCTTAGTGCCTTCTTTTCTCCAGTCTGAGCAACCCCACCTATCTCAGCCTATCTACATAGGAGAGGTGCTCCAGCCCTCAGACTTTCCCTGTTGCTTATTAGATGCCTCCTGAGAGTTGTCCCAGGGACAAGCAGGCGAGCTGTCAGTGTTACCACAGCAGAGTACGCACTGTGGTGCTGAGATCTTGAAGGCCTCAAAGCTTATTGGGTCAAACTGGTATTTTGCCCTCTGTTTGCAGAGCTGTTGAATCCACTTTTGTAGTTGGGTTCTTAGTCTCTTTACAGAATAAAAATAACTATTTTTAATAATTACAGTGTCCCAAGGTAATGATGGCACAATAGCTGTAGAGCAGAGTCATGCTTTGTTCAGTTTGAAATGTAGTCTGAATTTTGTCTTTATTTCCTGAGCTGCTGTCTGTGGGAGCTGGCCTGTTCTGACCATCCGAAACCAGTTCAGATGAAATCAACAGTCTCTTCAGTGCCATGACTCTTGCACTGCTGATGTTTACAGTAAATCCACATCTATCTATGTGAGTGCCTTTGATTTCTTGCAGTTCAACCCATGCCTACTTCTTCACAGACAACTGTTGTATTGTTTTATTTCCATTTGATACAGAAATAATACAAGAACTATATTAAATGCCCCTAATTTTGTCTGCCTTGACCCAAACTTGTCAGAGATAAACTAAAAGCTTTGCTCCAGAGCAAAGCACAGCCAGAGGTACCTGAATTGCCAGTGAGGGATAAGGAAGACAAGTTAAAAGGAAGCTAAACTTGCGCCATTCAGTAGGCTGAAAAAGCAGTGAAGTAGCCAAGACAGTATAAGTTCAGGTATGATTTAATGTACTCTGCAGAAAGTTCCCAGATGTCCTAACCTTGAGAATAAATCTTCAGATTAGAGTGTTCTTCTGGCAGAGAAGGCAGTGCTGTTTGACTAAGAGGAAGCCTGCAGCAGCAACAGAAACACCTATCTGGATTTACTGGTGGAGCTTGTTTCTGGTTTACAGCCTCTCTTCTGTAAGCACAAACCCCGTGAGACCTTTGTTGTTGTTGTTGCTGCTTTTCTTTATTACTTTAAATGTAGTCTGTTCTCACTTTCCTTTTTAAATTGAAGAGCTTTTCCACTTGGGAGGGTTTAAAATGTTTGCAAGTATTTTTCATTTTTATAAGGAAAAAGCTGCTGGACTAATACAATCCATGCCAAAAAGATTGCTCCTTTTGGGGCTGCTTTGGGGGTCCAAGGAAATATTACACATCAATGTGTAGATGATACCAGTTTATATATAACACAGTTTATAGTGTTGCAATATAATGGCACATGATCAAAAATATCACGTCACATCTACCTTTGAAAATCTTCCTCATAGGCCTTCTGGTTTCTCAAAGGCAGCCTCTTTAAAGTCCTTGGTAGGAGGGGTGGTACTTTACAAGAAAGTAAGCCCTCTTTAGGTACTGAAAGGTTGCTACAAGGTCTCCCTTAGAGACTTCTCTTCTCCACGCTGAACAACCTGGAGAACTCTCCCAGCCAGTCTTCATAGGGAATGCTGTGCTATAATGGTGATACTCATCAGGCAGCACTGCAGTGACTCTGTTGATCTCACCTGAACTGGTTCAGATGGTAAGAACAGGCCAGCTCCCACAGACACCACCCCAGGAAACCAAGGCAAATCTCAGACTAGATTAAAAACTGAACATGACTGCTGGGCAAGGCCATGGCTGGAGGCCCTGAGAGCTGCTCCCCACCCTCTCAGCCCTTGGGGCTCTTATAGGACCAGGTGCTTCTGAAAAAGAAAGGCATGAGGTGTGGACAAGTTGCTGTGGAAAGGTAATTTCATGCAAGACAGGGAAATGGAGGGATTTTCAGAAGGACTAAAGGAACAAGAGTTTTTCCTCTTAGTGGAGAGGCTGCTGGATGAGGTTCTAAGTCACCTCTAGAAGGGACCACAAACCACCTGGCAGGCCTGATGGAGCTCAGGGGCAAACTCAGCACTGGTGTTTGAGCAGCTCATTAAGCTCCAACTTTCCTAATTTTCAATATGGAATTACTTCACTACTCACACTGAAGGACTGAATGTAAAAAGGTTTGTTTGAAAGCCATAATTTTCCAGCTAACAGAAATACACCATGCCTCCTGCTTGGCTGGTGTAAAATGTCTTGGTTTATATTTAAACCAGCCGTGGTGTTCAGTGACATCTAGGGACTGCCTTCGAGAATTGCATTGTCTGGAAACTACATCATCTCCATACATCTCCTTCAAACAGCAACTGGGGTTTTGAACCCTAAACCATCACTTCCAACTCCCGTGGTCACTGCTGAAGTCTGCAGGTAGACATTTCCATCTTCACAGTAACTGAGAAATGCAGTAAGTCGTGATATGTGGAAACAGATAAATGCTGAGGTGCTACTTTATATTTTCAATGAAACATTCTGAGCTACTTAAGTGTTGCAGTTTTTGACGTGGGTAGAAAGTTTGTGCTCACCCCTCCACAAGGCACCGTGGGCAGGGGGAGATTTATTTACTCAATACACTGTACATATAGTGGGGTGCAGGCAGAGTGTCCTTAATCACATCCTAGAGTATCTAGGTTATGAACCAACTTACAGTATTACTCATTAAGAAACAAGATTCTTATTTATTAGTTTATCTTTTTTTTTTTCTATTCAATAGGTAAATAAACACCAGTTTCTTCTTAAACAGCATTTCTCCTCTTTCAATTCCACTTTGGAGAGTTGGAGAAGCTACTTTTAATTCAATTTACCTTTCAAGTCCCCTGCTGTTGGTATTTCTATGCATCAGCCACCTGGAAAGCACCTGCTGAGCTGGAGGAGCAGGGGCCCAGTTGTACTCAGCCTGGGAGCACAGAAGCAGCAGGGCATTGGGCATCACAGGCTGCTAGGGGAAGAGGTCAAGTTATGTCTCAAATTAAAGCAATTCTACTAAAAATTCCTCCCTTTCTAACACCTAAACCTGCTCAGGATTACAGAAATGAATGCAAAAACCAGAGACCAAACAGATCATATTGTTCTGCATGAAAAATACTCTGGAAGTTTCATTCCCATGACAAGATTGTTTCAAACTCAGGGTTACTTTGCTAAGAAGCCAGGTGGACTGTAAAGGCAAAACATCCTTGGCCTGAACAGTAGGATGAGTCGTAGTGGAACTGTGGGACCTTACACTGTCACTCTCATTGTGTTGTCAGTACCTGCAAGCCCTGGTGTACCACAGATGTTCCAGCTAGAAAGTCTACCAGTTAAATAGAAAGAAAGGCAAGATGAGCCACCAAAGGACCTTGTAGTTTAAGGTCCCAAAGCAATGTCTATATAAGAACGCTAGAGTTCTTCTGTCCATTCCCCTTCTCAGATTTACGGAGGAATGTCAGAGCATTTCAATGACTCTCAGTTATCTTAGCTGTGGGAGAGTCTCCTTGAGAATGTGACTTGGATATGTAGCGGGCAGCCTTTCCTCTGACTGTTGAAGGACCTCAGCTGAGATGATGTGTAAACTGGCAAAAAAATGGTATGAATTTTGTCCTGCATTTCTGGTGTGGCAATCTCAATCAGCTCTGCTGACAGTTCATTTATCAGTAAGAGATTATATACTGAGGAGTGGTGGAGGGCAACATGCTTACTTGTTTGTTTGCTTTATTTTTAAATTCAGATATGTTTTTTCAATGTTGCCTGTAAGACTACACTGCTGGGAGGAATTCCAGTGCCTTTCATTCCTTAAGATTTTTGGATCTGTGGTTACTCTGCTGTTTGTTGGATAGCATTTACTGCATGTGCTTATAACCAGGGAGCCATTTGTGCTATTACAAACACATAGGCAATTAAATAACCCTGTTCTGCTTTGAATTTCATATAGCACATCTTTACAGGGATACCCTGGCTTTCTGTGTGTGCCAGGCAGACTTTGGGGATATTGCCCACTCCTGGAGCACTCAGCTAAGCAGTACTTACACCTTGGTCCATGCACCCCTTTTGTTCTCCTGCTCCACTGAGAGCCTGACCCAGAGAGTGGCTGTGTCACACTGGCCCATGCTCCTCACAGATGTGGCTCCTGTACCTTCCTGAGTGAAAGTTCCTGGCTGACCTTGGATGGGGTGGAAAGGGCATAAGGTTGAGTGCACAAATCCACATTCCCTTGCCCTGCTATTTGGTGGTCACTTGAGGTTCCAGTTCTTCTCCCTTCTGCCATTAGTTTCATATAGGTTTTTCTCATGTTAATTCCTAACCTACTTATTTGCTTATGAATAAGATAAATTATGTTTCTCCTTGGAGAAATCAAATACTCCCAATCCGAGGTTGCCTCAGAGAGAAACCTGTGCCCAGGCTCAACAGAAATAATTGCCTTTGCCCCAAAGTAATGACAAAGAGATAAGCAATCTCTATGGCCCAGCAGTTTAGTGAATCTATCTTCCTTTCTGAACAGCTGGATTAGAGCTTTGTGCTCCCAAGCTCTGGAATAGTTTCCATCTCTCAGAGAATACAAATAATTACTAAAAAACCCCCATGCTATCACAGTTGTCATATATTTCTTGGTTGAGTTATCTGCAATAACTTATCTATTATCCAAGGTTTATTGTTTTGGCACCTTTGGGAGACATACATGAAGCACAATGAATATAAATCATGTTGCATTTTGACAGTATCTTGAGATTTATGGAGAAACACATTTTGTATGTGGAAAAATGGGAAAATTATTGATTCAAAACCTGCTTAAAATGGTCTTGGTCTAGTTAGACAATGTGAGCATAAGTTTAAATTCAGATCCATGGAATAATGCCAGTGACCTGAAAGTAGTAAATGATTTTTAAGCAGCTTCACTGAAGTCAATGGGGGCAGGGAGGGAAACATTTTTTATTTAAGTTGTGGGTAGACTGACAGAGAATGCTTTTGAAAATCCTGCCAACAATTTGTACTGTTTATAACAAGTCAAGAATCACAAGGAAGTCTTTTCTATTTGATTTTTAAGGAAAAATGTTTGCCACCAGAAGAACGGGAACAGCCTCATTACAATCTCTATTAAAGCCAGAGAACCTGAAGCTACAACACCACTGACATTTTCCATGAAAACTATTTGATTTCTAGTGTCTCTTGTACAGATTCTTTATTTCCTCCTAGGTTCTGTAATATGTCTCTAATCACTAAGGTGATTCCCAGAGCATGAAAGTGAGTGACCTAACTTCTTTTCAACTGTATTCAGCTCACCTGTGTCTGAAGAAAATCTTTCAGCTTCAAATCAGATGGAAAACAAAGAAAAAGGTTCTGCTTCTGTTGCCCCAAGAGAAGGACAAGTTGTCTGTCAGTCCTGTCCCTGGCTGCCCACTCAGCTCAAGGTGTTGGTCTCAAGACATCCATCTCTGGCGGAGCACAAATCTGCATCTTATGCTTGCATAGTTACTCTAGTAAGATGTCACACAGAATACCAAATTAAATTAAAACCAAATTAAACCAAATTAAATAAACAAATTAAATTGGTTTGGGTTGGATTAATGACTAGTTTGATCAAAAGTGCTCTTTTAAGAAATATAAAAATATTTCCACCTCAAAATTATTAATTTTATTAGGCCAGCCATTAGCTTTCATTAACTCATATTTTAGAGGTCAGCCACTAAGCCAAGTTATTAATTATGCACATAGGCATAGTTTTTAATTTCTGAAATAGTGACAAAATAGTTAGAGTTCAAAGTAAGAAGTAAAATGAAGAGAGATTGATTAAGAAATGACTAGAAAACTAAATAAGAAGAAATAAGTGTCTTAACCAGGTGTTTATCACAGGAAAACAGTGAAAAATGACAAATCCCAAAGTAAGAAAGGATACCGATAAAGCTCTAAATACATATACTTTTATTTTCTGTTCTCTTCAAGAATACACAAACTTCTCATTTCTGCTGGAAAGGAACATGGAATGGGGCAAAAGCAGGGGAGATTTGAGTGGACAGTGGATTCTAAAGACTTTTTATGTTCATTGTAACTTGACTCTCTTCAGATTAAATAAAAGAGCTGGTAAAGCTACAATCTCATGTTGAACGTGCTGCATACCAGTCTGAAAACTGGCAACCTTCTCTCAGGCTACGAGTCAGATTGCAAAATCTGATGTTCACATAACTAAAGATTATCCAAGACAAATGCCATCCATGCCTGCTGCCTGCCTCAGCTTGCCCTGCCAGACATGATATTCATAGCACCGACCCAGGAGGGGCTTGGGAGGAATATGCTCCCCAGCAGCTGAGGAACAGCAATAAGCATTGCATGAAATGCAGTGTTGGAGCCTTAGCCCTCTGAAAGGAGGGAACAATGAGGAATTTCTGTAATATTGGGTCCATTACTTTCTTTCTTTCTTTGTGGCCTGCATTTCCTCCCAGTTATAAAAATGATCTGGGAATGGAATTGCAGCAAAGCGTTACCATAGCTTTTCTTCTGGTATGGGGAGATTCGAGTCTCCTTGCCCAGAATCTCACATTCTGGGTACAGTGTAAGTAGTGCTTCAGGAGATGTTGGAAAAGGCTCACCAGAAATGTGTGGGATTCAGGCATGTGATAGAAGTTTGTTTTGGTGTTCCTTTGTGCCCTTTGTTCTTGCATACACCCAGATGTCAGGGCGCTCTTTGTTCATGTTCCTTGTTGAGGGGGCAGGATGCAGGTACTTGGGGTACTGCTGCCTGCCTGAACTATGCTTTAAACCGAGGTTATTTGTGTTGGAGCTAGATAAATAAACTTACTGCATTCCAGTGGTGTGGCTTACACACTATCACATCTAGTTTTGTCAATACAGGAAGAAAAGAACACCATTCTTCTCTGCACTTAGGGTCTGGAAGCAAAGTATCGGTCTGGAACAATCTTGAGGGACTGATTTAGACATTCAGGAATATATATTTATAAAGAAGAGGCAGAGTGTCCCAATGTCATACATAAAAGCGGGGATTGCTACAGTGCCTTAAATAGCAGAGTCATAACACAAAACAAAATCACCCAGAAGTTTATAATAATAAGTTTTTAATCTATTCTCTTTGAAGCAGTTCTTTTCCTGAAATGAAAAAAGAGTGAGGGAGATCCAATATCTTTCTAAATATCAAGTTTACCTCTCTGAAAATTATTTTCATAATATTTGTGTTAGTGTTTACATATCCTTACAAGTGCAACTATTTTTTCTCTTGAAAGAGCAGTACTTGTTCAGCAACCTCACACAAGCTTGTGAGATGGTGTATGAGAATGTAAATTCTACTCCTAAAATGAAGTGGTTCATCATCTTTCAATGGGAAGCTATGCTAGAAAACAGAGAGAGTTGACTTATGGTTATGAACATAACTATACAAATGGCAGGCAGTCTCAAATAGCTCACCACAGTTCAGCCAGAGGGATCAGATAATCGCAGAACACTGAGAGAACTGGCACACAGAGGTAGAAGTCTGGTAGAAACCATTATAAATACACCCATCATACTGACGGTGGTAGCTTTTGACTAGAGAATAATAAACTTCCTAGCTATATTTAATGAAAGAAAAACACAAACCAGGCATCTACTGAGCCATTTGTCAGCATTCATGATTTCAGAACAATTTTGAAGAGAAACATAAGTAGAGATGTGGAAGAAATACAATAATACTTACCAAATATGGATTCTGCAAAGCTTATCTGGCAGATTCTGTGATAAACTATTCCTGGGTAAAGGGGGATGAACAAGAGCCAAACCATCCGTGCTTGTCTGAAACACTTGCTTTGATCATGTCCTACATGAGAACTGAACTGAGATGGAGGAGGATGAAAATGGAAAGCAATCATCAGGATGGAAATACTTAATCAGGAGAAAGTGAGCTGTTGCTTCAAGTGGGTATCTGTGGAGTTGAAAGGTGCTTGTTTATTTTTCAGAGGTTAGTCATGGGATGGGACTGATTTGATATTTTAATTGATGGTCTTCCTATACAAAATGGGTACTCACAAAGTTTGCTAAAAGCAGCACAAAGTAGAGGTACTCTGCATCGGGGGACTATGAGTTAGTTTCAGAAGTAATGTGTTTTAGAAATCAGGCAGTGGAAGGTCCCCAGTGTTCTGATGGCAAAGTATAAATTGACTTTGAAATGACCAAAAGGATGTCTACTTTCTTGCCAAACTGTTCTCAATATGTGGTTTTGCTGAATAAGCTTGAATTTTGTGATACATTTACCTACAATTCTGTTTTCCTTCTTCAGCACTGAATTTTTCTGTTTCTCAGCTTCTGAGTGTTCTGAAGTGATTCTCATGACAACCATTGGGAAGGAAAACAAAGACAAAAAAGAAATAAGAGGAAGAACTCTTGTGTTTCAAGATAGCAGCAAAAATGGGTAACCGGCTCACTGAATTTTCCTTTGTTTTTTGGCAGGATTATGCAAAAAGCAGAAGAGAAGGATTTTTTTTTTTATTTTTTTGTTTTAAGAATTAAAGCAGATGCTTGCTGGAAAAGGTAGCTCCTACACAGGGTTTCAGACAGCTTGACAGGGTAATGCATTTCCACTGATGCACTGAAAAACCCCCTCAACATGCATCAGTAACAGGGTTTTTGAAGGGTAAGGGCGCCAGTGAGCTGTGCTGCGTGCATTCGGCGTCCAGATGGGCTTAAGCAGCAGCTTGTGCTTAAGGGTGAGACTGAGGGGGAGAATGATCTTGCCACATCATCCAGCTCTCATGTAACACAGTTCCTGGACCTCGCTTGTGGGAAAACTCGTTTTTGGGGGTACCCACAGGCAGTCAGGAGGATTACACTAATCAGTGCAGGTGCAGGGGACAAGGTCTGACTTGCTTATTGAAGACCGTGCTCGGGAAGAATCAAGGGGGTGTGTTTTCTGATGGGGATTTTTTAAGGGCAACCCGCCAAGCATTTCAGCAGCTAATTATAGTGGGAGTTTATTTTTGAAGTGTTTATAAGTGATCCAAAAAGAGGGAGGTTTGATTCTTCCACTTGACATGTGCCAAATATAATTGGAATGATCACACACTGGTCAATCTGTGAACAAATTGGATTTGGAATTTTGGCAATCACCCGGTTTTTGAAAGGCGGCCTGGAAATCAGGATGGTTTGTTTCATGCAATGCTGATGGTTTATGCACCAGAAAAAAAAAAAAAAAAAAAAAAAAAAAGGAAAAGAAAAATAAGCACTTTCTTGCCAGACAAATAAAATCTAGGATGGAATATCTTTTGAAGTTGATGGCAAAATTCCCATTGGCCATGATTTCACCCCAAATCTTTCAGCAGTGAACCTAGTAGTTCCTAGATCTGCAGAAAAAATGCTATGAAAACTAATATGGTGAGTTATCTTTTTTTCTTGCAAACATTCCCAACTGTGAACAGTGTGTATGATGAAACTGGCATTGTTCTACTGTAAAACTCCCCTAATTTATAGAAATTAGGAAGCAAGAAAAGTCAATACTTTCTTTAGGTCAATAACATAATGGGAGGGGAAATGTCTAAAAGTGCTTAAAACAAAGGCTGAGAACTTTTTCCATTCTGTCTTGAGTATTCTTGACCATCTGATCTCTTAACTTTATCAGCCTGTCATTCTGGAAGTCTGGCTCAAGGTCAGTTGTTTCTAGCAATTTCTTTACTTTTACTCCTTATGCACTTTTCTAAATGGTTTTTGTCCTTCCTTTTCAAAGTCTGTGGGGCTTACTTTTTAAAAACCTAGAAGGAAAAATGGGAAATAGGTAATAATTTATTGTTCTGAATATTGCTATTTTATCTGTTCTCCCTATTTATAATTATGATTATTATTTTTATAATTAGTTTTAGGATTCCCAAAATATACTAATTAGAGATTAAAAAACTACAAGCTACTACTACTCTTCCTTTTTTTTTTAACTATTTAATTTAAGCCTTAATTCAGCAAAGAAACTTAGTTCCCTGCTAAGTATAAACATTTATTAAAGTTTAGTGTGACTTTAACATCTTATGTGTATTTCTTAAGAAAAATAGAATATATCTGTATATCTTTCACCTATAGGGCAACACACCATGAATTTTAGATTGCCACTGCCCCCATCAAGTAACCTTCACTCTAGGTTATTATTCTACTATCAACTCAGCCTTTTTGACTTTAGTGGCAGCAAAATACAGTGCTTAACTTACTTTTCTGTGTTGGATATTAGTTGTTAAAATTCACAAAAAAATCCAAACTCCAAGAGAAGCCATTGATGCATATTTGTGACTGGGACAAAGAGCAAAAACTCAACAATAACTTAGTCTTCCTAAAAAAATGTCACTTTTGCATGATACATTCAAAACCAAAGAGAAATTACAAGTGTTTGTTCAAATAAAACATTAAGAATCTAAGCCTAAATACTCTGCAATGCAATATTGCAAAATATGAATATAGGCACAAGGATGGTAGATTTCTTTCTAATTCAGATGTTCAGTTTCAATGATTGTAAGTTTTTGTCAATGTAATGGTGGGTAAAAATTATGTTCAAAACAGTTTATTAACCCAAGAAGCTCTATCAAAAGCCAAGTTAGCTATTGTTCCGCTGGCTGCTACGGGCTGTCTGAGAGCAAGACTCCCACTGAAATGGACTGAGCCATCAGAGTTCTGTGTCTTTGAATGGCAGCCAAACAACACTCAAAATTTACTTCTTTCATGAATACTGTCCCTACTGTATATCATTTCCCCAGTAAATTTTGTTCCATAATATGAAATACAGATAGTTAATGATCAAGGAAACATAAAAATTTAAAAGCATATTAAAATCTATGGAACTCATACTAACGTTAGCATTTTAACATCAAATAAATGTGCAAAAGGGAACACCAGGTTATGTAAATAAACAAATTGTGTTGATTTTCTGTAGTTATAGAATCACCAAAGATGTCAAGATATTCTTTGCACTCCTTTCCACAAAAATATCCTTGTAGCTCAGTATGGCTGGTGTAATCATAGTAGTGACCTGCCACAGAAATATCTAAGAAGAAAAGGAACAATAACCATCATTTTCCCCTTTCTTTCCTGCGTGCCAGATTTTGTATTGAGTTTAAAAGCATATTTTTCTTTGATTCCTCTGAGTTGATACACAAAAGCAAGGGGCAGGGAAACTAAAATTCCAGGACAAGGAATGCAAAAAATAGGTTTTTTACTTAGTTCTGAGTGGTCTTGGAAATGACATGTGTTAGGGATAGGTGTGCAAAGGCCACAAGGAGAACTGCTTCACTGAGGTTTGCATGGTCCCATGCCCATACCTTTGCTCACAGCTGAACGCTTCCAACTTGCTGCTGCTGCCATTCCCCTGGCAGGCTCACCCTGCCCAGCGCTTGGGGTGGCTGTTAATAATCCTCAGGAGGAAGAGTTTTGCTATCAAAAATTACAAACAGCTTTGCCTGTGACATCATTTTTCTTGAGAGGGATTCCAAGTTCCAACCATATTTCTGGCTTTGCAGAATGCTATGCAGCTTTCTGTGCAGTCCTTGTGTGGGGGCCTTGCTAATGTTTGTGCTGTGCCAATTTTAGGCTTTTGGCTTTATGGAGAAATAAAAGGATGTTTAACACCATCTGGAGCTCAACAGAACAATAGACACCTCTTCCATTAATCCTTAGTTTGTTCAACAAGACTTGGGCTTTGACTCTTCTGCTCTGTGTGCATGAGAAAACTGGTATCTGGGCATCAGTGTCTTGTGTGTCTCACAAACACTTACCCAGAAGCCTTGGTTAGCTTCTCATAATGCCCCAGTGATATTAATTTCATTTAGAACTTAAAAAGTTTAGGAAAAAAACACCAAACAAACAAAAGATAAGAGGATGGAAAACATGGATACTCTTGAGCTAATACAGAGCCCACTGCTCTTCTTACTGACATCCATGGTTTCTTTTAATCTCTGATTTGCCTGGGGCTGTAACCCTATGGCTGTTGGCACATTAGCTAACAGCTCTGTAAATTAAATGCCTTTACTTTATTCTAAACTCTTCAAATATGTTCAATAAGACAGTTAATTTCTTAAAAGAAGAATGTCCTTAGGCTTTCAATATAAAACTCTCTGAAGTTAATTCCTAATGATTTCAAGAGGAATTGGATCACGCCTTTTTAGCATACAAGCTATTTTAATCTGGTTTCCTTTTTGTTTTTTTGTTTGGTTGGGTTTTTTTTTGTTTGTTTTTTTTTTTTGTGTTTTTCTTTGGGTTTTGTTTGGTTGGTTGGTTTTGGTGGGGTTTTTTTGGGGGGCATGGAGTGGTGGTGTTTGTTTTGTTTTCATTTTGGCATTTACTAAAGGGCTTATAGGACCACAGTGGAAAACCAGCAAAAATGAGTCTTTTCTTTCTTGCATTCTTTTTTTTTTTATTGGCAAGGAGAACCCCCAATTCTGTATTTATCATTTATGTGATACATCTTTCCACAGATGTTTCGAATTACATAGACACTGTAGAATCTGTATACTCTCACCAGCAAACAGCCAGCACCCAAACTTGCCAAATGAGAAGGCGCCTTTGCTTGGCCTGGTCTCCTGTTGGCTTTGGGCCTAGTAAGCACAAATTGTGGCCACTTTTAGTGTCTCTAAGACAGACTATTTGCTGTCTGTTTGCTTTAGGGTGAGCCAGGCAGGTGCTTAAGCACCAGTGCCTTTCTAAACAAAATAGACATGTATGCTAGACAACCTTGCACAGAATTCCACTCTGCTGGGAAGGAGAGTTACTGCATTACTGCATTCACCACTCTTCCCCCATCACATTCCCACAGTACGGATGCTTATTTTAAACCTTTTTTTTTTTTTTTTTTTATTTTTTTTTTATTTCCCACGTTCTTGCTCCTTTTTGATAACATACATATAATTGTGAAAATATAAAGGGGCCAAAGGTTTGCTTTTGGAATGATGGATGCTCAGGACAACCAGGGTTCATCCAAGACAGCAAGTCGTCATTAAGATACAGCTATAATTATTTTGTGGATACATAGCAATATTACAAATAATTTGCTTTTACTTTCATTAACACCATGGAGACCACAGGGAGATCAGCATATTACTGTGCTGTTCTGTAAGATAAGTGACTAGTCCAAAATGACTGTACACAAGTAGTAAGTTGAGCAGTGTTGTCAAGGTACCAACAGAGAATCTAACAGGAGAGGTTTAGAAAGAGACTTCCATCTTTCAAATATTCCCGTGTTCAGCTCCTTCCATGTATTAGTCCTTGAAGTGTTTTAAACACAGGATGTTCCTCACATTGCACGTGGGGATAAGTAAGTGCAAGGCTAGCTCAGCCAAGAGAGTGCAACCAGCAAGTGGTGGATTGGCCAGCTGGATGGACACAAATGCCCAGCTTCTCTTCTCTCTGTTGTTTTGCCATTTTCCCAGCCTGGCAGCCTTGTCCTTGATCACTTCTGTTTTCAAAAAAGTGTGAATAAAATTTCATCTTCCTTTTTAATGCGATGATGCTTTATTTCATGCCACTAACTCTGATGTGAAAGCTGCATATAACACCCAAATTCAGGAGTATAAAAGAGAAGGTTGTCAGACTTTGAGAATAAACTTATCTACGTTTGCCCAAATAAAACATAATTTTAGCATTTTTCTACATTGGCCTTAGAAAATGACTTAATTCTTACTTATAGGAAGAATTTCCTGTGCTGGTTCACTCCTTGGCTGCCTTGCTGAGTATACGAATATGAAAGTTTGTTTCATATATGGGGACAAAATACATTTTTATAATAGAAAGCAAAATTATTTGATTTTGGTTCTGTTTTGGATTCATGGAGTAACCTTGGTGAAGGAACTCAAATTAAATTGTGCCTACATCATATCTGCACCCTGAGTTATATTTGGCAATCTACAAGTATGTTGAAAGTCATGGGAAGTGAACAGACCTCAAAAAAATATGGATACTCCAAATGTTGATATCACTGCTGTAAACTTTTTCATTGCTCTGGTATTTGGAGTACTCTACACTGTTTAATTTGAGCTATTAACATTCCAAATGAAAGTAGCAAGAACTCCACTATAAGTTTATCTTTCTTTGACTAATCTTAACATGCACCCAAGTCCCTGTCTCGCTTTCCAAGAACCACATGGTACAGTTATATTTCAGAAGCATGTTATCTATGCTGTTTGCTTTAGCCATTTACTGACACTGCTTAAGTGGCCCCCTGGAAGCACTTACCTCTCTCCAGTGACTATATAGGGAGTTTGCTCTTCTAACTTTTCTCTTTTGAATCAGAGCAAAATTGGATCTTACAGTAGACTAAACCAAATGATGCCAGTAAGTCCACCAGTGTCATTAGAGTTTTGATCCTTTAAATCTTATTCATGCAAGTAAATCAGCAGTGCTGTTTGTGGAGTGGAAGAGAAGCAAAGCTATGTTATTAAAGGGCATGGGACCAGGGCTTCAAAACTTCTATGGCTTTTTCTCAACTCAGCCTTAAAATTCCCATGCTCACCCCACTCCCTCCATTGCTGTATTTTAGCCAATTTCTAAATAATATTCCCAGCACAATATAATCCTGAACTTCAAAGAAAGCTTTTTTTTTTTTTTACAGCTGTAGTAAAAGCACAGTTATGAAAATAAACATGAGCTAATAATATGCTAATAATGGAAAGGGCAAGACACAATATAATCTAATCAAAGACATTGTCCGGCATTCCTTATTCACCAAAGACCACATATAGGTACATACATGTGCGGACGCACTCATGAAACCTGCTACATGGAATCTACTCTTACACGTACCCAGTCCCTCCATTTTCTTACTGACTGATGCAGTAAAGCCTTTTGGCATTAATTTAAAAAATGCAATGAACACTTATAAAAGATACTGAAGAACAGGATTTAAAAGAACCTTTTTTCTGTGCAACCAGAGTTTCAACTGGCTTTGGTGTGTTTTAACATTCAAATCTGAAGTGTCAGAGCATTTTCTTTAGTACAGACAATTACTAGACCAATGTATTGTTAGTACAAGAAAAATAATGCCAGGTAAAGAAAAAAGGAAAGTACTATGATTATAAAGTGCCCATTTACAGCTTTCTGTATCTCTGATGCACACACTCTACTGCAGGGATTTCAATCCCTTTTTATTTCAGTAAAGTTTATTTGCTCTGAAAGGCCTTGAAATGTACAATGACAAACCTAAGAGTAATATGTATGAAAATTACTCACATATTGTAGAATGAAAAAAATATGGGGAACAGTATAAAAAAAGTCTCAGAGGGCTGGAACACCTGAAAAACACTTTAAGGAAAAATTATGTTTCTTGTTCTAAATACTTTCTGTTTCAAAGACTTTTTAAAATGGGCAATTCTTGTGGAAGGCAGTGTTTCTTGGAAAATTCCATTCTGTTGAAAAAATTACTTTTGGCAAAAACAAAATTCACAGCTGTGATTCAAAGAGGCAGAGAATACCACATACCAAGTACAACACATTCCCCTTTCAGCACCCAGAAAAGGGGACACTGCCCTCCATACACTTCTCAGTACTTATGCAAGGATAGTCCCTTGCTGTCATCATTTCAGTTATGTAAGTGTGCACATGCTATGGTGATCGTTGTGTGCCTGTGGTAGTGCTTAGGTAAAATGTAATACAGGGAAAGTTTTGTACTTCCTGAAGCACGTATGGCATGAAGACACTTCTATCTCAGATACTCGGAGTATCTGCTGACATCACCTGCTTAGGTAAAAATCTGTTTAAAATATATTGTCATTCCAATTAAAGTTAATTCTGACACAAAACAAAAATATGCAATATTCCTGTAATATTGTCTAATTCATTGACTGGAGTAGGAGCTGGTCATCAAATTCCTCTTAGCAGTAGAAAGTAGCAGGATGCTCGCAGTATTATTTTACACAGTTATGCAAATGGAAAGGTTTTTTGGTGAGAAAAAGGTAAAGACAACTATAGACAAATTTCGAATTTACGATATTGTAAAGGGAAGACGTGTTTTAAGGATGCCAGCCATGTTATATGGTTGTTTCTCCAAGACAAGAAAACAAAGTTTGAATGGACTTTACAAAATCCCCTCAAGAAAGGTGAAGTGAATACTTGATGGCTGCTTGAGAGGACATGGGGGGTGCACTGCAAGAAGGGAGAAAGGAAAAAGAAAAACTGCAGCCAGGAAATCTGACAAGCTCACAGGCAACACTACACACAGACTTCAAAGAACACACAAACAAAGAATACAGATTTAGGTAGGAGAGAGGAATAAAGAGTTTTTGCTATTTTAACCCTTCTCTTCATGTATCTCTGAATTGTAAGAGTATTTGAAGAAAGCCAATTCCATATGACTGGTCAAAGGTTCTTAGATGAAGGGATACTTTTTTGAGTGTCAAATACAGCTGAATTTATCTTGCCATGCATTTGGAAGCAATAAAGTGCAACCATGGAATTCAGTTCATTAACTCAGATTAAAATGTGATGATATTTCTGGCTAGAAAAGGATGGGAGTTCAGACTCACCATGGAGTCCTGGCAATTTTCAAAAGCTTTTATTTATCATACATTGCTTCCTTTGATTTTCAGATTTCAAGTCACACTGCAGAGGAAGGATTCCCCTTTCTTTCCTTTTTCAAAAATTACTAAGGGGTGGAATACAAATTGAGTAGCCAAGGCACCAGGAGGGATTAGCCAAATTGTTCATGCTTTCTGTTGACTCTACTTACTGCACCATGTAAGCAAGTATTAATATGGGCTGCAAAGAATGACTCTATCATGGAAGGTAGAATCCATATTCAATTCCTCAGGCACTAAGAAAATATCTGCATAAGAAGAAGAGAACTTTGTGGTTCAGTAAAGTGTGAAGTTTTCTAGTTTTTGAGCAGTGCACAAGACCATTGCAAAAAGGAAGTATAGGCCCCTGAGGACTCATTTGTAGGAGGAAACGTGAAAATGCTCTTGAGAACAACCTGAAAATTTTATTTTCTTCCAGGAAATCAGTTGGAAAAATTGTCAACTATTTTGGAATTAAACTCTGATTTGTTGCACTGCCCCAAATCATTTCTCCACTCCTCCTGTGGATTTCAGTGGCTATCAGATAAAGACGTGACTGTTGACACAGAAGATAGAACAACATAATTAATTTTATGCTTAGAGATTTCAGACCAGATTTGTTAATATGTTTTAATTGCTCAGCTGCCATTGAACCAAGTAAAGGCAGGCAGTGTAATAATACTCTTCTGAAATATCTGAATCAGATTAGATGACTTAAATCTTAAAGCCATTATATGAACCCCTATGATCAACTAATACTTCAGATCACTTAAACTGATCAGGTTCATATTTTTAATTCAAGTAGCCTTTAATGTAAAATGGTTTTTTTTATCCAAGGTTATATGTTTGTTATGGATTAGTATCTATGATTCTTGGTTTAGCTTTTGCTACCTGCAGAAAACTTTGAAAAACAAACATAGAGAATCTGTGGAAATTATGCATTTGTTTAGACATGTCAGAATTTTAAGGTGTATTTCTCTGCTAATTATATTAACCTTTATTTATAGTCTACACTCTTCAGACACCTATTTTGATTTTCACAGCAGTTTATAAAACACTTTCACTAACATCCAGAAAGAAACTCTCCATCTATCATGGAGGTACATGACTTTCTTTAAAAACAGCCTAGGATTTGCGAGAGAAAAATGACTTTTTTATCTTTGTGACAGAAATCCCAGATGACAGCCCTGTTTATGCTACAGAAAATAATGACTGCTGACAGTCTCAAGGACCACCCGGTGGATTATTTACATTTGAAACATTTGAAATCAGCTCTGTTTAGATAATGTTTCAATTTTGCATCTGGCTTGCCTGCACATGTTGCTTGTATGCTGTATTAAAGCTAGTACATTGGAACTGTAATCAATAATGTCCAAGTTTCATACTGTCAGCCAGGATCTATTAATGTGGAACTGTTGAGTTTCATGCTAAACATTTTGTTCATTTGGATTTTGGAGCCCAGTTGTTAACAGAAAACTCTTCATGTTTAAGAAAACTGGCATTTTTAAAATGTAAATGAATTAGGCTTTTTATTCTGACACTGGCCTCAGGAGAAGAATATAAATATATATTTTTTATATTAAACATGTAAAAGATATTCCAGGCTACCTGAGTTCCTTAGGCTTGGACTGTACACTGTTGTAAGACATCATCAAAAAGTAATATTGTTAAATTAAGAACCCTA
>JAWWMO010000121.1:95655691-95720643 GCA_035047845.1 Dendrocincla fuliginosa
AATTAAGAACCCTAGATTAAGATAACTCATATAGCAATGTATGATTTAAACAGTTTTGAGAAATAACAATTTTTCATGAGATCTGTATTTTTTCAGTTCAGGAAGTTCTCTTTTCAGCTTTTTGATTTGCCAAGAATATTGAACTTGAAGGGTGTTCTATTAATCTAAAACAATTCTCTGAATTTGAAGTTAGATAGATACATATTTTTATCCAGCATTTTTCTAAGTACCAAAAAAGGCAATGATGAAATAAGCAGATAGCTTGAGTGTGTCAAAACTAGCAACTAAGATTAATATCCCATAATAATTCCTATTACCAAAGTAGATATGAACTTATATTGCTGTTAATGATATCTTTCCCTTTCTTAGATTTCTCATTTACAGTGGCAGTGAACCAGAGTTTCAGTTCATGTTCCAGTTTGGAAACATTTATTAATAGGATTTGAAATTGTGTCTCCTTCTTTAAGTCTGCAGGTCTTGGAGGAAAAAATCATACTTGTTTTTGAAATGCAAGTATAAAGCATTTATAAACAGAGATCATCCTGAGGCATTGCCTACAAAATTAAATTAGGATGGCAGTTTCAAGGAACAAGTTAATTTTCTCTACTAGAGACTCCAGAAAGCACTCTAGAAGACATTTCATGAAACCTACCTCTCTTAACTGACTGCTTTGGAAAAACAGACATCCAAAATGGGAGGACTCCTAAGCCTATATGAACAGGACCTGAGAGTAGATGGCACAAATCTAAATATATTTTCAAAAATAAAAGTGCTTTTTGAATGATGTGTTTGTTGGTGCTGAATATACTTCTCCTCCACTGCAAGGCCAAGTGCAAGATCCTGCAGCTGGTTTGGAGAAATCCCAAGTACAGGCTGGGCAGAGAATGGCTTGAGAGCAGCCCTGGGAGAAGGAATTGAGGCTGTTGGTGGACAAAAAGCTCACTATGACCTCACAAGGTATGCTTGCAGCCCAGAAAGCCAACTGCATCCTGAGGTGCATCAAAAGAAGTGTGGGCAGCAGTTTTCTAGAGGTGATTCTATCCCTTTACTCTGCTCTTGTTGAGAACTCACCTGGAATTCTGTGCCCAGCTCTGGGGCCCCCAACATACGAAAGACATGGTCCTGCTGGAGTAAGTCCAAAGGAGGGCCAGAAAGGTGATCACAGGACTGGAGCCCCTCTCCTGAGAAGACAGACTGTGAGAGCTGGGGTTGTTCAGTCTGGAGAAAAGAAGGCTCTGGGGAGACCTAAAATCAGTCTTTCATTACTTAATGAGAGGGCTACAAAAAAGCTGGAGACTTTTTATGTAGGCACATAGGGACAGGACAGGGGTGGATGGCTACACACTGAAAGAGTGTAGGTTTAGACTAAGTTTTAGTAAGAAATTCTTTACTGTGAGGGTGGTGAGGCACTGGAACAGGTTACCCTGAGAAGCTGCAAATGCCCCAAGCCTGGAAGTGTTCAAAGCCTTGCTGGATGGAGCTTTGAGCAACCTGGTCTAGTGGAAGGTATCTTTCTCTGTGAAAGAGGCATTGGAACTAGATATTTAGGGTCCCTTCCAACACAAACCATTCTGATTCTATGATTCCATTTTTGGTTTTCAGCATTTATCAGCGGTGTGGCAATGGCTGCTACTCTACAGAAGGGGCCCTCTGTGTATTATAAGATAAATCCTCGCTACAAGAGGAAGATTCTTGACATCATGAAATACTTCAGCTTAAGGTAATGTTCCAAACCTGGAGAAGGCAAAAACAAGAAGATAGCTATAGGCTTTTACTTTTTATATAGTAAATTGGTTTAATGCTATCAAAAGAGCAATGGTGAGTGGGAATCTTCAAAGAGAAATTTGTTTCCTTTGGCTGCCATGTTCGTGACCAGACTCCAAGGGTTTTATAGTAAAAGATGCTGGCACTCTGCACAGGGATCCGCAAAACGCAGGGCTTCTTCAGAGCTTAACTTGTAACAGGCTTCAAACATGTGAGATGGCTTTTTAAATGACAGAAGTAACTGATCAGAAGAACACATAGATGGTAACACAGAAAAAAAAAGTACTTGGTATGGACTGATGCAAAGCCAGTATCCTTTCTGCTAAGAATGTGAGCTACTGGAAAGCTACATTAAGAGTATGTATTGCTTGGGAGTGTGATGGCCACAGAGAAAATACTGATGGGGTTGTTTTCAGAGGCATATATCAATAACCTCTGTTTGAAGATGTAATTTGAGCAGCAGTTTGACTCCTAGTAAAGTCAGGAGAGTGGTATAGATTTTAAGTTAATGTAGCACCATTTAACATCTACTATGCCTCAAGCTAGCAAAAGAATCCCACTGATGTCAAATCAGCTGGAACAGGCCCAAGTATTTTCAGCATTCCCAGGAGGTACCATGGAGTTAGTCTGAAAGTATGAAATCAGATATGTAGAAGGACTGATCCAAAACATATCAAATACAATCTTCGGCTGCAAAATCTTAAAGCAGCTTGTCCTGGTTCACATTTGTAACAATCTGATGGCTGACACAAAACCAATTAGAATAAGAGACTGATGGTTTGAATTTTTGGCTTAACTGTGGCCTTAATTTTGACATCAAATATGACAGAAGGAAATGGGAAAATTAAAATACAATATGCACTAAAGGGAATACAAGGCTGAGAGCAAGTAATTGCCTGAGACAGGTTTTAAAAGGTAATGGGCAGATCTAGTTTCTACAAAAAACGACCACCACAGAATGTGTAAGACAAATCAAACCTAGTATTTTAACAGATATCACCTCTGCTTAAAAATAGTTAATTTTTTCCTAAATTTCTGCAGTTGATAAAATATTAGAGAATGGCACCTATTTAAGTGACTTGATGCTTTAGTAATCAAAAATGTCTCCCAAGAAGCTGGAACTATCAATTTGTGACAATACTTTTGCATCCAGGTCCTTCTTTTATTTCCCTCCAGAACATTATCTAAATTTAATATGAGGCATAAAATCACATGTAGTTGGCATGAAAATTAGAGTCCAAAATAATTTAAAACCTTGGAGAAAAGGATTTGACTAGTAGTTGCCTTTGGAAAATAAAATTAAATGTCTGAAAGTATAAAAGGCACTGCAAATATTGTGAAAATACAATGTTCAGAAACTCAGAATTCTAATAATGTTTGATGTGAGACCATATATCTGATTTGACAAAATAACAGCTTTCATTTTGAAGAATGATGTGAGAATTTAGGCTGCCCAAGCCAGTTAACTGCTCTTTTTTATCCCTCCACAACTATGTGGGATAGTGGTTAGCATTACTCAGATGTTTAGAGGAGGGCCACAGGATGCTGAATGGAACATGAACTTTGCCAGGTAAAAGGTTCAAGAACTGTTGAAAAGAACTGCAAAGTGGTGCTACCTATAAGCTTTATAAATGCAGATGGAAAGGCTTATCTTAGCGATGCAGATGGCAGAATTCCACTGCAGGCTACAATTATCATAATTTTTATATTCTACTGTTAACAAAACATGTAGGTACCCAGATATAGGAGAAGATGTAGCAAAAGGATTAGAACAAATTAGTTCATACATGCCTGACATTCAGGAACTACTTGCACTTAAATTTCAAATGAAATTAACTAAAAATCTTTTCCAAAGAATGAAGCTTATTTATTTTTCTTACATTACTTATGGCATGGGAAAAGCCCAAAAGGTTTTCTTTGCAATTCAATTAAGACCAAGAACCAATTAAAAACTCAAATGGTTTCCCATGAACTTTTAGACTGAAGTGTTGGCTAAATTTAGATTCCCAGTAAAACCTAATTTGATTTCAAAATGTTCTGGCCAAGTTTTTTAGAAATAGATGCTTATAGGTACGACACTGTGTCTGTATTTTTAGATAACACAGAAGAAAGATCTATAATTCAACATAAGCAGCTGAAGTTCAGCTTCCTTCAGATCACACAATTTTTTTAAAGATCTATTGAAAATGTGAACAACTCCTTTTGTCTTCCTTATGATCCTATAGGCATAAGCTGTGCATAGAATTGACAGAAACGTATGAAATATGGATGCAGGCCTTTACATTTTGGTTCAATTTGCAAAAATCTGGCTTCAATATTTGTACAGACATAATTAGAGGTACTGTAGAAATTTAGTGAGGTTTTAAAGGAGTAATATAGTAATTTTTCATGGAGATGCCAGTATTCAATCAGGAATTTCTGCCTGCCATTCAACTCCCTATTTATTAAGGCTAACAGAACAGAACATCACTGAGGAAGACATTCAGTCAGACTGGGCTTGTCCTTATCCAAACATGGGTCTAAAACAGCCACCCACTGTGTGTGTGTGTGCGTGTGTGTGTATGCACATACAGGAAGAGTGAAACAAAACAGTTAATCAAGAAAGACTGGCCTGAGAAGCTGTTGTGAAAGATTCAATAAACAGGAATGTTTGTCCTGATATGAGAAGGGAAAGTGGGATTACGTGTGTACTTGCTGCTGAAGACCTGGAGATATTAGGCATGAGGGAACTTTACGCCTGCACCTAACAGAAATATTTTTTGGTCAGCAGTGGCCTGCAAGGAAGAAAAAGAATGGAGGTCAAAATTTTGCAGTTATATCTATTAGCAATGTAACTTTTAAAATTATGAGTTAAATTACTAGTAAATTAAGAGATTATTTTTTTTAAAAAAATGTCATAAAGAATAGAATCTTAAGGCTGTCTAATTATGGTTTTGGCCATGTATTTAAAGTATCACAAACAAACATAAAGGGAAAAATTATGTAAGCAGCAAAGACATGCTAGGAATCCCAGAATCGCAGAACAGGCCAGGTTGGAAGAGACCACAGTGGGTCACCTTGTCAAACCTCTGTGCTCAAGCAGGGTTGTCCTGGAGCACATTGCACAGGATTGTGTCCAGATGGTTCTTGAATATCTCCAGTGAGGAAGACTCCACCACTCCTCTGGCCAATCTGTTCCAGTGCATGGTCACCGGCACAGTAAAGAAGTTCTTCCTTATATTCAGGTGGAACTCCCTGTGCATCAGTTTCTGCCTGTTGCTTCTTGTCCTATTGTCTGGCACCACCAAGAAGAGCCTGGATCCATCCTCTTGGTGCCCTCCCTTCAGATACTTAAAGACATTGATGAGATCTGCTCTCAGTCGTCTCTCCTTGAGGTTGAACAGGCCCAGCTCCCTCAGCCTCTCCTCATAAGAAGATGCTCCAGTTCCTTAATCATCTTTGCAGCCCTCTGCTGGACCTGCTTCAGGAGCTCCACATCTCCCTTGTACTGAGGAGCCCAGAACTGGACACAGCACTCCAGATGTTGCCTCACGAGGGCAGAGTAGATGGGCAGGATCACATCCCTTGACCTGCTGGCAGTGCTTTTCCTAAAGCACTCCAGGATACCTTCTGGCCACAGGAGCATACTGTTGGCTCATGGACAGCTTGTTGTCCACCAGGACATGCAGATCCTTCTCCACAGAGCTGCTTTCCAGCAGGTCAGCTCCTGTACTGGTGCCTGGGGTTATTCCTCCTCAGGTGCAGGACCCTGCATTTGCCCCTGTTGAATTTCAGACAGTTCTTCTCTGCCCATCTCTCCAACCTGTTTAGGTCCTTCTGAAGGGCTGCACAGCCCTCTGGGGTATTTGTCACCCCTCCCAGCTTTGTGTCATCAGTGAACTTGCTGAGGAGGCTTCGGGCCCTTCATCCAAGTCACTGATGAGTTACTTTTGTTAAGTTAAAAAGGACTGGGCCCAGTATTGAACCTTGGAGGACACTACTAGTGACAGGCCTCCAACCAGACCCTGTTTCCCTGATTATGACCTCTTGGGATCTGCTGTTCAGCCAGTCCTCAATAAACTGAATAAGATTGTGAAAAAGTATCTGAAATCTCAAAGAATGATCTGTTGATGTTGATACCAGTTGCACACTATTTCTGTCTGAACAACTAGCTGATAAAATACCTGTAAGAAAAAGGCTTCTTTTTTTGTTTTCTCCCTGCAATTTGTATTTTCTACTGGTATCAGAATAAGTGCTTTGGTTTTTAAGCTGCTCTTTTCTTGCATTTTTCTTATTTACTTAATTTGTTGGCAAATAGCTGCCTAAATACTCTGAATACTGAAAACTTTGGAAGCATGGAACTGCCAGATATTTTCTTTTCATCCTTACAAATGTTACATAAAACTTGCTGTGCTTAATAACTATGTTTTTCTTTCTGAGTTTTGGGGTTTTTTTTCAATGGATTCTCCTTGCAAAACTAACACCGTGTAGACAGCTAATCTAAATTTTGCCAAACAAGATAAAACAGGTATCAAGTATTTTGAAGTTTTAATCTCTGGAAAGGGTGGATTTGAAGAAACTAAGCTGTCATATGACTTGAAACCACATACAACACAGAAGAAGAATGAGTCTTGATCCTAAAGCTGATGAGGGCATGGATCTTCAGTCAAATGAACTCTTGCTGGATAGACTTGGTAGATAGTCTTGCTACCATCAATATATATTCTCAGGTTAGTTTTCATGAACAGCCTCATAAGGAAAAACTTGCACTATAAGGACTCAGATCAGTGGATAAGCTACATTATCTTAACATGTCTCAGGCTCCAGAAGTGCCTTCCTGTAGGCAGTAAAGGGAGCTTAGGAAGCAATTCAAACTCAGGTTTGAAAACATGGAGGGAAATACAGCTTAGTAAGACTAAGAAATTGTAAAAAAATGTAAAAAAAGGAGTAAGACTTAACTTTTTCCCTTTATCTTTTTCCAGTTGTAAGAATGTTTCACAAATAGACATAGATGGTAAAGGCTTTAATAACCTCAGATGTACCTCAAAAAATTCTTTGACCCTTTAAACTCTTATGAGGAACATCTTTGAGTCCACTAAAAACCAAGCAAGACCTAAACTCATGCTGAGGGTATGAAAAAACTATGTTTTAAATTCTACTGTCCTTCAACTGTGACATTTATGCAAGTATCTCAGTTTCTGAAAGGCTGAACAGACTCAGGTATCAGGGAAGATGAATTCAAATGCTTGTAGCAGACAAATCATTTGATATTTTATAAAAGGCCAGAGCTGGTGAGAGTTCTTTCAATCCTGACATCAATATGTGTAGATGCATCAGCAAGTACACACCAGCTAGGCTTGTCAGAAGGAAATTCTTTGCACAGCTTGCAACACTGAACCATCAGTGACCCATCTGTAATTATATCCTGAGAAAAATGCTTAGGGGTATAACAGAAAGACTATTTCTTGGCACTATGACATTCAAAATTTGAAGGTCAAGCCATAAGATTTCCCCAAAGAAAGAATCCTACTGTAACTATTTAGGATGATAAAACACTTCATGTTAATATGAATATGATTAAGTTACCTGATGTTGAACACAGAGCACAGTCCCAACTATGACCCTTTAGGAATCACCTTGCTCAAAATAAAGCCCACGAAGACTGACAGGAAACTGAGCTGTCATATACAAAACATAATCACAAAATAAGTATGTAAAGTACCTGTATTATATATACAGAAATTACTGTTGTTTGATAAACTGTGCTTCACCAATGACAGTAGTTGTTTTGCATGCTGAAGGTAACTGCTCATAAGACTAAGATGATGAATTGGACCTACTCAACACCACAGCAGAAGTACTTCACCTGTAATATCTGTACCTTTCATTAAAATATTTCCTTGAGGGAATCCTATGGCTCCATAACTCAGTTTTTCTTTTCTAGAACAGACTCCTACTGATTTGATGCCACAAACATCTATCCTCCCAATGCCCCACAATGTCAGATACGTCATAATTGGTGAACAAACACATTAAGTATTTTGTGCCAGACACCATCTTCTTCAATACCTTCTCTTTCTTCTGGATCTGGGTCAAGCATCCAGTAGCAAAGGAAAACATATGGATCTTCTTTGATGGTGTGTTCTTACCAGAACGTGTGTCTCATGGGTGACTCTCTGAATATCTAGGTTTTTGTTCTTAGACCTATTGCAGAGAACCTGCGATACCACCACTGGTTCCTTACAGATCTCTCAGTTTACTGAAACGTGCAGACTGCCTTTTACTGTAAAGTGGTTTTACTGTAAAAATGCTTTTGGAATTAGCCTAAGCCCACTGATGAGAGCTGATCTAGCCTGTGTCAAGGACATTTGGAATCAGGCAGTAGAGTTCTGTAGTACTCCAAGATGGTTTGTTTTTGGCAACCAATGGCTTTTCTTTCATCAGGCTAATTTGCTGAATCTTCTCTTTTCTATACTGTATTAAAATGAAGTAAGATATGTTTCACTTATGAGATATGCTTCCCATTTAATATTTTTCTCTCAAAATGCAGATTGGATTTAGTAATTAATCAGTGCTATCCTGCACAGTCTACAGACTATCATGAGCACTTAGATTAGACAACTCGCATTTTTCTTCAAATTCAACTAAGGTAATCCAAGAAACTGAATTTATATAAACAATAAAGAGATTTTCCTATGCAAGTTCATAAATTCTGACAGTTTTATGGAAGAAGACATCTGAATTGAGTTAAGAAGCTTTAACAACTCTACACAAAGGCAAGTACACTGGCTGAAAAAGCAGTCAGCTTTCTGGAAATGACTTGAAGTATTACAGCACAATTCTGTTAGCGGATGCTTCAGCTTATACTATGTAGCTAAAGTGCAGCAATAGGGTATCATAAATGCAGGAGTTATTCTCTGTGAACATGTGACATATCTAACTCCTGGGTCTATGATACTATTATAAATCCTGTTCTCACTGAGTCTTGATAGTGGATTATTTAGTGCTTTCTGGCAATAGATGCAGTCTATCAAAGTCAGGGAAACACAGAACGTGCTTTCTCACCTCTATTTGATTGGTGCTACAATGGTCCCTCTAAAGGCATATATTAACACTTCCACTGCAGCTATGTAAAGTTATATACCTTATTCCCACTGGCTGGAAAATATTTTCTAAAAAAATACCTGCAAGCAGTATGGATCTCTTTGGTGGTACCTGTGTGAAGACAGATCACATAAATCTGTCTGGTCTATGAGGAAAAGCACATGCAGGATTTGCATTGAAAGGTAGTAAACACATTCAACTATGGTTTCAGTCTCTTCTGTCTCATTTTGAGTTTGTTTATCAAACATGTGTGGCTCAGTCTGAAAGAAATCCAGAAAGTTTTGTCAATGAGCAGAATGGAATGATTTCCTAATGATGCTAAGTCTTCACTTACACTGGGCTTAGCCTTGCCATTCAGATGGATAACGTGAAGCTAAAGATTACCTGATAGATTAGTGGATCATAACAGCAGATCAGCTGTAAGTTGATTGCTGGAAAGATCACACATACTAATTTTCTGGTACTCATGGCACTGTTAGAAGAAATAAGGATTTAACAAAACACATTTTCAAGTGGGGAAAAGCTGCTACTTAATGGAGCATAATTATCACCTTGGCATTTACTCCACATAAGAGGCAAATTCAGCATATTCAGCATCGGGAAGGAAACTAAACTGGTTTAGTTTCTCAAAGTAAACTCCACTTTACTCGTTTAGTAAACTCCAAGTCTCATTCTCACCTCTTCTCTGTCATATCAACCTTAGTTATATCTGTAAAATGAAGTTGATTTACAATATACTCTAAGTTGAAATCTGAGAATGACAGTGCTACACATTACTATTGCATACATCCTACAGAAATATCTTTATCTTACTTATATATAGCTTACTTATACTTTACTTTATAAATTTACTCTATTTACTTTGTAGTTTACTCTGTGCTGCTCTTTTCTTAAAGATTAAACATTAAAAAAGCCTTTAATGGGAAGAAGCAGGAAGAATTCAAGCTCATTTGTGTACCAGGCAATCATTTCTCTATCTGGTCTTCCACCTGTGGAACAAGTTCCTACAGGAGTTAAGGATAAGCCGATATATGTTCTGAGGGACTATTCATGCATTTATTAAAAAAACTTTCAGAAGTGTTTGAATTCCTCAAAGATGAGGGCACTATATAACAAGGTATCAGAGAAGCTGAACTGCTTAACTGTTACAGAGTAGTTTAAAAAAAGGTTTTTGTGTGCTTAACAATGACAAACATAGAGACCAAACCTAAAGCAGTTACTAAGAGAAACTGTAACATCTACAGTGATTTTAAAACCAAGTATAATGGCAATTTTGTCTGCCATACCTGTGAAAAATATCTGTATTTAGTAGAAGTAAAGAACTCCATCTCAGACATGAAGTCAATTTGAGCATGTTTATTAAAGAAAGAGACCATAAATTATAATTTAATAACAATCAGCATTTTT
The DNA here is from genome assembly GCA_035047845.1 of Dendrocincla fuliginosa. Lineage (NCBI taxonomy): Eukaryota > Metazoa > Chordata > Aves > Passeriformes > Dendrocolaptidae > Dendrocincla > Dendrocincla fuliginosa. The sequence continues at coordinate 95,665,946 of JAWWMO010000121.1, forward strand.
CAGCATGCCCAGTTCTAAATTGTTTGCAATTTTTCCAACATGTAAAAAATAAATCCATATAGCAAGACAGAATTGAAACTAGACACAAACTGGATCACTTTTTATATGGCATCTTCCTCAAAAATAAAACTTTCATCAACTATCACTTACTGTTTACTTAAGAAATAAGTTTAGGGGAAAGTTATGGTCATTCAATGCATTTCATGGTTTTTGTCAGAATAGTCTTGATTGAGATTATAATTTTAATAAAATCTGAAAAGATAAAATATATTTTTCAGTGTAAATATATTACGGCTGCAACATTTTATTCTGTACAAATTTAGTTGTTACTTATGGCAACATAATTGGCTGGAAAGATGCCAGTTTGTCCTCCTAGTCTTCCTTCCCACCAGTCAAACTGGGAATTTGTTTTAGTTGTGACTGTGATTTTGTCTCCAGCTTTGAAAGTCAAGTCACCTGGCTGTTGTCCTTCAAATGAATAAAGTGCTGTCACCTCTACTGGATCACTGCAAGAGTTATCTGAAATGAAAGAAATCAAATAAAAAAGAAATTACTAAAAGAAAATTACTACTGTCTGCACATATACTGAGTTATTAAATACAGTATTCTTAAATGACAGTAGCAAACAGTGAAAGGCACCAAAATAATCTATCTGAGCATATAAAGCACTAATGAAAAAAAACATTCCATTTCCACTATATTAAGTGAAATTTGAATTCCAGCCTACTGGCACACTCTATTTAGTAAAGGAGTACACTACACAAAATAAAGATTAGCCATTTTTTCCACATGCTTCATACAGTCAGAGACAGCGGGAAGAAAAGTGGTGTGTTGAAGAAAGCCTGAGTGCTTCCTGAACAACTGCTAATGGAACCGCGGCTCAGGTTTTAGTTTTGGTATGTCTTATGACAGTTTCTTGATAGAAAAGCAGAGAATTTGATTTTTTCCTAAAAACTCAGAATACAGGATGGCAAAATGCAAAATATCCACACCACTCTCTTCTCTTCTCTTTGCATAGGGTTTGCAGTGCCCAGGATTTTGGTGCATCTTGCATGTTAAACAAAACACACCAAATGTGTCAGTAGAAACAACTGATCATGGTTTGAGGTATTGGAAAGGACTTACTTTGCACAGTGATATTTTAGACCACATACACAAATGGCTTTTATTTTCTTTACACCAGTCTCTTGCATGTCTCCTTCAGTCTTTAGCTGGGGTTGGAATCATGCCATGAGTCTTCTCACCTAGTTTTAAAATCATCAAAATCTTGGATACTATTATCCAGCATCCATTCCTAGTGCGAAATTTCAAGCCAATATCTCATTGTTTATTACTATTGAAATTTTAATCTGAGTATCTTTACTAACAGTTCTGTTTTCCCTCAATTCCTCTAACTGTCTGAACTATATAAGGTAGTTGCATTTGTTTAATGCTGATTTAGGAAACAGTTAAATCTCTGGCATGAATGCATCTAAAACTGAAAAATTGAAGGTGCAATGGAAGACTAGTTAAGAGGAAATAATGAAGATGTTTACACAGTCAGGTGGATAGATTTCAGGATGTATTGCTCATATGGACATGATGGCTGCACAAATGCTCAAGCATGCAAGATTAAAGGCTTTTAGCATTAGCTGCACCTGCTTGCTGCCAAAACTGTTGCAAAAGGGGAAACCCAAGCTCTTAGCAGTCTACACACTGCAAGCAGAGAGCTAAAAAGGATGAAGAGAGAAGCACTGATACGCTTGTTTTGCAGTCTATCTTCAACAGCTGATACCCAACAGACCTTTTCTTCTTGTTGCTTTTATCATTTTAAAAGAAAGAGGAAAAATTCTTTTCCCCCAAAGCTCACAAACACAAACTGTATCCAAAAGAGAACAGAGAAGAAAATTGAACTACAAATGTATGCAAAAAATCTGTCAATATATATATTCATTCTAGAGGCCAGTTCTTTCCTTTCATGATCTGCGTTTGTAGCAATCATCAAGGACTAATACAAAATTATTTGGCCATGTGCTGAGAAAAACTTGGTTGCAGAGAAGTCAGATGCTGTCTTTCTTGATCATACAAATCTCTCTCTCTCTCCTGATATCTATATTCATGGTCTAAAGTCACACAACACTATTTCTTTTGATGTGAAAATAAACCCACATTTATCAGGTCCATATCTCCACCAGTTACTCCTACCAAAAAAGGCAGCAATACAGCATTTCTAAATAGCTCTTTTACTTTCACACTTGAAAGCCTGACAGACCGAGTATTCAGCAATTACATGACCTTCCTCCAAGAATTCAAGCAATTGATACAGTCCAGATGATATGATGTACTCCTATGCAAAGTGTGGTTTGAAGATAGATATTTTAATTGAGGAAATCATAGCAAAATCAACAGAAGTGATGACTTCTCACTCCTAGTATTAATTGAAGAATAGTCAGAAAATACTGTGGGTCAGGACCCTTTAACTGCTAAGGCAGGAAAACAGTTATGACTCAGTTGCAAATAAAAAGGAAGAGGGGGTATGTTTTACCCCTCTGCCACATTCAGCCAGCACATTTAATATGTTAAAAAAAGGCAACAAATTCCTATACTTTGAGTTCTTAAACGTATGTCTTTCCATCACCTAAATGTTCAAATGAATAATCACTCAAAGAGAATATAGTTACTATATATTTATAACTGCTCAAAATATGTTAATATACTTGGAAAAATTAGGTATTTGACAGACCAAAAGAAGAGATTGAGAGGGCTAAAGGTTTTGTGAGAGCTTCTTTTCATTACATTCAAAAGAAGAGCTGTCAAGGACACTATAAGATGCTGGACTCATAGCAATGGCAGCAACTAATCTTCATGCAACCTTCTCCATGACTGAACTTGCATTAAGACTTATTCCTTATACAAAAACTAATAAGTATTCTGAAACTAGCTCAGTAAAAGTAGGAAGAAAAATGAAGAGGAACTAGACACAAACTAAAGCATGAAAATATGATAAAAAAGAAGCATGTGTAAGATAGTTGAGTGTAGGAGTACATTCAATGCACCACAACCAATCCTCCAACTATTTTTTGCTCCGTCATATGAACAAGACTATTGTATGTGTTTCCCTTCCCACTTTTTGTCCCTGTCAATGTGTATTTTTCCAAACATACAGAAACCTCAAAGCACTACAGTTGAATATGGACATCCAGTTCTGTGTCCTTGCCCCATTTGCTACCTGCTGTCATTAAAAAGCATTTTGCAGGTATTTCATAACCATTTCTCCTTAATTTTCCCTAGTAGCTTTTCCCCATACTATAGTTTCACTTAATTTTATTTCATTTCCCACAAAGATTCCAATTTCTGTGTTTTAATTCTGTAGTTTTGTAGCATAAAGCAGATAAAATGCATATTTATTGCCCCCAGATTGCAGCATCCCATGTCTCATATTATATGGATCATTCTAACATCTTAAATGAATGCAGTTACAAAATCTATCACATAGATTATAAGGGGGAACTATTTCATGTTTTCAATTCCCAATTTCAGTTTTACATAAAAGGGTTTTAAATAAAATTGTTATACTCAATGTGAAGATTGCTGAATGCATATACAGAAATCACATTTGCAGCTCACACAAGATGGTGCTACAGTGCTACATACAGCTCATGATGTTGAAATCACTGAGATTTATGAGTATGCACAGTGGAATAAAAACAAACTACATTGTGGAAAATCCTTGGTTATTGGTATCTGAACACACACACCCCCACACACACTTTCACAAACAGTGGTCAAAACAGAAATATAGACATTTTGGTTGACGATCAGTTAGTGCAGCAGTCCTTATATATATTCAATGCTCTAGCATACATGGGTATGGCATATGCTTGATAACAAATTGCTCTGTCCAGAATATCCTTTCATTTTTATTCATATTACATACACTAATGATTTGAAGTTCTTGCTAAGGAATACTGCTATGGATACAAGACTCGGTGAGGTACAAACTAGAGCGAATTTACAGCCTCTTGGGTGTGCTGCAGTACCAGTCCCAGGGTGAATAAAAAGAGCAATAAAACTATCTTTAATTATGGCACATTTACCACAGAACAAAATAATTTTCTAAAAAGTTGCTGTAGAACAGATACCGTCTACGTTTCTGTGAACCAGCTGAAGAGTGCCAGAGTCTGATTACAAGGCCAACTGGCATAGACTGGCCACATACACACTAGCACACACTCACCATCCAGAGGGGCGAGGAGAGTAACCTTCAAACTGCCTCCTGGTTTCTATAGTGGAGTAACACCTAAGCCACATCTAGGAATTATTTGTGAAAGTGCAAGGTGAAAATAATGCCAATGAGTTTTCTAACAACACAACCACATAGGTAAATGAGTTAAAGTACTTGGGCCCCTCTCTTCACACTGTTTAATTTACTAGGAGATATAGTAGCCACTAGTTTCACATTCTAATGTGAACATATAAAATATTACTAAAGCCACAGGCTGTTTCTAAGACTAGTTTTTAGAGAAGAACAGGCATTTTACATCATTTTGGCTTGAGCTTATTATACTTTCAAACCCCAAATTTGAGTTGGAACACAGAATAGCACAATCCAGCTGTGGGTCCCAAATTTAATTTTACTGGCATAGATGTATGTATCCGCTAGTCAACAAATGCCTGATGCTGAACAGCTTGCAGAAGACGTGCTGCTTTTGGCCATGGACACAGCAGTAAAACTAAAATAAGTTTCATGTACTTGAGGCTAGTGGTGAAATTGCTAAACATTCACTTTGCAAAATTCGCTAATTGTCAGCAATTTGAGAACTAGCACGATTTTGTGGGTCACATGTGCGCCTATGTCATGGTTTAATGCCAGCTGGCAACTACATCCCGTACAGCTCACTCCTTGCCCCCTCAGTGGGACGCAGGAGAGAATTGGAAGGCTAAAACTAAGAAAATTCATGGACTCATGGCTTGAGACAAGAACAGTTAAATAACTGAAATAACATAACAATAATTTAGTAAAAAAATGCAATGAAAAGGAAAATAACAAAAAGAGAGATAAATAAAACCCAAGAAAAACACGTGATGCAAATGAACAGCAGTTGTTCACTACCAATCAAATTATGCTCAGTCTTTTCCCAAGCAGTGGCCACCCAGGCAGCTTTTCCCCGACCTTAGATACTGAGCATGACATCATATGGTGTGGAATATCCCTTTGAATAGTTGGGGTCAGCAGCCCCAACTATGTCTCCCTCCCAACTTCTTGGGCACCCCCAGCCCACTTGCTCACAGAGCAGCAAGAGGAGCTGAAGTCCTTGACTTACGATAACCCCTGCTCTGCAACACCTAAAATATCAGTGTATTACCAACATTATTCTCATCCTAAATCCAAACCATAACACTGTTCCAGCTACTAAGAGGAAAATTAACTCTACCCCAGACAAAACCAGGGCAAACTATGAAAGCAACTATAAGTGAACTAACATTAACTATTACTGCTGGTTTGGGGTTTATCTAAGTCATATTAAAGAGCTTGCAAAAAAGAGCCCTGTGAGTCGATTGTCACCACCAATGACCCATCTGATCAAGGGTACCGATCACTGACAGGGTGTTCCTGTTGCTGACTGTCCATATATTATGAACTTTCTGCTAAACACTCCCTTTAGTAAATGGACTGTGGGTTTGGTTTCTTTGAAGTTGAAAGGTTATAACATTTCCTCTACTGGGACACAATATTCCGTATGAAAATGTGTGTGTCTATGTAGACATATTTTGCCTTGAAACTGAATCGTGTCTCTATCTTACTCAAAGTTTTTGTACAACCTTTAGAATGCATGGATGTACTGTTATTCAAAAATCAGCCTGAATGAGCTACACATTTCATATTCTAACTTCTACTTTCTCTGTGTTTTTTTAAAGTAGAGAGAAGTGACTGGAACTGCCGCAAAATGTTACAAGTCAGATGAGACTCCAGCATCAGAGATGACAGAAGTTGTATAGTGCTGGCATAAAAGATCCACCAAAAGGTGTCAGCTTACGGAAAAGTTGCAATAGAATTCTAATTGTTTAAATGGAGACCCAGAAAACTAAGCAACCTTATGAACCCTGTTTGTGCAGAGGAGAAAACAAACAAACAGACCAAATGATGGAAAACAACAGATTAGGCAGATGCAAACAACTACGCTTTTGAAAACAAACATATCAAGTATCAGAAAGGTTTAGTACACTAGGACACTGCTCAGAGATGTTGAAAGGATCAGATATTGTCCAAAGGTTTTGGATGAGAGAGATTACTAGCAGCAAACAGACAAATCTTAGCTCTTTACCCATTACGGGACACTGGTTTTTGTTTGGAAAGGATTAGTATTGAGTTTATAATCAGAGTTCAGGAAAGAATCCAAAGCAGGCTGAAGAACTAGGTTAATTACTGGGCCCATTGCAAATCTCTGAGTAAAAAATGATGGCGCCACCAACAATGAAGACTTTATAGGAAATTTTAATGGCCATCCTTAGAAAATGGTCTGGACAACCCCACCTGCTAAGATATGAGCATGAGTGTAAATACCGTGTGTGTATACGTATATTGGTTATACTAAAATGCCTGAATTATGTTTGCCCTAAATTATCATATTAAAAAGGACGACTATTATCAGGCCCCAACCAGACATGTTAAAGAGGAAGACAACCATTAGTTTAATTCAACAGCTATATCCGAGCCAGGAACATGTCATTGCAGCAAAGAAGGCAGTGTCCTCGGCTCCATTAGGCAAAGTATTGACAACAGGTCAAGAGAGGTGATCTCCTTTATTTAGCACTGGTGCTGCCACACCTGGAGTGTCGAGTCCAGTTCTGAGCTTCTCAGTACAAGAGAAACACGGCAGAGAGGAGAGAATCCAGAAAAGAGCTATGTGGATGATGAAGGTACTGGAGCATCTCTCCTATGAGGAAAGGCTGAGAGAGCTGACTGTTCAGCCTAGGGAAGAAAAGGCTCATCAATATCAATATCTGAAGGGAGGGAGAAAGTAGGATGGAGTCAGGCTCTTGTCAGTGATGCCCAGTGAGAGAGGCAAGGGGCACATGCTGAAACACTGCAGGTGCCACCTGAACATCAGGTAATGCTTTTTTACTCTATGGGTGACTGAATAGATTGCCCAGATGTGGTGGAGTTTTCATCCTTGGAGCTATTTAACAGCTATCTAGATATGCTCCTGGGCTCTCAATCCCCTGCTTGAGCATGGGGGTTGGACCAGATGATATCTAGAGGCTGTTTTCAACCTCAACCCTTTTGCAATTTGGTAAAAACCTAAAAAGACTCTTTGGAAATAAAGTTGACTTGAAGTATTAAAAGCAGTATGAAAATTTGTAATTGAGGGGAGAGAGTTTGGACTGGAATAGCAGTAATCAAAATCAATTTGATACAAATGGAAATCACACTGTCAGAATCATCTCTGTCCAGGACAGAAAGATCAGACTCCCTGTCAGACACTGACTAGTCTGTATCCAGTTAGGGGATGCCAACACGGAGTGCACCTAGTAGGGAGTCACATCTCTCTGAGTGGAGCTTTCTTGTCAACATATGGATCAGTCTTTTGGAAGGAGTTGCACTGACACACATAATGCTGCAGTACCCACATCTCCAACAAGATGCTTGTGCAAGCAGGAGAACCTGCACTGCCAGACTAGGCTGTGTGTACTCAAAACTACTCTCCTTGTTGTTAAACACCTGAGTTTCTGTAGTTGTCCAACACTGTGATTTATTTGCTGTACTGCTGACATTGATCCTGAATGTATACTTCACTGATTACTAATTAATTATCTGCCACTAGTGAATTAATAAAGCACTTTGATCATGATTTTGGTTTAAGCTACATGAACTGAGCAGTCTTTCCCTGTGACAGTTCTTGCAAAAGTGTCTTCTCCCACAGCAAATATTAGGGTTCAGGCTGAATGAGTCATGGCTGTTGCTGAGCTTTACCTAGTAATTATAATGAAAGGACTTACTTAACTGCTGGTCTAGTAAGGAAGTCAAGATGTGTTGTGATGATACAACTAAGCTGAGAGTAGGAATTCAAACATATGATAAAAAGCAGTAGCAGTTCCCTGAGAAGCTAGAAGGGATGACCTTTTTTGTAAAAACAAATCAGTTAAGCTTAGGACTGATAGAGCGACTGTGGTTACTGTTACAGTTATGGCTAGGACTGGAGTTCGATAAAATAAGGGGCTGGAAGGAAAGCTTCACTGGCGGACAAGCAATATCAGAAATGAGGTGAGGCATTAAATGGCAAGAGTAAGTCTCTTACAGGTATGTCTGTGTGTTCCTCATCTCCTGTGTTCCTCAACTGATAGAGCTAGATATGAAAATGAAAAGATAACAGTGGATCCTTGCAGGACAAGTGAAGGATAGAAAAGAGCAACAATTGTCTTACAGCTCATTGAGAGTCAGATGAGTTACTGCATTATAGTTAAAGCCAGCTTTAAGGGTGGAACTAGAATTTGAGTATGGAATCCAGACAGCAACAGTTACTCTGCTTCTGCACTCACTGTCACTAGGGGTCTGAATTGGCCCAGTTCTTACAGTGATTACACTGCCCTTCCTTTATACTGCCTTAAATAAATCTTGAGATGAAGGGTGGATCGGTCAGGGAGTGCTTTTGGATCTGTTTGAGCTCAATAAGCCTTGTGGTTTACTGAGCTATAGTTCAGGTAGGGTAGAGACTCATCAGAGATACTAAGCATCAAAATGTGAAAGGCAAAGGTTGGACAAAGCATATGGCATGCAGCAGAAATTCTGAAAAGAACAGGGTAACTACTAATGACAGGAACAGCTTCTGAAGTAGCATTAGGATTCACAATGGTAGGAACTAAAGATGTAAAATTCTGACTTGAGGAACACAGAAGCACTGGGCCATGATAATGCCTAAAGGCAGGTGGAGAAACAGCTTAAGTTCAACTTTGAAGTAACTAGGTTAACTACTGAGTTACACCTGTAATACTAACAAGATTGAGATGAAAGCTGGATCTGTCAGGGACTGCTGTTTTGTTTGAGCTCAAAGATATACTTAACATAAGAGTCAGTGGAGGAATGTAAAGGATGGGCAAAATCATAGGGCAGGAAATTAACTTTGAAGCAAGACCTGAATAAGAGTAAAGGAATATTGAATTTTCAAAGGTCACAGAGAAGGATGTTGTAACAATTGAATCATAACAGACAAAATGCATGGACAAAATTTGAGACTGAAAGAAAAGGCTGCATCTTTAAAATGGTATTCAGAGAATAGCTACAGAACTCATTGCTCCCATAGTGAAAGTGAGAACTTTTAAAGAATATCAAGTTGAAGAACACACAAGTTCTGCAGTGGTCAGTAACAGGAAATTTCAGACTCTATTTGACCATTTTTAGCTTGAATTTATAATTAATAAAAGAGTATCAGAGTAAGGGAGAAATAGAAATGGTTCTTTGTAGCAAATGTTATCTAGCAAATGAAAAGGGACAAAGGATAGCTATCTGGGAAATCTTAGGAAAAAAATCAGAGGACTGATGAGGAAGCCTTCTCAGTGAGACACTTGAAATGTAGACATAAAGGCAATTACAGATATAGCCAAGCAACAGAATTCAGAGATCACAAATATTACCAAAGAAAACAAAAGATGAAAATTAATCTATCAGGTTACATACAGGAGGATGAAATATAATTTCTAGTATGTGATTATAAAGAGGTCATCAGAGACTTGGAAATAAGTTAAACTTACACCAGTGAATGGAGCAGTACGGGCCCTTTCCAAGTTATGTTGCTTTCCCTTTTCCATATTAACGTGACATCTCCAAATCAGAGTACCTTCGTTCATATTGACTATTGGGGACAGTCTCTGGCACATGCTAACTTCCCAATTACTAAGGACGGTTCTTTCCACATCAAGATCATACCATGAACCTGCTAACAATTTAACAGAAAGAAAATGATAAAGTTCCAGTGCCCAAGCACATTCCCTAGCAATGACTAATTTATCAGCATAGATAGAATCAATTACTTGAAATGGGTGCAAGAAAAACAGCTTTAAAGAAGGTGAGGCATAGTACTGAAGAACCCAAAACAAGTCATAACACTAGGTAACAGCAATATAATCAACCTTGGACTTAATAAGATGAAAAAGGATGAGATGATAATACTGTGAAGAAATATTGCAAGTTTGAGCATTAAAAAGAAGCAACTAGATCAGATTGATATCTGCGACAGAGAGAGAGGGGATAAAACAATGAGAATCTTCTGTGTTTGTGAAAGCTATAGAGTTCAGAGAAGATAAGAGGATGAGTAGAACTACTGTATCTGTATCAGTATCCATCTGAAAGATACACAATATGGAGTGGTAAGAGGGGACAGACCTCGCCTAGAACCTGAAGAATTGTCTATTAATGCAAGGCCTCCATAGAGGTGAGACTGGCATAAACCACATTCTCTGAGACTTATGTCAGAGTCTGGTGTCTTGCCAGACAATAAAATATTTTTTTGTCCACTCCTCTTTTTACACTCATTAGTCATCTTGGAAGGCTACTTCAGAGACATACTCTCCTGGTTGTTAGGATAGCATATGTAACGTCTAGCATCAAGTAATTCAGTACTAGCATACACCCATTTTTGTTTGGTTTTTGTTTGCCAACACTGGCCTGTGACTGAAACCTTTCTTTCTTGACATTTATCTTCCTTATGCTTTTATAGTCAAGAAACATTTTTTTCAAAGATTCAGACTGTTACACTAAAAATATCTTAGCTACCTCATACCAGTGACTCCTTGCTCCACTCATCAAACTTATTGTTCTCCACATCTATTCAGATGAACCTATTTTTTCTTGAAAGTGAGTAAACAGAATATTATCATCAGGTAAAAGGCCTGTAGGTAACTGACTTCTCACACTACCATTAAATGAAGAGTTGTTTAAATGGAAAGATGAAGGAACTAAGGGAACAGAGAGCTCATTTTATGGAGAACATGGATTTATTTCTGAATGTGAAAATAGTAATTAAAAAATATTGGGATGAATCAGCACAGGAGACTGTCAGAACTGGTTTTGGTTTGGTGTTTTTTTTTTTTTTTTTTTTTTTGATGAGGAGATAGTCATGAATGAAGAAATCAGCAAATGAAAAATGGAAGGGGAAGGAGAGCTGAGAACACTGGAGGAACTGGAAGCCACAGAAAGCTGAGGTACAAAAACAGAAGAGGTATTAGTGATGTAGCAGAGCCACTCTTAGCTGAAGGCTGAGCTGAATGCAGAATATGTGACACAGCTAGACAACATTGAGCTAAGGGTCAAATCCATTTAGAAGAATCTTAATGGAGTTATAAAAACAAAGAACAAAGATCAAGAAAAATAAAGGGAATGTGTACATAATTCACTGCAATATAAGAAAGACATTAATCTGTTGGAGAGAGTCCAAAGGAGGGCAATGAAGATGGTGAAGGGCCTTGAGGGGAAGCCGTATGAGGAGCAGCTGAAGGCACTTGATCTGTTTATCCTGGAGGAGACTGAGGGGAGACCTCACTGCAGTTACAACTTCATCATGAGGGGAAGAGGAGGGGAAGGCACTGATCTCTTCTCTGTGCTGACCAGTCACAGGACACGAGGGAGTGGCCTGAAGCTGTGTCAGGGGAGGTTTAGGTTGGATACCAGAAAAAGGTTCTTCACCCAGAGGCTCCCCAGGTAAGTGGTCACAGCACCAAGCCAGGCAGAGTTCAAGAAGTGCTTGGACGATACTTTCAGGCACATGGTGTGACCCTTGGGGATGGTCCTGTGCAGGGCTAAGGGTTGGACTCAACAATCCTTCCAACTCAGCACAATCTGTGATTCTGTGTGAAGAAACTTAAATATATAGAGAGAGATTTTGAATATGAACAGAGGTATTCCATATCCCAGAAACCTAAACCCAGAGCCATATTAGAATTCAACATAATACAACACAGAACACAGATATTAATCATTAGATTGATGATAGTTAGTCCAACAAAAAGTTATCAGTTCTATAAACTGTTTTAATATTAGTAGCTTTTTAAAGGAAAGAAATCTTTGTACAATAATGAAACAAAGGTCCCAAAAAACAACAAAAAAGAAGCTAGCAAACAGAAGACTAGAGAGATGCAAAGTCAGGAGGGAAAATGAAGATGTCTTTGTAGATTAGTGCCTTTATCTGTTCCCTGACCATAAGAAGAAATACAAGCACATGAAGTAAATGGTGCAGCTGTTTCAAAGAGACTAAGGAAACAAGCCTAAAACTGACCTGCTGATATTAATTTAGAAAATAGTTAACTTATGAACATAAAGTAATGCGCTATAGAGATTTGGTCCCTTATCTGAACTGCATCAGGAATAGTCAAAGAAGCACTACAAGGGATATGAGAGGGAGTGTGTGGTAGAAAGATGTAAGGTTTAGTGCTGGATTTTTCAGGGAACCGCTAATTATTCCAACATACCAGTTTCCTGAAAGCTTCTCAGTTAAGGATCTCACACCTTAGCTCATTATTACATTTTATAATTGTCTTAAAGAATTTTAAATCAGGAATGAATACTAGGAAATAGTATGAATAAATGAATAGTTTTAAATTCAAAATATGTGAATTAATAGTGGTCTTGATCATAATAATCTAATGAGTCACACTGAATTAGAAGAAAGAAATAAACAAAGGCACACTGTTCATATTCTAAAAGCAGTCTCAGAAATTGTTCAGTATCTGGAAGCATGCATGTATGTGACTAAACTTGTCTCCTTAGAAACAAAGCAAGAAATAATTTCGTTTACATTACGTTAAGAGTCAAATAAGCAAAATACCTCTGAAAACACATAGAAACATACTCGTATGCAAAGAAATAGAGCTACAAAAGTACATAATTGTACCTTTATTACTACATGCACATATAAAAAAAAATCTTTTTTTACAACTAATTTTTCTACTAATGAGTTTAGAAAACAACAAAAATTATGAAAACTGCAACTGAAAACAGTATTCTCTTATTGAAATGGTAAATACATGGCTGCAATGGATTTGACTACCAGTTCGAATATCTCCTCAAATTTATAAACATCTTCCATATATTATATAATTCCTTTATTAAAAAGGACAGGCTCATTTACTTCCTGGAATATAAAAAAATTTTAAAAAATCCAGAGGGATATTATCAAATAATGAAAAAACACTGCCTCAAAATATCCCCTTTATTACCACATGCAATAATAAGAACATGACAGATACAGTGGCTCATTCCATACGACTTTTGGAAAATTGGCATCTTGGAGATAAGGACTTCATTAGGTCTTAAACATTTGTAATGTTTTATGGATGTAGAAGTTTAATGCAATTAATAGTCCATGCTCTGATGACATTTGAATTCCAAGGATTCACTATTTTTAAGTAATTTCTAACAAATATTGTTTAGGTACTGTTGGCTTTGGCTCAAAGTTAAGGCTCAGAGTCACAAAGGTGATGTTGAGCTCACGTTCACAACTAGGATACAAAAGTTAAGTCAAACTACTGAATTACCTAAGTTACAATGTCATGATAAGCAGAAACAAAACATTATAATGTTGAGATTCCCTTACTGGGCTCTTATTGATCTGTTCTCAAGCTCTCACTGTGCCTGGCAATAGGCCTGAAGCAGCATCATCTTTGGAAAGTGGCAAACTGTTTAAAGATTTGAGATGGAAATGAAGCAAGGAAAGTCAGAGAAAGGATGAAATAAAGTGACATATGAGTTATTACATAGAGAAGAAGAGGGTAATGAACTAAAAGATGTCATAGCTTTCTTCTCTCATGTCAACACAAAAAAAATCAGCCAGTGTGGGGAGCTAAGAAACAGGGAGTAAAGAAGAACGATATTGTAGTATAATACACACTGTGACCCTGAATAAACTAACTTTTCAGCTCTTATATGGCAACCAAATATTACACATTCTAATGGCTACTTAGAAATAAAAGTCTTCAAGCAACTCTCATTTAGAAAGAAAAACAGTAGTCTTCTATACTAGAAGTCATGAAAATAATTTCAGTTCTTGAATCACACCAGTATACGGATGAGCTCTCACCTCTCAGCTCATAGCTGAAGACAAAAGAGGTTTATTTCAGTTTCTAGAGCAGAACAGATGCATACCTACTTACAAATTTCATTTTAGTTGTTTCTGGACAAATTACAAACCAAGTGTTTGCTCAGTCTTACAAGTGAAATCTTGAATGTTCTATTCAGATTAAACTACTAATTTCCTTAATGGCCTTTTTAATTTTGGTGTGGTTTTTCAATGTAGATTCACCTCAAAAAGCCCTCAGCATACACAAAACAACAGCCTCAGATCTCACAGAACAGATGTTTGGGAAAGCCTAAATATGCACAGTAGATTTGATATTTTATATCTACAGGTACTAATCTGCCATAATCAGATATATTCTGTACAGATACTTGAAGTATGTCATATGCCACCATTGATCCAAATAATCTTCAATAACGCTCATCTGATCAAAGGTCAGGAGACATAATATTCAGCAAATCACAATCAGAACAAATAATCTCTTGCCTTAGCTGTTTCTTTGCCAATAACTACGGCTTGTTTGGAGTAAGTAAACAAAACCATTTGCCTTTCTCTACTTTCTGAAAAAAAAAGGTTCTCAAGAAATTCAAATCATTTAAATTCAACACTGAAATCTGAAAATAACTAATTCTTCATGCCTAAGAAATGAGGGTGGATTTTTGGGGGTAAGACAGCTTCACTATCAATGTGGTAAAACAGTATTCCTTAAATGCCCCACAAGTACCTATTTTGTTATTAGTTACAAAAACCTGCTCTGAAAATGGAGAAACCATGAGTTGCATTGCTCTATACTACAATCACCTCTAGACAAAGAATTATTCTATACACAGGAAACCTGATGTTTTGTTACAGCAGCTGTAGATTTAAGGCAATTTCAAAATCAAAGAATCATAGAATGGCTTGGGTTGAAAGATCATACAGTTCCAACCCCCCTGCCATGAGCAGGAACGCCTTCCACTAGACCAGGTTTGCTCAGGTCCCCATAGAACCTGGCCTTGAGTGCTTCCAGGTACAATGCATCCAACAGCTTCTCTGGGCAACTTGGGCCAGTGCCTCACCACTCTCACAGTAAAGAATTTCTTCTCATTATCTAATTCAAACCCACTCTCTTTTAGTCTGAAGCCACTCCCCCTTATCCTATCACTACATGTCCTTGTAAAAAGCCCCTCTTCATCTCTCTTGTAGGTCTCATTTAGGTACTGGAAGACCACAATGAGGTCACCCTGAAGCCTTCCCTTCTGCAGGCTGAACAACCCCAACTCTCTCAGCCTTTCCTCACAGGAGAGGTGTTCCATCCCTCTCATCAACTTGGTGGCCTCCTGTGGACTTACTCCAACAGGTCAATGTCCTTCCTGTGTTGGGGACTGCAGAGCTGGATGCAGCACTCCAAGTGGCGTCTCACCAGAGCAGAGCAGAGGGGCACCCCTCCCTTAACTTGCTGCCCACGCTGCTTGTGCTGCAGCCCAGGACACAACTGGCTTTCTGGGCTGTGAGTGCACACTGCCAGTTTATGTCTGACATATAATTCACCCACACTCCCCAGGTCCTTCTCAGCAGGGCTGCTCTCGATCTGTTCATCCCCCAGCCTGGATTGATACCAGGGGTTGCCCCAACCCAGATGCAGCACCTTGCATTTGGTCTTGTTAAACCTCATGAGGTTCCCAAGGACCCACTTCTTCAGCATCTCCAGGTCCCTCTAAAAGGCATCCCATACTTCAGGTGTGTCAACCGCACCGCTCAACTTGGTGTCATGAGCAAATTTGCTGTGGGTGCACTTGATCCCTTTGTCTTTATCATTAATGAAGATAGTAACACTTGTCCCAGCGTGGACCTCTGTGGGATACAACTTGTCACTGATATCCATCGGGACTCTGAGCCATTGACCACTACCCTCTGCATGTGAAAATCCAACCAAATTCTCATCCAGAAACAGTCCACCCATTAGATCCATATTTCCAATTTAAAGAGAAGGATGTTGGAGGGATCATGTCAAAGGTTTCACAGAAGTCAAGATAAATGACACCTGTAGCCCACCCTTGGTCCACTGATGAAATCACTCCATCACAGAAGGCCAATGGGTTGGTCAGACAGGACTTGCCCTTGGTGAAATCACGCTGACTTTCTTGAATCACCTCCCTGTTCTCCATGTACCTTAGCACAGCTTGCAGGTGGATCTGTTCCATGAGCTTCCCATGCACAGAGATGAGGCTGACAGGTCTGTAGTTAAGGAGGTCCTCCTTTCTACCCTTTTCAAAGATGGGTACAATGTTTCCCTTTATTCAGTGGAATATGTGTTCAAGGTACATGGATAATATCAAGGAAGGCCTGTATCATTCCAGGAACTACACTCTTCAATACACCTTGGTACTAAATGTACACCCCAGTTCTTGAAAGGAGAACAAAACGAAATGTTAAGCCCTCTTCCATTTCCACAGGGACTGTCTCAGCAAACCCTGTTTTCGGAATTAGTTGCAGAGCGAGATGTTAAGTATTACTTCAGCTGGGTACTTTGTCCAGGTTTCCAGTGTTACAAAGCCCTCCAGCTGATTTTCAGAATAACTTAATAACTACCTTCTCCAAGAACAAGAAATGGTGGCTGGAAAGAAACTATTCAAAGCAAAGTTAGCCAGAGATGTTCCATACAAGGTATGCCACCCTCAATTTTGTTCCAAAGCCTCAACAGATAAGACATTGATAATCAGCTGCAAATTTGTATGCTTGGAATGGAGGTATTAAAAGTATGTGTAACATAAGACACTCACAAAATCCAGAAAATGGCTCAAGTATTTTTGACCTTCTCTATATAAGCTGGAAAAAGATCATTTCAAAGCAGATTCCATGTCACCAATTTGTGCCACTACTGAACAGTGTCATGTCTAGCACACAAAACTAATGGTTGAAACAGACCTGACTATATTTAAAGTTTAAGTTACTGTGCAAATTTAGCTCATTCAGTATGAAACATATTTCGCTGGTTTTGAGTTTCTGGCCTACTAGAGAACATGCTGGCTCATCATCTTCATATGCTGATGGAATGCTTTCTATCTTTGTTTCAGCACATTCAGCTTTTGCATTAAAGAAGTGCCTTTTTTGTTAAGCATCTGTGGATGTATTTGATATTTATGATATAAAAAAACCCCACCTCCTGCCTGCAAGACTCAATTCTATAACAGTACTTTTGCTGATTACTTTTTGGATTTTTCTGCCTTTGCAAAACACAATTACATTCTAATTCAAACTGAAATGGTCAAATAAACCATATCAATGTCAAGGGCTTTATCACGATCAAGACGAATTAGTACAAATAATGCCTATGCTGAAATCAAGCCACAAGGGCTGTGATGCAGTGCTAAGCACAACCTTCATATTCTGAAAAGTAAAGTACAGTGACAAGAACCGAGCTCTGTTTTATTCAAGTCAAACTGATGATTTAGGAATGATTTGTGGATCTTTTAGTTCACAAGCTTCTCCATGTTTCCTCTACATGTACCAAGTTAGCATCTCAACCTGAATACAGTCCCTGCACTTTGATTCTCAAATCTCTGTACTGTCAGATTCAAATTGTATTACTGGCAAATAAGGTAGTTGACTTGATAGAAGTCCTAGCTTTTACCCCAGTCCAGGAAACAATCTACAGCCTCAAGAGAAAAAAAAAAAGAAGGTACTAAATGCGACAATTCTATCCAGTTTCCGCAAGTTTGCTAGGGAAATGTTTTGTGAAGTACTGCTTGAAATTTTTTTCAGCATTGCATGGAGTAATACTTCTCTGGACTGGTTAGAAAAATGGTTAAAAATAATAAAATTGTATGAGACAAAGAGGTATCTCATATGGGAACCTACTAAATAATACTATTATACAAGGCCTCATTTGAAGTTCTGTTCACAATTCTCATAATCAGTGTTTAATATTGGTTGGAGAAGTAGATGACCAAGAACAGAAAGACTTTTTTCAAGAAGAAATGATAATGAGCTTCAGGGAATGAAAGAGGTTACTTCACAGCTTCACAGATGAAAGTTACTATACCAGACAAAGAAATCAGACAAAAAAAATTATTTTAGCTAAAGAACAGGTAAGTATGAAGAAAAAAATGATTTAATCTTTCAAAGAAAAAATATGAATGAAAAGCAGGAAAAAGATTCAAGTCATTATGAAAGATTCAGAAACTTATTTCTGTAAAAGGAACTAGCAAGTATCTCCTAATTATTTAAACACAGTCTAGCACTTTCATGGTAACACGTATATTACATGAACACCTACAATATATAGAAAACTCTTGTTAACTTTAGTTGTGCTAAGGGGCCCAAGGGCTGCTGAAATCTATTCCAGGAATTATTCTTGCCACAATTACTTATTCTCATTGCTTTTATGTTACTCTACCACAAGTACAGTCATTATTAACTCTACCTATACCACAGGCTCTGTCAACTTATAACTCAAAAAGGTATTCAATAGATGATCCCCTGCTCTGCCAAATGGTGACAACAAGCAATTTTACTTCCACTTGCAGTATGCCATGGCACAATCCTGTAATCATGTAATCACAGTCTACTCTGGTAGGATAAAGGTAGACACCTCTATCCATCAGAGAACAACTTTAGTAAGAACTAGAAACAGCACAGACCCACAAAGTAGAGACTAAGCTGATCAGTGCAAACTCTGCAACCTACAACACCTAGCATCACGAGGATGAAGCATCTTGGATCGCCATCATTGCCCATGGTGTGTTCATGTTACACTTCCCAGCTGAGCAGAGCCAAACTCTGCAGAATACTCATTACATTGGCCTGGCCAAAAAGTACAGTTATGATACAATTCTTGAAATGAAACAGCTAATAGTTCTGCAACTTTCACTTGAAATTTAAGAATGGTATTAATAGTATTCTTCATATTTTTATGAACACAATGAAATGCTACATACACTTTTAAGTCAAGTGGATTATTGGACGTGAGGATGCTCTTTCAAGCAAAAAAACTTAGAGTAGCTCCATTTGTGAAAAAAAAAAATCCCTTAGTTCAAGAATGAAGAAATTCAGGCTTGCAAATGGCATTCAGCCATCTAGATTTTCTTCCCCCAACAGTACCTCCAAACTCTCTCTGCTGTCCCAAAACCAGCTGTGCCACTAATCTCAAATTCTTTCTCATCCTTCTGTAGTTGTTGACAAATGGCAAAACTGGCGTGAGTAGAGAAGGCACAGTCTGAACCTTATGGCAGGGACCAATACATGAAATTGAGTACCAGAGCAAGTTTTCCCATTCTATTTTCCCTCACAGAGGAGTTTTCTATTTTTTTATTTTTAATCTTCTTTTGACACCTTCCTTGCTAAAGAGCAAAGAAGCTGCTAGAAGTACAAAAGCGACCGCTGAGAGAAAAGGGGGAAGAGGGGTATAAGTCTTGTAGTATATGAAAAAAATAACACCTCACTTTTCTTCCACGGAGTAGGGGCAATTTCCAGTTGAGGTTGCCTAATATTGCAATAAAATGGCTAACAAGAAAGAGAAATCCAAGGGAGTGCAACTGGAGAAGCCTCAATGCAATCCTTGCCAGACCTTCCCATGAACAGGTAAGAAGTTTCTTGAAAACTTGTCTTTTTGTAAAAGTGAGAGGCATTATTGCAGCATTTCTAGAACAATTATTTGTCATACTGATTTAGCTTGTGGTAGTGTCTGCCTTACTGATTTCTTTTTGGACAGCCTACTATTTCTTATTCAGGAACTAACAGTTTTTCCGCAAAAAGTGAATGACTTTGCTGGTTTAATCAGCAATATCTACCTGGCTGATCTTCACGATGTAACACTGAACCAGCACAGTTAAGGTAGATAGAGGACTCCAGGTCCCTCCCATGACAGAGAACACATCACTTTTTGGGAAATTGTGGCATTTAATTTTACTGCTCATGGGAAAACATTTAAAGTGGATGTTCAATCAGGGTAAAAAGTCATTTCCAAAGAAAAGAAAGTATTATCAGAGTCTTCCCTTAGCATTTAGTATAAAGTAGATGTCCTTGTCGCTGCTATCAAGATGGATCTGTAAAGCATCACCCTACCATTACTGCAAAAAGATCCTCATTTCTTAGACCAGTATGAGCTTTTGTCTTGAGTCAATCATGCACGGGGCATTTTACCTCAGTCTGGAGAGAAATCCTGTATATCTATCACTTCTTTGAGATTGTCAAAATTTCTGTTTGGCTTCTATTACAATTAATAAAGCAGAAGCTCCCACACTCCCAAAGGTTTTTCTAGATATATAGATAGGAAAGCAATTTAAACTTGTTTTTGTCCTACTACTTGAACAACACAGAAGAAAATGCTATCTAACGCAATACACAGCTCTGAAGAAACTTTTTAAGCATGTATTTCATAAATACATTACAGCATTAATGTGTGTGTTACAATGGCTTCGGACAAGGCTTTAACTTATACCGTTTAACATTTCTATGTTCCCATGAAGAATTTCATATTTTAATGCTGTGAACTGGAATTATCACCTTAATGGTGCTTTACACTTAAAAAATGAGCATAGATTGTACTGAAATTTTCCTGTGCTTTAGCTCTCATTTCCTGATTTTTACTCCAAACCATTAAAAAATGCCAAGAAAAAACAGTTACCCATCCCAGAGTATCTGTTTCATATTTAGCACACCAGCTCTCTGCCCACGCATGCACGCATCAGAAAGACCCCAATTTCATTCTAGCACGTCTGACCTCAATCTCTCTGTGCCTTGTTGTATTTTGAGTTAGCTGATTATACGCATCAAGTTATTTGTTTCAGTATGACCAGTGAACTCCTACATGCTACATATTTCCCCCCAGCTTGCCACAACATAAGCCATAAGCAGCTTGATTATCTGACTTATCACATTCATGACAGTAATAGTACAATCCTAGTAAAAGTGAATCAGGGATAAAAATAGTCTCAAAAATAATTTCCTGGGATTTCCTGGGTTTGGTTAGTATTAAGAAAGAGCTCATAATAGCAAGAAAATTAATACTGTGGGGGATCACCAGATGGATGTTTTATTTTTCTGGTAACTAAATATAAACATGTCACAAGTCTTGCCACGAAAAACACAAAAATAGACCAAGTTTAGCTAAAACTCTTAAAACAAAACAAAAACTCCCATACTTTAGTTTTTTAAATTAGTAGACAATGTCATGAACTATTATTGCAGAAACATGACATTTCACGCTGTAAAAATTTTCTAAAACAAATACCTATTTGTCACACTGAGTTGTCTTACCGATTGTACTGTATATAATCTGCTAGAGTTCCTCATCAAATTATAGTACAGAAGGAACAGATTACTGGATAGTTTGATGAGAGTTCCTCCTTACAATGTGAAATAGTTCTACTTGATCCAACAGCAAATCTCTTCCTTTCTTGGAAGAGGAGTAATTCATAAACTGAAGAATAAAAAGTAGCTTTTCTTCCAGTTTCAAACACACAACACATATCCAGGGCACCTAAAAGAATATGCACATATCTGATTTTATAATGTTTCCATGGATGATCTAATTTCCAGTTCAGAAGAAAAATTGATTTTTCTCCTCGCTGTGAACCATGGAGTCTTTCCCTATCCTTAAGAATGATAGGTTCTGGATTCCTTCTTCATTCCAGCTCTATGCGGATATCAGGTACAAAACCCCTCATTTAATAATCTTACTTAACTAAAAGTTAAAAGCGTTTGATTCAATTTTACTACAATTCAAGTTGGCAAAGGAAATTTTGGAATGATGATACCTTTTCAAATCATTTTGATCCAGAACAGACAGAAAGAAGCAAATACTGAAACACTGACAACATTCTAGAAAGACAGACTTTAAAGCTTTCTGACAACAAAGAAAAAGCAAAAATTCAGGTATTACACTGGGAAAAAGGTAGCCTGAGACCACAGAGATAGCTGAATTTTATTGCCTTAAAAATGGATGAAACATTTTTACTTTCCTGTTGTGAGGTTTAGTCTTAGCTAAAACAAAAATGCCCAAGTCAAAAGTCACTCATCAAGAGAAGATTTGGGCACGCATTTCTCCTATAACACAGTTGTTAGAATTTTTTGTCAGTGGGCATTTCTAACATGCAACCGCACTGCTGATATAAATAGCTTTATGTTAGATTACCAGTTGAATTTGAGTTGTTCCAAAATAGTACTGGTTTTGTTAAGCCTAAGTTGAGAAGTATATCAAAAGAAGTGATTGCCTCAATACATGTTTAGCAAAACAAGCCTATTTTAAAGTTGCAAGCACACACAGTGATGCTCTCTTTCATCAGTTCTAACAAAAAATTCCATTGTTTCATTACGCTGTGTTAGAAAAGCTCGGAAGTACACATAATTAGAGGTATTAATTAATACAGAGACAACTGGAATGGTGTCCATGTTCCAGGTTATATTTTCAATTTTTCAATTTTGATCATCATCCTAGAAGGTAGTAGCTCTAAAAATAAGAAGATAGTAAGTCAGATGGAAACTGAACTGCAGAACAGGCAAGCAAATGAAATAAGTGAAACGGGAGGTGAAATCACAAGTAAAAATTATGCTGTTGTCCTCAGAGAGCTCTAAAACAGATGTTTTTTAAGCTTTTTACTTCAGGAGCAGTCCATGAATTCTTAGTCCATATAACTGCATTGGCTCAGGTAACACATTTTTAACTGGCCACAAAAAATCCATAATGTATTAACAAAAGCAAATTCACACACAGACCATCAAGTTTCCTTGACAAAATACATTTTAGAAAGCATGAAAATCTGTCTTGGAATTCTCTCAGGAAACAGATTTTCACAGATCCATTGAACCATCTGGCATTCATAGATTACCGAAAGAAACACAGATCATCTCTGAAATTATAGAGAACTGGGCCAGAGCTGGTTCCTGGAGAACTGTAGCAATAAAAAGCAGTATCTCTGAGATGGATTTAGTTAATAAAGAGTTTACCACCTCATGGTACCACTGAATCAAAAAGGGTTGATATTGCCTCAACTGTTTTAATATAGATTAGTAGTGTGCAAGAAGGTTAAAACAAATGAATAAACAAATAAGATAAAAGGTAAGAACTGGAGTTCAGCCCAAATTCATTAGAGCTTTTAGGAGTCCAAATCGTACTGATCTCAGTGAGCTCACAATTCAGAATTTGCTATTTGTAACACTACCTAAAATTTGAGAGGAAAGAGAAAATGACTTATGACAAAGAGCTCATCAATCTGTTTAGCATCAAAAGAAAGATTAAGGAAGACTAAAAACGGATTTGACCACAGCACAAGTGTCTCAAAGGGAACAAGAAAGGAATAAAATAAAGCTCCTCCGGGTACAAAAGTGCTCTTTAACATGGTGAATAAAGCCACAACAAATATTGTCTAAAAGCTGCAGATAAATGCACATGGGAAGGCATGAAATTTTAATAATGAGGTTGACAAATCACTCAAATCGTCACTGAAGGAAGAAGGATTTTTTAGCTTCTTAAAAAGTGACAAATTTCTCATCTTCCTCTGTGTCTTCATTAGCATGCCTGATATAGCACTTCCTTCACTATGCAAGAATACAAATATATGCCTAATGGGACAGTAAGAATCTGGTAATATTTTATTTTTGCAAAGTGAAAGGTTGCTGCTGAAAAAAAACCCTAGATACATTTCATATTTTGTTGTGGGGTTTGTTGTTTGTTTGTTTGGGTTTTTTTTTAAAATTTTACTGTAATGAGTTTCAGGTGTGCTGATTTTACGCCCAATAGGTAAATAGTTCAATGTCTGCAGAGACATAATTTATTCAGTTCAAAAATTAAAAGAAGAGGGCACATATTTTTTCTCAAGGTAAAATTTAAAAATATTTAGTTGAAGTACTTGTAGAAGGTAAGAAAGACAGTGTTTCTGAGAAAAATCTAAAAAAAAATAACCTTGAACAGTTAAGCTTCAGAGCCACAAGTTCTTATGGGTTTCTTAAGCAAATCATATGACTGCTTAAAAAATGCAGACAGCATCGTTACTACAAACTATGATAAAATACTTACATTGTTCTCAAAAGAACTGGTTTTGTGTTTAATACAAGCATTTTGTCTTACAGCATTGTAAGAATTCAAGTCCATGGTGAGTTTTTGATAATTGTCAATGAATAGAGAAAGAACATTGATTGGAAGAAAAAAGTGTCTTGCATTTTCATTCCCACTCCTGCCTCAAGTCTGTTTCCTGATTGTTTCAGCATCTCAGCAATTTTAAGTGATTCTTTTCCAAATGTGAAACAGTCCTTTCTGATTAGCTGAGCTGAAGAAAAAGTGAAAAATATCTGACTTCTGATTTGAACAAATAAAGAATCATGACTCATTTGTATTACAGATGTGGTACAGAATTCCAAAGAAATCACGTATCCAGAAAAAGAAAAGCCAGATTGTGCTAAGACAGCTTGGAAAGACCAGTCAGCCCTCTTAGTAGAAAAATGAAGATGAAAATCCGTAATTCTAGTAAAGGAGAAGGCATGAACTTTCATACTCACAAGCAAATCTAATTTCTTTATTTTAAACAGTCTCCAGAAAAATCTCTACTACTGTAAAGATTCATAAACTTCACTGAACAAAAATAACTGTATAAGCTATTAGTTTGTTGTGGTTCTTTGTTGTGGTTGTTTTGTTTTTTATTTCCCAGAACTGTAAAAGGTCTCTCCAATGTTTACATTTTATTTACATAAAAAAACTGTGGTATTCTCAAGTTTCTGGAAACATTTAAGACATTACTCAACCTCATTTTACAACTAAATGCATTACCTTAAGCATTATTCAGTTACATGAAAACAATCTCCTCCCATCTGAGTTCAAGTATCACATTATCAATTTAGAAAACCATGTTTTTCATTTATTATTCTTCTTACATTTGAAATAGGTTATATTACATTACTTATTGAGATAACTTATGTCCACAGAAAATAATTAAAAATGTTTCATCCGCAAGTCTAGCTCTTCTTCCATCTAATGAGAAGAATTAATGGTTCAACCTTTCTACTACTTGTATAACTGTTGCAAAACCAAATCTTGGTAACACAATGCCAACATCCCCAACCAAAGGCAAGGCCTTATTTACTTGCAACCCAGACAAGCCTGTTGCTCAATATCAAAACCTCTTCCTGCATCAGCCTAAAATTTAGCCTCCTAAAGATTAGATCCAATCACTTTTCTATTAGTTATCTAAATGTATTTTTTAAACTAGAAAGACACAAAAAATTTTCAATACTTTTTTTCAGATCACTGTAGAAGAACATCTGTTGCAGCAACTACTCCTGCAATAAAGATCGACTAGTACATGCTATAGCTGGTAGGTAGCTCTGATGAAATAATTTGGACTATAAACAGGCAGAAACGGATTACTGACAGATTACTGGCCTTAAGGCTCCTTCTATTGCATCTCCCCGCATTAGTACACCTTTTGTTCCTGATGGAAAAGGGACTGAAACTCTTTTCCAGCCTCCCATCAACACGCAGGTAGGCTACAGTGTTGAAACACTCAGGGAACCTGACTTCAACCTTGACAGCTACCTGGGATAAGAAAAATTCTTTAGCCTTTAGAAACATATAGTACTTCAGTGAATTCAGACAGCATTTGAACTGTTACCTATGGAAATATAATCTGCAAAAGAAAGCAAAATGTACAATGTAATCATTTACACAAGATCCTACTGCCTTTTGCATTCCTCAAAGATAAGCTTGCGTGTTTCTAGAAACTGTTAGAAATCCTCAGTAGTAGATAGATGGCTCTGGAGGATTTTTACCTTGTCACTTGAACCTGAATAGAAGAACACTCCCTTCAATATAGCAAACGTGTGCAAGCTTTAGAAACCTTTTCTCAGTTGGTCTGGGCTTTTTTAAGACTGAGAAAGCTTAGTTTTAATGGCCAGAAGACCAATTCTTCTTTCTTTTTGGATGACAGCTAGTGATTAGAGACCACTAGAGTATCATCCCTTTCCTGGTAAGAGTTCTACAGCACAATAAAAAATTTTGATTCTCAGGAAATCTCTGATCTGCAGAAGTCACATCAACAGCTCAGCTTAAGATCCTCCTGTGTTGGTCCCCTCAATAAACACAGATATCAACAGCATATATGGAGAGAACATATGAAAAGGGAACGCAAAGACAATGACACATATAACGTATCTTAATTTTTAGTGAAAATCTCCAATTACTCTCTGCTTGAAACAGACTTTCCCTTGTGATCTATTATCAAGCTTGATTTTAGCTCTATTTGCAAAAGTAAAATAGACATACTTTGATTTATTTTATTTTCAAGGGGAGCATGCAATATGTGAAAATGTGAGCATATATTCATATATGTAAACATATATATGTAATATGGAATGCCTTGGTCTTGGTTTTGATTCTAGTAGAAACCACTAACTCATTTATTTATCAATATATTCACTGGGAGAAATAATTTATTTCAGTGACTTTGAAACACCTACCAGTCTTTTACCTGTGAAAGATGAGAGCCCTGGTGAGAAAGAACACTACAGATGCTGAATGGACATACCTATTTATTTTATAATAAAATTTCTTCCTAGCAGATCACAAATTTCCTAATGATGACTCCACCATTCAAGAGTTACATTGCAAATATGACAAAGTAAGATTCTCCTGTTAGAACTGAAACTGCTTTAAACATAAGAGAATCAGAATAGAACAACAAAGTATCTTTAGTATCACAGAGTTATTCCAATATAAAAGCCTCAAGAAGCAATGTAAATCTGTGTTTATGCCAGCATGATCAGATATGATCTATGGAAGCACTTTTAAAATTAAAACAGGAATTACAGTATATTGCATAAGGACTTGGAGAGAAGCTTGTTATATCAGCTTTCTTTTTCATTTCAATTAGGTGGTAACATACAAAACTTTTACTCTTCTAGTGCATTTTTCAAGCTCATAGAATAAAACAAAAGAACTCTTGCTGTTCAGAAAAAAACCTCATTGTTGGAATATAAAGCCAGAGAATAAGATTAACATTTATGGAATATTTTCAGGAGACCATACAAGACATGAATCTCATTTAACGCATAGACAATGAAAAGAAATACTTTTAGATATCTTTCAAAGTAATTTTAGGACTTCTCGGATTCCACACTGCATTAATAAAATAAGTGTAAGCTTAGTACTTACCTGCAGATGCATAATCATTGGGAAGTTCAGGATAAAGTTTGTTTGTATTCTTTTTAGCTGGAAGAGAAAATAAAGTAGCAACTTACAGGCCATGCTAACATATATTGTTATATTTTGCATACTGTTTTACTAATACAAGTTCAGTACTTATTAAATGATTGCAGTTATCTAAGGAGCAGTAGACAACTGAAAAATAAGGACTTTTGCCTGATATCCCTGACCAGAAAAGTAAGTTAACAACAGGAGCTGCACAATAAAGCCTCATTTTCAAAGAAATCACTTTGATATACAAGCTGTCAAAGAGCCAAAATTCTGCCTCTTCTGCTCTGCTGGAAGAGCCCTATTGATTAAAAGATATTGACAACCTAAAAGAGAAACTATGATTTCTAGAAACCAAAAGTTTCTAGAACTAGGAATAGCAGTTTCTAGTAGAATTGCTCTTTTTACTAAGAAGTTTCATTGTACCTTGAGGCTTCTACACATCCAACACAGATGAATATTTTCTTTGATTCTGCAACTATAAAAACACAGTTTTGATAGCAAATCTGTCAGAGAGAAAAGGCTTGTAACTGTAAAACAAACACATCAAGCCTTTATGCTTTATCACTCATGGCACTATCTCAATGTGCTTTCAGTGCTTGTCCAAGAAAGAGTATTAAGAACCATTTTTATAGAAGTAGTTACTATAATAACTGTAAAATATCAACTAGCCTTTAGTGCTCTCATTTTATAAAGAGAATTAATTAATCATTATCAAAATATTTTAACCTGGTGGCGTAGGTCTAACAGTGGGTTTAGGTGGCTCTGGTCTAGATGATGGTCTAGCAGGTGGGTCATTTACCTAAAATACACAAATTTTTGTAAAAGGTTGTATCACATCTGGACATAGATCGTGACTTCAGAGCCTAGAGGTATGTCAAGTTACATTGAAAAAAAAAAAATCACTCTCCACTGAACTTGCAGAAACTCAAGATGCATACTAAAAACTAGTGACATACGCATGACACTTCAGTAATTCACTATGGGTTTAACAAAGCTGAAAGTAAATGATTGTCTATCAGCAACACCAACATCTAGAAGAAAACAACTTCTACAGTCTTAGTATTGTAAATGTGGTTGTTTGAATGGAAGACAGAAAAAGAAAAATGACAAGTATCCACATCAACCTGGTATGCTCATTATTTGCAATTAACTTGATTACGAATACTTGATCAAACATTTCTAATCATTACCTCAGATTTGATAATTTGACAATTATAAAACAAGGATATACTTTGTTATTCTGGAGGATGCAAAGCAAACCTAGCAACATTCTCGCCCACAAGAGCCTAGCAGGGGAATACTTGAACAAATGAATTTTATGCAGTATCTGCAATGTGCTACATCTTTAATCATCCAACAGGGAAGTTAAGAATGCCACATGAACATCAGCAGTAACATTGACTAGGAACAGTTCAGGAACAGAAAATGTCCATGTGAAAAAGAGATGCACAAACCCTTCTTTGTTCCCTTACAGATTTTCCTGGATTATTTTTTTGCTCTTCGTTTTCATACACTTCAGTGAAGGATGCTAGAGTTTCATAAAGATCATCTGCTTGAGCAGGAAAAGGCACGTCACCAAGCAGGATGGCACTAGCACGAATATCCTGCCCATAAAACCTGCCAAGAAATAATAAAAAGAAGTCAAGTATTTTATTATTATTACAAGTTCTAGATAAATTCATATTGTGCAAATGCTCTCCCTCTCCATCCCTGGCCCTGCATTTTTTCTACTGATCATATGCTGAGAAGTGACAAAACTAGTTCAATGCTCTAAATTTGGAATTCTGCCCAAAACCCTCACTCCCCATTGACCTACACTGCTGATGGCACAATGAAGCTGTGAGTGAAGCTGAGCCCAGTAAAACGAAAGGTGAGGGGGAAAGATGTTGCTTTTCAGATTTGTTCTTATTTCTAATTATCCTATTCTCTTGTTACAGACAATGAATTAAAATAATTTCCCCATGTTGAAGGGGTTTTTTTTTGACTGGTAAGTGATCTCACTGCCTTTATCTCCACTCTTGAGTTTGCCATCATATTTTTTCTCTTCCATTCTGTTGAGGAGAGGGAGTGACAAAGCAGCTCGATTGGCATGTGGTGGCTAGCTAAGGTCAACTTGCCACAGATAATCTCTAAACATTCAGCATCATCTTAATACTCATTGCAAGACGCCTAAATTGAAGAAACCCTTGTCCCTCAAGAAACTCTAAAGTATGTTCTCACAAAAATTTGTTTTTCCAAATTGAATGTGTCCTAGTTAATTTTGTCACTATGCTTACACTGAATCACAGAATATTCTGGGTTGGAAGGGACTCAAAGGGAGCATCAACTCCAACTCTTAAGTGAATGGCCTACGCAGGGATCAAACCCACAACCTTGGTGTTGTTAGCATTATGATTCAATAAACTGTGCTATGCCCAGAATCTTCTAGATTTGGAGACAACTTACTTGCGATTTGTTTCTTTCCTTTCAATCAAACAGGTTCCTTCCAGAGACACACCTGCAAACAGTCCTCGAGATTTGCAGTATGTATAGACAGCAGCAGAGCTTCTCAGAGCAACATCTCCTTCCAAGTTTCTAGAAGGAAAAAAAATTGGGATGATATTCTCCAATATGGCTTTGCAGCATGAAGAACAATTTTTTTCTTTTAATCCTTTATTTTATTTGAATCCTATTTTCAGACAGAACCCAGTACAAAGTAATCAATTGGTTTGATAAGGTTTCCTCTGAAGCACAGAACAATGTTGCTGCATGTCAATGCTTCCCATTAGGCCTCCTTTGAAAACTATTAACCCACATTTTAATCAAATTTTAAAATGACACAATTATGCTTAGACTGGTGACTGGAACTCTCCTCAATATATCCAAATCCTCCTAGATTTTCTGGTCAGCACAAAATATTTCAAGTGTGGCCTTATCAGACTTCAATAGATTTGGAAGATTACAGTATTTGTCCTACATAGGATCACATAATATTTTAGGTTTGAAGACATCTCAGGCAGTCATCTGAAAATGAATACAACATCAAATTGAGAGCACATTGCTCTGGGCTTTTTCTAGCCAGTTTCTTATGAATTCTAAGGATATAATTCCACAGATGCTCTGAGCAACCTGTATCAGTGCTCCATTTTATTCATGTCAATTTTTTTCCTCTATCCAGTCAGAACCTTGTTTCAGTTTATGACTACCACCTCTCGTTGTCTTGCCATGCACGTCAGTAAAGAACTGGGTTCTGTCTTCTTGGTGCTTCCCTGTTGGGAATGCAGTCTCTTGGAAGACTTCAAGGTCTTCTCTCATCCAGGTTAAACAAGCTGAGCTCCCCCAGCCTCATCATTCAGATGCTGCACGTCCCTGGCCATTTAGGTAGCTGTTCACTGCACACACTCTAGTTCATAAAAAACTTCCTACAGGTCACAAATGGGACACAATATTCCAGGGACAGTCTTTGAAATGTCAAGCAAAGGGGAACAATCATTTCCCTCACTGGTTACCATTTTGTTGATGCAGCCCCCTACACACTTGACTGTCTTTTTCACCAGAAATCAACTGCTGGCTCAGTCCACTGCCCACCAGGACCCCAGCACGCTCTCGAAAGGGCAGCTGCCCAGCCTGGCAGGCTCTGCCTACATAACTGCAGGGGTGCAGAATCCTCAATTCCATGAGGTTTCCTGTTGGATCTTTCCTCTACGCTCTCTAGGTCCATTGCTCTGAATGGTGGCCCGACCCTGAATTGTATTGGCTGCACCCCTTGATTTGGTGTCATGAACAAACTTGAAGATGATATTTTGCATCTGCTCCTCCAGGTCCCAGAAGAGTTTCCTGAGGAATTCCACAGAAATCTAGCTTCAGACAACAATATGAATCATTTACCACTGCTCTTCAAACCTGATGATCTGGTTCTCCCCGTGTTTGAGAAAGCAATTGCTCAGCAATGTTTGCTAGTCTGCTCCACCCTGACACCTCTGTCCCACTTTGAACACGGAGATAGTGCAGGACAGTGTACTGAATGCCTTTGCAGGGCAGATGGCCTTCATTGACCTCCCCTGACCCACAGATCTCTCTCTCTTCTGTGTAACAGGTATCATCCTTATATTTTGCCAGAAAAGACATAAGGAGGCACATGTTCTATAAACAGAGTCTGAGGCAACGGTGCTTGGTAAACCTGGAGAAGAGAAGACTTAGGAGGAACCTAACAACAGGCTTCAAGTATCTATGAAGAGTTAATCAAGAATATGAAGGCAGGCTCTTTATAGCAATGTATGGTGAAAGAATAAAATGTTATGGACATAAACAGAAATAAGAAATGTTTTGACTGGATGTAAGGCAAAACTTTTCCCCATGACAACAGCTGACTGATAGAGCAGGTTGCCCAGACAGACCAAGCAGCCTCCGTCTTTGGAAGTGTTCAAGACCCAACTGGAAAAAAGGTCTGAACAACCTGTTCAAAAGTCATAACAGACCTTGCTTCGAGCAGGAGTTTGGATCAGCTGTCTCGTAATGTCTGTTACCAAGTTAAATTATTCTGTGATTATGTCATCTCATCCTTCAAAGTAAGCTGGTTTAACCACTTAGAGGTCAAAAAGAAATTACTTGGTGTAGTTTTTATTTACTATCGGGCAGATCTGTGGTGACAGAAAGCACAGACCCATACTTGATGAAAATAATAGTTCTACTGGCACAGTAGCACCTGTCACCTTTGTTAAGCCTAGCCAAGTAGTCTCCTGCAAAAAGAGAGTAAATCTCAGAACACCCTTCTTCTACCAATAAATGACATAATCAGGAAGGAAAAAGAAAAAACCAAAAAAGTGACTAGTGAGAACAATACGGTCCAGTCAACATGCAGGTTGCCCAGGTTGTTCTGTAGCATAGCAAAAAAAGCCACATCAATGTTTATATATAACTTTCAAAATCATCTTCCATATACCCCATATTAGGAAAGTATTTTACCCACCTCCCCAGAGGTCCAATTGCCACAGTAAGATTTCCTCCAAGTGTAAGATTCCCTCCTTTGGCAAAAGCTTCTACTGCTCTTTCATGATTCAGTATTATCACTAAGTCTGAAACCTATAAAATATAAAATATTATGTATTTGTACTATGTTTTTGTACTACGCTTTACTATGTACTATTTTGTACTATGTTTTTTTGAGAAGAAAAACCAGTAGAGGAGAAGTACTTCCTTTCTTGTAAAGGATTCTTTTGAAACAGCTTTCATAATAAGGTTGATTCTTTTTCTGCAAGGTATTTTGAAACAAAAATTCCTTCCGACTACTTTTTCAATCAAATTTTCTCATTTTTTTTTCAAAGTGCTGATATGGTCAGTATGTGATAAACAGTAGTTATAACAGAAACACGAATTTAATTCAAAATTTCCTAATTAACAATTTCTTATTTTCTATAGCTTATGTAAACAATTATGAAGACATTTTCAGATGTGAATCACTTTGATCCTTCCATAATTAAAATAATAAAAGGAAGACAGAACTTACTAAACAAAAATTACTGTCCAAAGAATAAAAAGCAAAAAGGACACAGGTCTTCTCTCTATGGATAAAACTTTATTTTCTTGATAGAGGGTTTTTATATATTATAAACGTGTGTGTGTGTGTGTGTATGAATTATTAACTAACTTTTTAAGACTTGAACATGAGATGTAGTCAGTTTCTTCAAGAACCCATTAAAATAATTGAAGAGGTAGCAATGTATTTTTGAAAGATGCAAAATGAAAAAAATCACGTTTTTTAAAAGACTTTATTTTGTCTGAATTGTGACATAAGATGCATGTATCAAAGAACTTCTACTATTTAAGCTGATGCTTATTTCCATCAGTACTGTAAAGCTGTAACTCTTCTATTTAATAAATTTCAATGAAAGTCTCCTGCAATTCTTTTCCCAATATAGGAACCATTTTAAAGAAGGAAAAAAGTCTTTCAAACATATGGATGAACCTATAAAGATCACTCTATCTTACCTGAAAGCTCAGTAAACACACTAAATGCAGCAAAAAAACAAAAAACTACAGCAGTGTCAGCCTGTGCAACTCAGCAGATTACACTTCAATACCTTACTGTGATGGATTATCTTTTCAACAGGTATCATGACAACCCAAGGACTCCTGCACCTGATCTTTCATCTGGTGGACTTGACTGAAAGCCAGGTTCAGAAAAACTTTCAACTTACCCCAAATTCCAAAGAGTGATAGCAGGGAATACAAGAGGAAATACCAGATTATTTGCAAAACAAGGCTGGTCTAGAAGTATTACACACAGCATAAGAGACGTCTTCATTATTAGCCCCCTGTGGAAGCCTCCACCCCATCCCAAACAAAAGATGGCTGACAGGAGTAGTTTTTGAATCATCCAGGGATAGAGAACATGTCATTCGGGGTACTGCGACCTCCTCTTACCCATCAGGAGGATGATTCCACTGCTAAAGTTAAGTGAATCCATAGTGAGAAAGCCATCAAGGAAAGTATTTATATGAATTTTAAAACTGGTCTTTGAGGTACTAAGTTGTTCACTGTGACTTCTAAAGTCTGTGATTTCTTTCTTGTTGTTTAAAACCATCCAGAAGTATCACTGCAACTATTTTAACTATAATCTCCCCTATGGGAATAAAATTCAGACAGTTTCTAAAACATTTAAGTTTATATATGAGTAAAAGAATGCTAAAATTGGACTCTGGGCTTCTTAGACAATCAGGTATTTCTGAATAGCATATATTTTCTAGAAGAAATAAATAAGATTGTGGTATAATAATGCCAGTAAGAAAATAGCATTTTGTACACTGACTAAAATTTCAAATGAAGGGCACAACATCACTCAGAACAAAACCCTTTTCACAAATAGCTTCTGTATTGAAATTGTTTAAGTATGGCTACATTATCTAAAATATCAGATGTGGATAACTAAAGGAAAAACTTCATAGATTAATCAAAACATACAAAGAGTCTGTTTAACTGTTTTAAAAGGAAAAACAAAAACTCTAAGTCCCACAAAAAACAAAACAAAACCCAAAAACCAACCAACAAACCACAAACTGGGGCTCAAACAATGTTTATAGTGCATTCAGATCATGCAGTCATGAAAACCAAAGAAAATCCCTTACAAAAATTAATGATTTTGTATTCACAGCATCCTGTAAAAAGTGCACTGCAATAATGCCTGAGATCACACAATGAACAACAAGGATACAATAAAATATTGATCTGTTGCTCATTATGTGAGTGCTGGATGACTGGTTGCCACGACAGGGATAGCTTGTTGGTTGTAGGAGATGTACTGGGGCCTGATGTGGACCACCCACAACAGCTATACATGGATTCTTCTGAAGAACAGAATGCCCATTGCAAGAGATCTTGTGGGCAACATATTAATACTCTGATTTTCTTTGGGAATGAGCAGACAAGAAGCTAAACAGAAAGAAAAGAGAAGGACAAGTCAGGGGGCCAGAGTGGAAAAGAGAAGGAAAGATGAAAACAAGTGTGAAGGAGCTGTGAGAAAGAAGAAATGGGAAGCAGAAGCAGAGCACTGACAGGACTCAGCTCACCAGGATTTCTCTGAACATGTTAAGAGTCCTTTACTTTAACATTTCTGCTGGCTGGAAACTGGCTCCTCTTCTGTAGCATTCCTTCAGAAGAGGCACCATCAGTTTTGGTGCTCTCAAACTGAAGTGTCATGTCAGTAACCACAAGTGTGAGTGGGGGAATGTGAGAAGTACAGAAACATTAGCAAGACTCCATTTTACTCCTCCTTCAATTCCTTTCACTTTCTTGCCAGATGGACTCCTTGTGCTCGCTAACACAGCATTTCATACAGTATTAAGTATAGGATACTGTTTTAATCAACTCCAGCTGGCTTATATGTGAACTCTTAACAGGAAGCTTTCCATAAGTGAAAAAACTCAGTCTGCTAGAAGTGAGAAATCAAGGAAACAAACGTTATGTCCCTTCTTTTCATCTAAATGTCTCCACTTAGACTGATAGAATCAAAACCTGTATTTTGTTTGTCTTGCATAAATGAATTTTATAATAGCCTCTTTTTTGTACAGAAAAGTAGATTCTACTATTTCACTAGATGTTTGTCAATGCATTTTAATTTCTTGCAAAAAAAGACACCAACAAGTATTTCAAATGCAAAATCATACCTCAATTCCAATTTCGAATCCACCACCAAGGCCAGCAATTCCTATTGCTGAAGGAGCAGACCAGGCTGTTGTTCAAAACAAGATAAATTCACAGAATTTTAACCACATATTACAAGAAATACTCATTATTACAGTTAAAAACACTAACAAAATCTCTATTTAAAACTGTGTTCAAAACCACTACAATAGAATCATGTAACTACAATGCCTCATCTCACAGGAAGGAATTTAAGAAATACAAAGCCGTGTGATCTAAAAAAATCTTTCCTAGAAATTATTTATCAGACAGTTGTTCACAATTGTACATAAATAATTTTTCTAATGAGCTTTACACTATGTGCTTTTAGATTTCATCCTTTTACACAAAGACACTGAAAGCATTTACATCTGGTGAAATGAAGGTACAAAAACTTGAAAACAGCTTTCAAATGAAGCATTGTCACCTGCTGGCCTGACTCCTCACACATCTCACATTTTACGCTATGAAAAGAAATAATGAAGCAAAACTATTTTTATTTCTTTAATTCTCCCACAAAGTACAAAAGGAAAATATCCACTTACTTCCATTAGGAAGACGAGCTAATACAATTCCACTTCCTCCTCGAGCAGTCACCAAAAATCCAGCTTTGATAACAGACAAAACTGCAAGGCCTTTGGCTTTAGCTATTACATGAGCTGAAAGAGCAAAATCATTTATTCAAGATCTTGTAATAGAAGAGGAGGAGAAAACAAAACTCCACATTTAACAATTTACAATACATAATAGTCAAATAATTGAAGCAAAAGCTTTAAAGAAAACTGCAAAAAAAGTTGAACTGATAATGACAACTCCAAAGTGAACCACAAAGTCAGTCATAGGTCACATCAGCCTGTGACAACCTGTACATTGCCACGACTGATTCACCTATCCTGATAGAGTTAGTTTGCTTAGTGTCACACACTGTGTGCAAGTTCCCTTAGCAAGGCAAACAGAAAACAGGCAGTGAACAGCTGACAACCACATCTCCACTAATTTTTGGAGGAGCCCAAATTTAAATCACAGCAACACACAGCAGCCTAATCAGCTTATATCATTAGGCAGTGTTTGTGGCAAATACAGTGTCATCATCCTGCAAGTCTTACTGCAGACCTTCCGGAAAATAACAGCTATGAATTCAAAGCCACAAACAGCAACTCCAGATGGAGGAAGACACTAGAGAAACACAGAGCAACAACTGCAAAAATAAAGAGGACAGCAGCAAATAGGAGTGCTTAACCAGTATCAAAGGAGAAATGGCCCCTCATCCCTTTGCTTCAATATACTTTCACCTAGCTAATTGTAATAAACATCGATATTCAAGAACCAGAGCTACTATTTCAGGTTCTCTCTCAAGAACATACATTTACAGGGTGAGCATGAGACAGTCCATCCATCCATCCCAGAAGGAAGCTTTCCAGTGCAGGTACCCTGTGGTAGACATTCAAAAGATCTTTCCCAGTAAGTAACATCTGCCAAGAATGCAGCAAACTGAAAATACTTCAAAAGTATTTTCAAAGAAGTTATGGCACCTGAAATCCTCATTCAGCTCTAAGTTGTGGTCAGTGAAAGCTGAGGGAATTAGTAAAGAGAGCATGACTGCAAAACAGAGGAGTGGCCAAAATATTTTCTTTACTCACGAGGTATGATTTTATCTGGTCCATTTCTGGAAGTTATTTCTGTAAATTCTCGTAATATTTTAGCTGCCTTTTTAGCCTCTGATTTCAGGTTGGATGGTATAGGGTTGTTCACTGTATAAAACATGAAAGAAATAAATTATATCTATGGTTAGTTCAGGATATCTCATATGAAAAAAACAGTGTAATTTGTATGGGAAAAGTGATTCTTTACAAATAAAGAGTAAACCAAACAAAAACAGGAAATAAAAGAAATTGTCTTCTGCATCAGACTCAAATTTTGTCTCTGACAGTTTTAACAGATAACAGCACTTAGTAAAACACACATGCCTGATTCTTTTTTGCATACTATTTCTCTTGTACTTGCTCAGAATACACATTGATAACAGCAAGGGAGTTGGAGATACATCCCCAGTTGTTCCTGTCACTATTTATTTATGGGCTTATTGCATATGAATTTGTCTAATACCTTCTCAAATCTGCTGATACTCTGCCTTCAGAATTCTTGCTACAGAATTTCACTGCCTGTTACTTAGAGAAATTTGTGATATATTTTAAAATAATCTACTAATTACAGTGAATGCCTGCTAGCTCAAGTCTCATAAGTTCTGATGAACACCTAGTGTATTCAACTTGTCCACTACCTTCATGCTTTTATAAATAACCACAGCCCCCAGCCTTCTCCACTTCTTCCGGAGTCTGAGGCTTCTTAGTCTCTCCTGAAGATAATTGCTCCACCACTGATTACTCTAATTGCTCTTCTCTGTACCACCATCAGCTATGCTGTCCTTCAAACCGGCAACTGTTGACCAGTGAACTCTAAATTGTTCATGTTTTTTCAGGACACTTCTCTTACAGAGCTAAACTTGCAGCATGTTTTGAAAGTGAACAAAATTCTGTTTCAGACCAAGAAATTTCCTTTAGAAATCTACTTCCTGGTTGAAGAGCTTATCAGTATTTTCTTTCCAATGTGATCCAACATAAGCTCTTTGTACATTTCAACTGAGAAAAAAGCACAGATTAGAGATAAATTATAAAGCTGCACACTACAGTAACAAACACATACAATCTTGAAATCTACCCTTCAAATACATGAGATCATAAATTGTATGGGTGTTGATCTCATCTAGATCTACCAGATCTGTTGTCGTTAGTCAATGACTGAGCAGAATCAGGTATTAGAAAACATTAATATTTCACAATAGTATAAATACAATTTTAGGTATGAATAATAAAGTTTCACCTGTAGATTTGAAAAAAGAGGCCTTAGTCAGATAAAAAGAGATGAGTTAATCTTAATTGTTACATCTACTAAAATCCCTCAAAGCTATGACTTAGAGTATTCTTATTTTCCTGTCTGGACATATCAACACTGACTATTTCCAACTTTATCAGCAATCAACTGTCCAGGTAACACATGAATGCACTGCCAGACCAAAAATGCACCTAGTCTCACATTGTGTCTCTGAAAAAAACTAGCAACAACATTTCTATAAAATTCTACTGTTCTTAAATTTGCAAAGACATAGAAAAGGTCATGTCCAGAGAAATAATATTCAGTCAAAGGTGTCTTAGTTTTTTAACTGGTGTTCCCTGAACATTCAGTCATTGTTTTACTCTTCATTGGAAATATTCCCACCCAAAAGAGGACTGAATATATTTTGAGATTAAATCAATGAAGCTTGGAGAGCAATTCAGTTCAGACTAAGTGAAACACATAGCAGCAAGTCAGCCAAGTTTCTGTCCAGGCTCCATTGACTAGAACAGGAACAACACCTCCACTTTTCAAAATGAATAATATTCCTCCAGTATGTTCTTCAGGCAAAGAACAAGAGAAATTTTTCCAGCTGAATCTCTGGACAAGTGTCCCCTGTGAAAGCTTGTAGCAACACTTAGCTTTGGTGAAAATGCAGCAGGTATAACATTGGAGAGTTTAAAGTGACAGAGACATCACATGGCTTTGCAGAAATATCAGCCTCTCTGGGAACAAAAGAAAATAGATGCATAGAATGCAACAGACTCTAAACTGCAGTGCTGTATCAGAGAAATACTAATTCTATCCCTTCTCTTTTCAGAAAATTAAGATGATAGCTAAGTCCCCGAGTGTGAAAGGATAGAAGGTGAAGCTCTAAGAGTTCAGGACCTTCTGAAAAAGCTCTTGGCATGTGAAACCTTCTGTGACTGTTAATGGCACTAAAATTGTCAGAATGCTTGCAGAAGTTTTGAACATGCATTTATTCCGTGATTTGAAGGCTTCACCAGGCTGGAACCTGGCTACATGGCAAGAAGAGAGCCCAGCGTAGCCCAAACAAAACATGAACAGACAATTTCTTTTGGTAGATTCACACTGGCCTGGAGCAAATGTCTTCATTACTTCTATTGTTTCTACTTGACACTGCATTTTCAAGGTCAGAGGGTAAACATTACCAGCATGTTGAAAGAGAAAAAAAGATTTCTGCTTTTGTATGGAGAGATATTGAGGCAGTTCCAAAAAGCACGTGGAAACATAATTCTTCTCAAAAAGGCATGAAGAATAAACTTAGCATATTATAATTTGTAATTAATAATTAACATTGTAACACACTGCATGTCCATTTGCAAAATCAGATGAACACTTCTACATGTAGGTTTTCACTTAAGATACTTTGCAAGTCTAGAGGTCTCGAGTTTGGGAAGGGTCTCCTATACAGTCTACCCAAAACACACATTTCAAGGTACTTAAAAATTATGGTTCAATAAGATGAAAGTGGAAGATATGCTTCATTCTAACTGTGGTAAAATGGACAGTTATGTGCCTGACCACGCAGGACTTCTAGCAAAGTGATCAAGGCAATGAAAATAAGATGCACAGACTAGAGTTAAAAAACAGACAGGGAAATAAAAACATTGTGAAGATAAAAATCATTACGGAGCAAATGCAAGCATTATCCAGCTTCTAGATTAGAGAAATAATATAAATTTCTGTGCTCTTCTCTTACTCCCTCCTTGTTTTTGCATGCATTCCTTCCTTTCCTTTTCTTTTCTTTGACTAATCTCAGAGTCTGGAGAAACATCTCCAACTAATTCTTCCTACTACTGAAAAGAAAAGAAAGCAAAAGCTCTCATTTCATACAGATTAGAAGAAAATCCCTTAGCTAAGTCCACTGAGAAAATATGAGACCTTTTCAGACCTAAAAGTCAGCAAATAGAAAGAATAGAGTGGGGGAAAAAAATAAACCACCTTACAGTTTTCACATGCTTTTTCAGGTTCAGGACTGCTTCAGAAATATCTGATAGTTACCAGAGAAAACTCTGTGCATGCCCTTGTGAACGCAGGAGTGAACTATTTAATTGAAGAAAATTCAAAGCTGAACTTGATGAGTCAGCAAAAGTAATGGTGTTACTACCTCACTGTCCCTTCTCAGAACAAAGCTGGTTTCA
This sequence comes from Dendrocincla fuliginosa, assembly GCA_035047845.1. Taxonomy (NCBI): domain Eukaryota; kingdom Metazoa; phylum Chordata; class Aves; order Passeriformes; family Dendrocolaptidae; genus Dendrocincla; species Dendrocincla fuliginosa. The sequence continues at coordinate 95,706,370 of JAWWMO010000121.1, forward strand.
AAGTCAGGTTTTGGTCGCATCTTAGGTCACAAGGGATGATGTCTAAGTAATCCTTTTCAGTGTTTACTTTGAAAGTTTCACAACATACATAGGATGACTCCAAGATTTTCCTACCTGGTTTATTTTTATTCTAGTGTTTCTATATAAGAAAAAATCAGGAAGAAATTTTTTACAACAAGGGTGGTGTTTTTGTGAACAAGTTGCCCAAAGAGATGGTAGATGCCCCAGCCACAAAAACATTCAAGGTCAGACTGAATGGGACTCTGAGCAACCTTCTCTAGTTGAAGATGTTCCAGCCCATTGCAGAAAGAGTTGGACTAGACGGCCTTTTCCCTTCCAACCCCAACCATGACTTACCTGCACTATGATTCCAACAAAACACAAACTTTGCACAGAAAAAGAGCATTACTTAAGAAAACTGAAATTTAAGCATTTCCCCTCCAATCCCTCTAAAAGGGTGGTGTTTTTTAGGGGTTTTTTGGTGTCACACAGTGTGGGTTACCTTTTTTACCAGGATATAGAGAGGAGAGATTCCTCATCTAGCTGCACACCAGAACAGCAAGCATGAGAACAGCTTAACTTCCCATTTTTAAACTAACAGCAGAAACTTCACTTTCTCCCGGTATTATTTGGTCTGTACAATATTGGTTCTGCATTCCCTGGGTAGCTACAGGAATTCATTCCTCCATTGTCCTTTGCATTTTCCCTTCCTGCCACAGACTGAAGCAATGCAGGACTATTTTTCTGGACTAAGACACAGCAGGTGGATTTGACAACATTATTCTGCAGTTACTTTGCATGCAGGCACACTTCTGTGCTTTCAGAAGTGGGCTCAGAAATGGATGATATTTCTGTAGCATGGTAGAGATACAGAGAAGGAAAAAGGGAAGAAAAAAGAAAGAGGTTGAACACTACCAGCTGACGAGCTCAATGCTACACCTTGTAGAAAAAGGTTGTAAGTAGCACGACTTACATTCAGACTTTAATTTAGACAGTAGCAGGTATGAAAATCAAAGTGACTTTAACTAGCAAGTAAGCATGGCACAGAAAGGTTTTAATAACAATGTGCAGGATCAACAAGCCAACTGATTCAACACTTTCAGGCTGAAAACCAACACAGTTACTCAAAGTGGCTACCATATGATTCTTTCCACAGTGGCTTGAGTTCCTTTATTTACTGCCATAATATTGTGTAGATAATAAGGAACTGGCAGGATGCCTACAGGGGTCCTGAGGAACTGATGACTTGTTTTAAAAAAACCCCAAACAAGTCCACACCCTGACCTTAATTATGTATAATATAATGCTTGATAAAACCTAGCTGGATTCCCATTTTGCCAAGATTGTTAGAACTGCAGCAAAAGAAAAATAGTATTTTTTACCCCTGGGGAAACGTTGGCTCTCCCTCTTGGGTTATGCCACACTTAATATATTTTTGGCAGAATTCAAGATTAAATAAAGACATGAACAACAGCCAGCACTAAAAAGGTGAAGTTTAATGGTTTGCCATATAATATGGGTGAGGCCTCACTCTTATGATTAAATTTTAGATCAATAAATTTCATAAAACTTTGCCCAAAGGTAAAGAAAATTATGTTTTTTCAGTAAAAAAACCTTAGTAAATGGAAAATAGCACAAATATGTCAAATTCAAAACTAATTATTCACTTAAAAAAAAAGAGTATGTGGAGGTTTGCACTACGAAATGGTGACATCTCTCCCAAAATAAAATAGAAATAAAATAAATAAAGATTATAATGAAGGTTGAGGAGCAAATTCTTGCTTCTCTTTAATTATTTTAATCACTGTATAAATGGACAAAACCATAAGTGGGATTTCTGTGACATCAAAAATGGTTTCAGCTTCTGTTCACCTATCAAATTTTCCTCCTTTCCCTCCAGCCTACCTTAGGATTTGAACTGTAAAATTAGTTCCTTAAAAACTCCTTTAATATTGGAAGTCTATTGAAAAGATGTTATAGACATATCTGCTTTTTAAAAAAATACTGCATGAAATATTTAGACATAAGCAGAATTTCTGCATGCAGTTTACCCTGTCAATAACATAAGGAATAGTCCTATAGCGCTGCCTTCACTATTAGCTTTTAAGTATGCATATATAATTGTCTGCTTTGTATTCAAGCAATGCTCAGGAAAGAAGTAACCAGGAGCAGTAAGACAGTAATATCTATCAGGAGGATACACTGACTGATGGATTTGGAATGCCGTGACCAGCGAATGCTCATCTGGGAGCAAGCTTCATTTGCACTCCTGCTTGTTGTTGAAAGGAGAAGATATTGAGCATATGTGAGTCAGCAACAAAAACCCCATGGGGGAATATCACACCAAAATTGATTAACTGCTTAATTTGTAAGCTGATGAGGCAAGTGCGTCAGCCTCTAATTTACATTCTGACTAACAGTAATAACGTGTTGGCTGAACATTTGGTGAAATTATCTGAGCAAGGTGCAATAAAGAATAAATAAAGCCTTTTTACTTAAAAGCTATAGCTAATTCTGATATAATCAAAATTCTGCTTAATATGAACAGATGAAAAAAAACATGGCGGCATTATGAGAATCCAAACATCAAAATTACAGTTCCAAAGAACTGATGACAAAGGGGAGACAAAGTCTCGCAAGACTTCATACATGTGTTGCCCATGTATGTATTAGCTTTGAAGTATTTGGTGGTAGAAGGTGGTTTTGTGGGTGGCTTTTCTGGTTACAAAAAAGAAGAAAAAAACCCAATGACAAATACCTCTATGAACCTTAGACATTAATTCAGTCTTCACTTTCACTTCACTAAAAAGTTCAGAATCAGCACATTAAAGCATAGCTGATTTGCAAGTAACATTTACATCAGCTACATAAATGCTAAAAAGCTTGTAGGAACAGAGAATATTCAAAATTATGAACATGAACAGTCAGCAACATGAGAACTAGCACAGTCAAGAAAAGTTAAAGAACAACATCTAATGGGAAAGAGAAACCTGTAAAACAAGACTGTGCAGCACTGGAAAATAGCCTAAACAAGAGATTTCAATTTGGCATTACAATCAAAGAGATTAATCCAATTTTGGGTTCACAAATGTGTAACGTGACACTGTTGTAGCTAGCTCCAGCCTTGGGATTCATCTGGTACTTGGAATTCCTTGAAGAGCGTGCAAGACGTGCACCACAAGCATTTTGCCTGGCCCAAGAAAAAGTGATGCAATACAGAGCAGTGCATGACAAGCAGCAGACTATGGTAAACATGCCTCTATCAGTCTCTCTCTGTTTACTACTTCCAACACTTGAAGACAATGATAGACAGTAAAGAAGCCAGGTCAATGAAATGTCAAGGAAAGACCTGTGGATTTCAAGGAAATAATGGCACAAGTTGAAAAGCAGCCTGGAGGAAAAGAATGTAATAGAATAATGCAACAACAACAATCTTTAGTTGAAATCCAGCAAACTACTGCTGCTGTCAGAGCCTGAGCTCCTTACTCCTCGTTTTGGAATAAACAGCAACAAGCAGATACTGTTTCCTCAAAACTCAAAGGACCAGAAAGAGGAAAGGCTCAAAACCTGCACTTAGATCATCCTGCCAGAAAGGACTAAAGGGATAGCAAAAAGGAGTGTAGGAGGGCAGTAGAAGGGAATGACAAAGTATTACTGACAGAGCAGTTCATGCCAATTGATTATGTTGTACAGTTCTGCCATAGGCACCTACAGAACAGCAAGTGAGATCGGACACAAGAGAAAATACATCAATGTCAGGCAATGGAAACAGAGTTGAAAAGTAGAAAACAGGGTCTCTGTACAGTGACGCTTTGCACTAATCTCATGTATTTCTACTATGATCTTTATCACTTGGATTCCTGAAATTTTACCAGCTTTCATGCTGTATTCTTCATCAGCAACACAGGTGTGAGAAGTCAGTGATATGTCAGCGACACAGGAGTTACTGCAAGGTACAAGCAGGCACTCCATGGCAGAGTGTCAGCTGAGCTGCACTGGAAGATTTTAATGTGTGCTTTCACAACCCTAATGGTTTGTAAATTTTGAATTAATGTAACTACACTTTCCTCCTTCCCCACTCTGGATAACAAGTTGTTTACTGGATGGTACTGCACTAAGCTGGTGCTCGTAGTGGTGAAGAAGAACAGAACAGAAAGGCCTGCAAAACCTGCAGCATATAGAAATCAAGAAGTTGGAAGCATTTTAAGGATTATCTAAGACAGATGGAAATATATTCATTACAAACACTGCATTGGAAGGAAGTGAAATAGTGCTTAAAAATAAAGCCAAAAATCAAAAAAGAAAAATGGCCACAGTTTTCCATGTTAAAACCAGCCTATTTTACCTGCAGTAACCTGCTAAAGTTAGCTGTTGATGACAGCCTGTGCACAGGAAAAACCTCATGAATATACTTTAGTTACAACTAAATTCAGCCTTCAAGAACTCGAACTCAAATATGAAAAAGGAATGACACATAACAGAAGCACCTTCTCTAAAAGGAAAGCAGCTCAGCAATCCTACATTTCAAAGAGGAGAATCTCACAGAGATTTCTATCAATATGGAAAACTGAGATATCTACAGTGTTTTGAAGAATTTTTTAATGTAGGGGAAAGTATCATAATAAGAAATTATTATTGAATTTATGGAGTTTATATTTCAAAAAATTACATACTGTATTTAAATTACAGCAATCGGGGGGGGGGAGGGATGACAAATCTAATTTTAAAGATTAGTACTTCCGAAAACCTTTATGGAAACTTATATTGCATCTGTAAGTTTGTTGCAAGACAGCTAACTCAGCCAATGACAAGGAACCCAGCCATCTACATTTGAATATTGGCATGCAAATACACAGTATGAAATCAACCTAAAACCTAAAGAATCACAAGTCTTTATTGAAAGAAACAACCATTTCAAACACAGAAGGCTTTTCATTGATAGAAATGAAGTAATGGAGATAGAGAGCAGATTTCTTCCTTGATTTCTCCCTTTGTTCTCATCTCAAAAAATCTGTGGGTTCGAGGGGTTTTCTTTAAAAAATATATATGTGTGTTGTTTCTTTCAAAATATATTACTATGAGTTATGGGAATCAAAATACCTGTAAAGATAACTTAAATGAAGCCAGTATTATTGGAAGCATGTAAGTGACGTGACTCTAAACCCAGAGTGGCAAACTCCTCCACTGCAACCTGCACGTGCACTACTTCTACCATTAGCCGGTACTCCAATGCAAATAAGTTTGCAGCCTTTATTACAGAATCACTAAACGGTTTATATTGGATGGGACCTGAAAGATCACCTTGTTCCAAGACCCCTGCCCCAGGCAAGGACACCTTCCATTAGGCCAGGTTATTCAAAATCTCATCCAACTTGGCCTTAAACACTTCTACTGATGAGACATCCACAGCTTCCGTGCACAACCTGCTCCAGAGCCTCTTCACTCTCACACTACAGAACTTCTTCCTAACATTAATTTAAATCTCTCCTCTTTAAGTTTAAAACCACTACCCCTTGTCCTACCACTATCTGTCCATGTAAAAAGTCCCTCTACCTCTTTTTATATGCCCCTTTTAAATACTGAAAGACCGCAATGAGGTCCCTCTGGAGCCTTCCCTTCTCCAGGCTGGACAAACCCAGATTTCTCAGTCTGTCTTCATAGGACAGGTGCTCCATCCCTCTGATCTTCTCTGTGGCTCTCCTCTGGATTTGCTTTAACAGGTCCACATTTGTCTTGTGCTAAGAATTTCAGAACTGGCTGGTGGAGTCTAGGGAGAGGAGAGTAAAGGGGCACAAAGCAGTTCGCTTTCTGGGCTGCAAGCACACCTTGCCAAGTCACGACCATGTCTTTGTCCACCAGAACCCCAAAGTCCTCCTCAGAGGTGTTGCTCTCAGTGTGTGCTTTTCCCAGTTCGTACTTGTGTCTGGGATTGCCCTTGCACTCATACTTGTTGAACTTCATTGGGTTCTCATGGTTCCACTTCTGAAGTTTGTCCAGGTTCCTCTCAATGGCATCCTGTCCTTCTGCTGTATCAACTGCACCACTCAGCTTCATGTCATGAGCAAACTTGCTGAGGACAAGCTCCTAACTGGTTTAAAGCTTTCTGCTATAACTTTTTTTAAAGGAGTAAACCTCTTCATGGTCATGTTTTTAGGCTACTGTCCTCTAAACACAGACATTTTGTAAACTTAGGCTTGGAGAGGTAGAAAGTGAGATGTTAGCTGATGACCTTTTTGAAAGCTATGCAAAATTTATTTGAAATGCCATAACTATATAAAATAAGACATCCAAAACAGGCTTAGCCTCTGTAGAGGATATCTGATACAAACTAAGTAATAAAAGTATTTATGCCTTTTAGCTACGGCATGTATAGTGTCCAAAAGCATACAAGACTTTTGTTTAAAAGCTGTCTTTTTTGCTACCAATTATGTATGCACCTCTAGACCATGGGAGCTCAATGTTTTTGATGTATCTATTTTGTTAATGCTAAAATAACCCTACAACATACAAAAAAACCATGCCCCATTTCACTGTGTGCATATTTTTATTACTCTTCTCCACAAAGAGGAACAAACTAATTCAAACACAAAGTTTATCACTTTGTAACTTTGTGTGATATTAGTCCTCATTCCCATTTAAAATTAATTATTTCCTTGAGAAAAGTCAAGGAAATAAACAACCCTGTAACACAGAGTCACTTGCATTATCAAAAGTCTTCATTGAGTTGGGTTTCCAGCAGTTTTTGCACTGAAGTCAGCTTGGAGAAAATTCTAATTAGAGATGCTGAATTTTCTCTCATCTCCTTTTCTGATGAGAGCTGGAATACATGAGGGTAAAGTGTTAGTGACAAAGCTGAACAACGTAGTTTAAAGAAAAATGTGTTCCCTTTGTATATGCAAGATGTTTCAAAGAGGTCATGCCCCCTTATTTCTAAGGATCTGTGGCATGTGAAGACAGTCATTAACTGCCTGAGGCACAGAGGATTTGTTCCAAAAAGCACATTAGACATCTGTTCAACTGGACAGGAGACAGGGCAGTGAACACCTGTAGCTAAAAGTCTTCAAAAATTCATAGGTTTTTAGTATTATTATTGTAATTGCTAGAAGTTATGAGTCCAGAGCAGAGTTCTACGAGCCCCTGCTCTAGAAGAAACGATAAACACGTGAGATATGAGGAATAAATTGTACAAAGATAGCCAGAAAACAGTATTTTCAAGAATATAGAGACAGTGGTATGCTCTAGAACAAACAACAAAGGCAGAGTTACCCTGGGGGTTGTCTGAGACCAGCATGTGAATCCTTTCAAGAATTTGTACTATGAGAATTGCCCTCTTTTGCTCAAAACATGCCACCACACCTACCCACCCTACCACCCATGCCCCAGGAAACTGTCTACCTGAAATCCTTTTAGCAAGTCCCTCACACACGTTCATTGTAATATGTTTGATATGTAAACAGTTGGCACCAAAGGGGTGCTACTCATCAAGGAAGATAAGCAGCATGACTGAAGCCAAGTCAGAGCTACAAATTCAGTTCTACCTCTCTCCTCATCTTAATACAGGAGTCAGTATGATACGTGAAATCTAGACATGGGGTAAGGGGAAAATCCCAAAGGGAATCCCAGCTTTGGCTTGCTAACTCTATTTTAAAAACAATCACTGATACACTGCAAGGCAATCCAAGCAAATAAACAAGTATGTTAATCTTTGTACACAAAATCTTTAACTAAAACCCCCATGTGCTACCATAATAATCTACACTTTTTAAAAAATAGCCACCTTAACAAAACACAGACTCCAGCTATTTCCTGCTGAAAATAACTATTACTATCACATTTCCCCACTTCATAAATGTCTCCATTTGCTATGTACATCAAATCTAAGTTACTAACTCCCACAATGAATTAATTCCTACAATTAATCACACAAGAAACATTTTTTCAAGGCAAAAGGAATAAACATTTAAAAACTGCAAATGCTTGCTATTTGTTAACCAAAAGTTTGAAGAGCCCAAGTTCTACCTCAGCTCTCAGTAGATAGCTCTCTATCTTGTTTGCAATAGGTTTTCTCTCCCACTAAGTCATGCAGCCTCTCCTTCATAGCAGCCCTGCATTACAGGCTCTTTTACAACAATGTAATGACTGCTCCAAACTTCTCAAAATTATGAAGAGCTTATTACATCAGAAATATTAATTTTAATGATGAGAAACCATGACACAATGCAAAGAACAACAGTGAATTCTGCTGTAGTTCAATGGAATGAAGTTGACATCAGCTGAAGAAAGCACAAACTGTTAATTCTCTTCCACTACTTAGGGATGAAAATCACAGAATCACGAATTCATTTAGGCTGGAAAAGACCTCTGAGATCATTGAGTCCAACCTTTGAGTTATCACCACTTTGTCAACTAGACCACAGCGCTAAGTGCCATGCCCAGTCATTTCTTGAGTACCTTCAGCGATGGTGATTCCTGCACCTCCCTGGGCAACCCATTCCAATGCCTGACAACCCTTCCAGTGAAGAAGGCAAGATAACGATCCTCCCCACTCCCCTTCCCAAGACATGGAAACGTGAAATACTTTGTCACAAAATTACTGCTAGGCATGTACCCACATATACACAGGTACAAATACTGGGTTTTATAGGAACTCTAGGATGGTCTTTGTATACACAGGCTCACTTTCCCTGACCCACAAATGCATAGAAAGGTGGTGTTGGGCAATAAGCTTCCAATATCGACACCTCAGTGGACTCTGCTTGACAGAAAGCAGGAATAAAGGCACTCTACACTGCTCGATTATATAATATGGCAGAGCTGCATCTGAGAACGACACAACTGATTCTTCTCACATCCTCTCCTTCACCAAGGCTAGACTGACAACTGAGCAGAGCCCTGGCCCCTGCCTGGCTCTACCACCCCACATTGCTGACACCTGCATGCAACCCTGTGGACAGCAGAGCACTGCAGGGCGTTAGGGCTGGGTAGAAATGTTGATACCAATTGCTTACACTGAGAAGAAAAATAAATCAAAACATTTAAAAAATGCAGTTGTACAACTGCATTTACAAAAATAATGGTCTATGCAGGACAGCACTTCAGTCTGTATAAAAGGAAATTCCACAGCAAATATCATACAAGCTCTCCAGCTTTTGTTTGAAAGTCACAGATCTGGCACGAAAATGGATAATCTGGTATTTTTTATTAAATTTCTGAAGTGCTGCGTATTAACTGAAAAACCAGGCAGTCAAGTCTTTAAAAAACATCAGAGGAATCCAATCCCGGCCACACCCAGCCCCGGTGGGGCTGTGGCTGCCCGTGTAACAAAACCCAGCCAGGTACGCAGGATAGCCCAGCAGAAAAAAGTACACACAAATAAGTAACGAAAATCGAAATAAGTGAATAAAAATTACATATATATAAATACACATAGACTATATACACATGTATAACATGTATTAGATATATATATGTATAATCTCATATATATACCTATATGAATTATATAATATTATAGGTGTATAAATAGATACAGAACATAAGCAAAAGGCGATCAATAAATAACCTAACACTCGAGCTCCCAAGTGAAGCCGCTCCCAAGTTTCCCCGGCAGCCTGCCGACACCAGGGCCTCCCTCACTCGACGCTTCCCGTGTCCCTCCCGGGGGAGCCGCCCCGGCCGCTGGGACCGGGACCGGGACCGGCCCCACCCGGAGCCCCCTGCCCCGCTCTACTCACTGCTGCTATTGGTGCTGCTGCTGCCGATACCCCTCGCTGCCGCTTATCCCGCCGCTCCCGCTCCTTCTCCCGCTCCCGCCGCAGCCTCACTGGGCGGCGCCGGGCCGGCCCCTCCGGGCCGCGCACCTGCCCCAGGTGAGGCGGGCGGGGCCGGGGCCCCTGCGAGCCGCCCGCTGCCCGAACCGCCAGCCGCCGTTCCCTCCTTTTTCCTTTCCTTCCGTCCCCATGTCCCCATTCCCCCCTTCCGCCGTTTGCCCCCACCCCGCCGCTCCCGCCTCGCACTTGGCCGCGTTTTGCCCGCTCCAAACAGGCAAATCCCGCGGCCGCCCCTGCCGGCCGGTGCCGTAAAGCGAGGCGCGAGCTGCGCGGCACCGCGAGGGCCCGGCGTGCAAGATGGCGGCGGGGGAGGCGCAGTCGGTGCTGTTCGTGTGCCTGGGTGAGCGCGGCGTGGCGCCGCTCCTGCTGTTATTGCCACTACTGCCGCCGCTCCTGCTGTTATTGCCACTACTGCCACTGCTGCTCCCGCACTCCGCACGGGGCGCCGGCGGCGCGGGGGGTGCGGTGCGGTGAGGCGAGGCGAGGGCCCGTGGCGGGGGTGGCGCGTCCCGCCATGGGAGGGCCCCGCGCGTTTCCCCTGCCCTGGAGGGCCGGAGCAGCAGCCGGGAAGGGAGGCAGAAAGCGGCATCCAGCTGCTCCCTGGTTCTCATAGGTCGGAGTTAATGGGGAAGAATTTTGTATTGAGGGTGGCAGAGCACCCTCTGGCAGAGCACAGGGTGCCCGGGGAGGTCGTGGGGTCTCCTTCTCTGGAGACATTCAAAACCCACCTGGAAGTGTTGCTGTGCCACCGGCTCTAGGTGACCCTGCCTTGGCAGAGGGCTTGGACTGGATGATCTCCAGAGGTCCCTTCCAACCCTAAGGATCCTGTGAAATCAGTGGGAAATAACGGGTGAAGTGTAGCATTGAAAAACTCTTAAGGTTACACGGCGGGGAGGAGCAGCACCTAAACAGGCTCTGAACTGCATGGGGACAGCGCGGGGTGGTGGCTGTGAGCAACCCTCTGAGTTGTGCAGCACTTGGCTTCTGGAGCAGCAGGGAGGGAACAGGGACCTGCCTGCACATTTGCTGTTCAGAACACCTGGCGCGGGATAGGGAGAGAAAATTGCAACAAAAATGACCAAACTTAATGGAACAGTCTCTGCAAAAAGAGGAAAAATACCTTAGGACTTTGGTGGAGGCTAATGTGTCGTATCTAATAACAAAATCTTGGTCTGTTGTGAAAAGGGTAAAAAGGGCTCTTGAAATGCTACTAGAATTAAAAAAATAGGAAACTTATTTTTTAAACAGATGTTCTGTGTGTTTAAGTTGTTAATGGTGTTATGCAGAGTCATAGAAAACAGAAGTGTAAATGGGATCAGAAATCAGTGGCATGTTTTTCTGACTCTCAAGTAAAGCTTAAGTTAAGCTTGGTAAACAAGATGATCACAACCAAGAAATTGCTAACTTGGTTGCATGGATCACAGAGCTGTGCTTCATTTTGTACATGCTTTGTCTAAACTTCTGCTTTCATCAGGGGATAACAAGCTCTGGTGGTTCCCTGCTCTGCTCTAGGAGGGCTTTTAACATTATTTGCTTCTCAGCCCGTATAATCTTACCTGTGTGCTGTGAATCCCTGGCATTTTGCCAGGTTTGTTACAAAACCATTGGTTAATGTTTAGGATTTTCACTATCTGCTCTTCTGTTGTAGTAAGAGAGACGCAGATTAATCGAACAGGAAAACAAGACTTTAGTTTTGTAAAATATATTCTGATGTTTACCTTAGAGTAAAAGCAGCCCCTAATAATAATTCGGGGAAAACATCCTTTGCTAAGGATCACTTGCTGAATGTTTGGGAACCAGTGGCGTATACTATGTTTTTGTATAAAAACATCTTAATTAATGTGAATCCTTCTTCCCAAACATGATGTTCCAAAGGCAGTAGTAATCACTGTCCCCATGTGCAGAAAGACAAACCAGCGGGGAAGGAGATTGGCCTAGCTAGACAGGGAGCTTTGGCTGGAATTGAGAGAAGGACTCTGGAAGAAGAGGCAGGCGACTCAGGAGGACTATAAGCATGCCATGAGGTTATGCAGGGAGAAAAATTAGAAGGTCCAAAGCCCAACTAGAACTTGATCTGGCTACTGCTGTAAGAAATGACAAAAATGTTTCTATAAATACGTCAGCAACAAAAGGAGGGCTAAGTAGAATCTTCATGCTTTATTAGATGCAGGAGGAAATAAGAGACACGGGATGAGGAAAAGGCTGAGGTATCTAATGCCTTCTTTGCCTCAGTGTTGAACAGTAAGACCAGTTGTTCTCCGGGTACCAGCCCGCTGAACTGGAAGACAGGGATAGGGAGCAGTATCACAGAATCATTAAGGTTGGAAAAGACCTCTTAAGATCATCAAGTGCAATCTTTGACTGAACACTAAACTGTCAACTAAACCACAGCACTGAGTGCCATGTCCGGTCATTTTTTGGGTACTTCAGGGACGATGACTCTGCCACTTCTCTGGGAAGCCCCTTTCAATTCTTAGCCATCCTTTCAGTGACAAAATTCCTCCTGAATCTCCCCTGGCACAACTTGAGGCCATTTCTTGTCCTGCTGTGAGTTGTCTTGGAGAAAAGACAAACCCCCACCTGTCTACAACCTCCTTTCAGGTAATTTAGAGACTGATTAGGTCTCCCCTGAGTCTTCTTTTCTCCAGGCTAAACAGCTCCAGCTCCCTCAGCCACTCCTCATAGGACTGGTATTCAAGGTGGTATTCACCACCTCTGTTGCCCTTCTCTGGACACACTCCAGCACCTCCATGTCCTTCTTGAAGTGAAAGGCCCAAAACTAAATGGGGCATTTGAGGTGGGGCCTCACCAGTGCCAGGTACATGGGGGTGCTCACTGCCCTAGTCCTCCTGGCCACATTATTGCTGATACAGGCCAGGATACCACTGGCCAGAAGGCCACCTTGGCACACTGTCGGTTGTCAACCAGCAGCTCTAGGTTCTTTTCTGCCAGGCTGCTTTCCAGCCCCTTTTCTTCCACTAATGGAGCTGCTGGAAGCCACTGAGCCACTTTCAATCATTTAGGAGTAGTCCTGGTCAGCTGGGGAGGCTCTTGTTGTCTGGAGGTTGGTAAATGTTATGCCTGTCTACAGGAAGGGTTGAAAGAACAATCTTCAGGGAACTACAGGCCTGTCAACCTGATGTTGGTACCAGAGAAGGTCATGGAGGAGCTCATCATGAGTGCCATCATGTGGCACATAGAGGGCATCAGGCCTAGCCAGCACAAGTTTAGGAAAAGCAGGTTCTCATTGACTAACCTGATCTGTGACCAGGCGACCCACATAGTAGATGAGAAAGAGACTGTGGGTGTTGTCTACGTGGACTTCAGTAAAGCCTTTGTCACTGTTTCCCACAGCATTCTCCTGGAGGAACTGGCTGTTCATGGCTTGGACAGGTGCACTGTTTTTCCTAGGTAAAAAACTGGCTGGATGTCTGGGCTCAGAGCGGTGGTGAATAGTTACATCCAGCTGGCAGCAAATCATGAGTGGTGATCCCCAGGGCTCAGTATTGGGTTCAACATCTTTATCAATGATCTGGACAAGGGGATTGAGGGCATCTGCAGTCAGGTCACAGATGGCACAAGTTGGGCAGGAGTGCTGAACTGCTAGAGGGTAGGAACACTCTGCAGAGGGATCTGGACAGGCTGGATTGATGGGCCAAGTCCAGCTGTATGAGGTTCAGTAAGGCCAAGTGAACGGTCCTGCATATGGGCTGCAACAACCCCCTTCAGCGCTACAGGCTGGGGGAGGAGTGGCTGGAAAGCAGCCCAGTGGAAAATGACCTGGATGCGTTGGTTGACAGCAGCCGACCATGAGCCAGCTGTGTGCTCAGGTGGCCAAGAAGGCCAATGGCATCCTGGCCTGTATCAGAACCAGTGTGGCCAGCAGGAGCAGGGAAGTGATTGTCTCCCTGTACTCAGTATTGGTGAGACTGCTGTTCATACCCTGTGTTCAGTTCTGGGCTACTCACTACAAGAAACACATTGAGGTGCTGGAGCGTATCCAGAGAAGGAAGGGCTGTCCAGAGCCAGTGAAAGGAGAGTAAGTCCTATGAGGAGCAGCAGGGGGAGCTGAGGTTGTGAAAAGGAGGTTGAGGGGAGACCTTGTTGCTGTCTGCAGCTACAAGAAATAAGTTACAAGCGACAGGATCAGAGGAAATGGCCTTAAGTTGCACCATGGAAGGTTTAAATTGGGTGCTAGGAAAAATTTCTTCACCAAAAGGGTTGTCAAGCATTGGAAAGAGCTACCCAAGGAAATGGTTGAGGCCCTGGAGATATTTAACAGATATGTAGACATGGTGCTTGGGGACATGGGTTAGTTGATAGACTTGGCAGTGCTGGGTTAACAATTGGGCTCAAATGATCTTCAGAGTCTTTTCCGACTGTGGAGGTTTGGGTTGGCTCCCTGCCAAGCCCAACTGCTGGCCACACAGATTCCCGCCACCCC
>JAWWMO010000121.1:95720743-95753792 GCA_035047845.1 Dendrocincla fuliginosa
ATGGGTAAAACCAAACAAAACAAATACACACACTTGTAAACTCAGGGAAAAGCTCAATAAGTAACTAATACAATCAACTCTCACCAACACTTCCCTTAAGAGAAAGCAGGTCCTTCCCCTCTGTACGGCTGGGACACCAGCTGCGCCGAGAGGCCTCAGCTCACAGAGGTAAGAGCTAAAGCTGACAGAGAGCTGATGTCCTCCAAGCACACGAAAGGAAAAAAGAGAAGAGAAAAAGGGAGGAAACTCCCCATCTTTATATACCCCTGATTATGTGAAGGAACGGTGTGGAATACTTCCTTAGTTATAACCTGGTTACTAAGGAAGGCCCAGACCAAACCCAAGAAAACTAAACCACCACACCAACCTAAATTATACTATGATTTTGTGAAACAATTCATACATATGGGTTTGTAAGCCCAGGATGGTGGTTTGCGCTGTAACAAGTTTCTAATGGAGGATAGTGTCTGAGGAACCCTTATTAGTGTAAAGTAATATAATAATATGTATTAATTATTAGTATTAAGCCTGAGGAAAGGGTGGACAAGTCACGATGGGTGTTAATGGGATGGATTTTTTTAATCAAATCATGTGTTGTAAATAATTTTTAAATTGCCTCTTCTCTGTTACTGGGTTATAAAAAAAGAAACATGATGGTATGTGGTGCGAAAAAACTGACATGATAAGCACTTCTGTTTTTTTCCAGTGAAATATCCACTCTTTTCAGTTAAATTTTGTTTCTTCTTCCTGCTCTGTTTGCTTAATTTTCTATAGTTGTTCCCGAAGAGTGATACATTTTTTCTACTAAATTTATTAGAAATAATAGCTGAGGTTATTGCTAAAAAGAGTGCTAAACAGGTTTCTAGAACTGCATTGATCTGTAGAATTCTTGTTGGTTAATGGAGTACATTCATTCTTATGTTTGCCACATCCAGTGAGAGTGGATCCCAGAAAGTACAAGCCTTCATGAAAACCTACATTTTCTTTCTACATTGTTGTGAAAGGACCCTATTACTGAAATATCTGTTGACTGTGTTCTTTGTAATGAAATAAGCAGATATTTGTTACACAACAAAATACAATCTAGTTAATGTGCATAACTACATTAACGATAAGGGTTCCTCATCACTGAGAAAATAATGAAATACCCAGCAAAATATGTAATTACAGTATATGAAAAGGCACCAGGAAAGCATTTATTTTCATTTAAGCAAAGAAATAATTAAAAGTGGAGGCAAACCAAAATGCAGTTTGCTCATTTTACACTTATATAGCTCATGTAATTAATGGTTGAGCCCCAGAAATGAGCTTAATATGATGCTGTGTTATATAAGTCAACCTCTTTCTCTCTGATGACTTGTCCACTATAACATAACAAGCTGAATGGGCGTCTTAGACCTGGCACTGGCTTACTGATCTCCTCCATGGATGGAGGAACAGTTTTAAGACAGGTGTACTGTCAGCAAAGTGGGTTTGGCTGGGTCCTCAGAAGATTAATACTTGTTGTGAATCACCGAGTATTGTCACCAGGGATTTAGACTGCATAAAATTATTTCAGAAATGGCAATTATTGGGTATGAGGACATTAGACGACAGTTACAGAGAGATTTGAGTTTCCTGATTCAGTTGTCGCAATCCATTATAAGCATTTAGATATAGCCAAATACTAGGTTTCATGGGACAAAATGCTAAATATAGCTGCAGAATAGGAAAGCAATAGGTTGGGTAAGACGTTGAAGTAGTCATGAAAAACAGATGCTGTAATGAGGATTCTTGGCAAGCTGATAAAAAAATAATGACTTTTTTTTTATAAATAAGAGAATGTTAGATAAATGTAAGAAAAATAAACTTTCTTCTGTGCAGCGTTGGTAATATAGCTGTAAGAATGCAATATCTTACTTGATCTGCGTTTCAGAATTATGCAGAAGTACTAGAGCATGGTTGAAAGCATGGTTGTAAAGGAGATCTTGGAATGGAAAAACAAGATACATACTTAAAACATGTTAAGAGTCTGATTGTTGTGAGTAGGTGTTTATGTGTTAAAGACTTGTATTTCTCCGGTCAACCCTTAGGTTGCTGAGAAAAGCATAATATTCCAGCAGTTGATAAATCAGTATAATTAACCTTAGTGCAAGGAAAGTTTTTATACACACATGCAGATGGAAAGACCAGGGAATCCGAACGAAAATCAGAGCCTTGAATGCTTCTTTACAAAAGTAATTAAATGCTGAGTGTGACAAGATAGACTTAACTGGAAAGAATTGTGAGCAGTCAGTTTTAAACACTTGGCTATGAAGAGGACCTGATGAATGATGCTGGGAAGCATTATTACAGTCACTTGGATGAACTGACCATGCAGAAAAATGAGTTAGAAGCAGGTTTTTGAATGTGAGAGGATGAAAGCTAGTAAAACCTTTGTTACAAACAGCAGACAGAAAAAGAACAAAAGAAAAGCACTTGTTTGCATTTGGGTAAGGTCTGAAAGAAGTAGGGAGCTGACTAAGGAACAACAAAGATGTGAAAACAAATGAGAGAATAGATGCTTGGATCAATATACCTAGAGATAGGCAATGGACATGAGCATGAAATGGGTTCAAGTTTTCTTTCCTGCCAGTAGAACTAGTGCTTCCATTTCTGTCTGGGAATGGGTCAGAGATTAATGGAGAGACTGGAGTAAAAACACAAAAAATTAAGCGTTGGCTTAGATAACTCTCAGTGGAGTCCTTGCTCTTAGAAAATGAGTGAGAAAGCATGGCTTCTTAAAACTGATTAACAAATGGTTCCAGTACAGATTCTGTGATTGAAATTTCTTATCCTTATATTGTCTTATTGTGGAGATGTTTGTAGGATTAGTTTCAATGGGTCAGCTCTCTCTGGGTAGCTTGGGTGCTAGTTTTCTGTGATTGAAAATGTCACTACAACTTAAAGAGCTTGAAATGTAAAAAATGAAGGGAGAAGATGGAGCTTCAGAGAACTTGGATACTGATATCTTTTACATAAAAACAGCATGATTAGATCAGTCAGAAATACAATAAAGGAGAAAGGAACACCAGAGAAGGATAGGTAGCAAAGATGAAGTGTAGATAACATTTAAGGAAAACACAGTTCAAGTCCAAAGAGGAAGGTAATTGCCCTATGATTTCTTTTGTGAAATTTCCCCCTTCACTCCCCAAATATGACTGTCAATCCATACCTTAGGAAATACTGTGCATCTGCGAGGAACCTCAGAAAGCCTAGAAAGACCAATATCGGATGTAAAACTGGATGTGAAGTGGATAGAAATTATAGTGGGAAAGGTGACTGGAAAACAAGGACTGAAGTTTGCATATGTCAGTGGGATGAAAATAAGGCTTTATATCAATGTTGAGATGAATGGTAACAGTTACAATGAGTAGGGTGGGTAAAAGATTTGGTTCGAATTAAACTAATATTGCAGAGTATGCAGGGAGAAGAGCTGCTGTTAAATCAGTTCTGTGATTCTGTCCATCTAGTTATTGCTAGAACTGGTAGTTAATAAGCTTAATCAGCCAGTGATCCTGGTGCTGTTTATGATGGTATTTTATATGAGATCATTAAAGATTATGGCCTTTATTTTAAGTAGTGAGCAGGTTACGGAAAAGTGAAAATTTGGAGCAAATAATCAATCCATATAAAGCAGAAGGTTAAACAAATGGAAAAAGCCATGAAGGATTTATTTCAAAAGCAGCATTTTGAAATTCTGGGAGCTAATTAATGAGTTACGAGGACCAATAATATTAATCACTGTTTTTTGCCAAAATGTTGAGTGTAGTCATGAAAGTTACTGTTCATGCACGGCTGCATGGGTTCATTTGTACAGATGAAAAATTTTGTACAGGAGGAAATAGATGTCCTCAACTGCTGGTGTAATGGAAACAGAATTTAACAGTTTAGAAAGAAGACTTAAAGATCACCTGTTTGAAGCAGTAGAGAAAGAGAGGGAATGGACAAACTAGAAGTAGGGGATTATAATTGTAAATTTGATACTCACGGATGAGTCAAATGTGATTGTAGAAGTTATCTTGTGTTATTTTCAAAATAACTAAGTACCTATTTCAGACTTTTTTTCTTTTATAAAGCAAATTGGAACTTCAGTGTAATCTGTGATTTTATTTGTCAGTATTCAAGAAAAATTCAAATTAGAACAAGTGCAACTTAACTGGAATGATTAGATAAGGGTCAGTTAATTTCATGAGGAGATTGAGAGCTTGGTTTGTTTTGTTTAGCACAGCTGTGCTTGGCAAGGGTTCTGTATCTGCTGAAGGAAAGACAGGGAATGATGTTAACTGGGATCAGATAAGCACAGACTTCCAAGAATAAATATTAAGTGTGAATTGTCAGGCTACTACAGGAAATCAGTATCTGGAATAGCCTTTTAAGATAGATGATGCTTTTTAAAAGGGAACTTGATTTGTTTTTAGGAGAAGTAATGCTGTATATGTGTGCAATATTGAAGGATTTGGCTCGTTGATATAAACGTTATATTCTGTCTTATGCTGTACCATGTTCTCTGTTGAAATGATATTGTTTAATGCTTAACTCGCTTACTCAAGTAAAGAAGCGAGATTAATTTCTTACTTTATTACCATATTTCTAAACATTTTTATAATTAATAATGCAAGCCTATTTTTTTTTACTTAACTGTTTAGAGGAAACCCAAAATTTTACTGCTTTATTTTTCTTCCAATACTGGTTTCATTTCTATGCATGGAATAAACTAATTCAAACAGTGGAAATAGTATGTCTTCTCTTGAAAGATTTATTGCTATCAGAATTCACCTAATGTTTCAGCAAGATCACTTTCTCAATTGTTAGCCCGTTCCTTTTGCCATTTAGTGATTCAGTGCTCTCTAAATCTTTGACTGCCAATTCATATTGCTTCAGTCCTTGACTTCCCTCTTTGTGGTTTTCATAGTTGGCATGAGTGACAGCACGTTATTAAATGACCAGATCATATCAGCTTCTCCTTAGCAGTGAAGTGTCTACCTTGGTGTTTTGTTTGAAAATACAGGCATGAAAATGAACTTAAGTGCCTCATCTTTTTCAAAGACTATGAATTTCTGAATGCATTTTTAACAGGTTTACCATAGATGGTTAACTTAGTTACAGCTTCAGCAATGGAGCAAAAATGCTGTAGATCCATTATTTCTAGTTTTTAATGCGGTACTACTACATTGTTAAAATAGGTTCTTTTTGAAAATAAGGTCGGATCAAGTGGCTAATGCAATTGAAGGGAAGATTGATTATGTATTTTTATAATTGCCTTAACTATTTCTGATTGACAGCACTTCAGCTTTGCCGTGAGTTGTTTTGTTCCTGATCCTCTGTATTTTGGACCAAAAAAGTTCAGAATTCTTTTTTTCCTGAGTTGTTTTTAGAGCTTGTGTAATTGAATTATTTTTGAAGGGATTTGGAATTGATATCTGAAAGCTGCTCTTGATGAGTGTTTGTCTTGCAGTGACCTCACTTCAGTGATCAAGAGCATTTCTACTGCAGGTTTTTCAGCCATTTCATTATGTTATTTTCACAATGGTAGTGTGAAATGGCTGTGTTTTGGAATTGTCCGAAACTTTTTGTTCACAGGTAGGTAGTAATGTAAATACTTCAGGCAAATGTTCATGATTTGTCATTAGTTGAAAGTGGTATTAGTTGAAATTTGGCAGTGTGTAGGAAGATGTGAAGATAAAAATTAATTGCTGCCATTTAAATTCTGTAGTTTTGTCTGGTCTTCTGTGACCACATATTCTTTGTGGAGGAGAAGAGGATGATGTGCTTACACAATATTCCTTCTATTTATTTTAATAAGTTATATATTTTCATACAATAATATGCATTTCAAGAGACTGATGGATAGTACAGAATCATAGAACGATTTGGGCAGGAAAGGATCATTGTACTCCCCTGCTTTGAGCAGGGATGCCTTCCACTAGACCAGGTTGCTCAAAGCCCAGTCCAGCCCAGCCTTGAAGACTTGCAATGATGGAGCATCCACAGCTCCTCTGAGCAACCTGTTCCATTGTCTCACCACCCTCACTGTAGAAAAACACTTTCTTGATAATGTCCAATACAAATCTCCTTCATTTCTGTTTAAAACTGTTGTCCCTTGTCCTGTCACTACAGCACCCTTTATGCAGTAAGATCTCCCCAGTCCTTCTCTTCTCCAGGCTGCACAACCTCAGTTCTCACTCAGAGGTGCTCCAGCCCTCTCATCATCTTTGTGGTCCTCCTTGGGACCCAGCCCAGCAGGTTCATGTCTTTCTTGTGCTGGGGGCCCCAGAGCCGAATGCACTAGTCCAGGTGGGGGTCTCATGAGAGCCGAATAGCGGGGCAGAATCACATCCCTTGTCCTGCTGAGCACACTGCTTTAGATGCAGCCAAGGATAGGATTGGTTTTCTGGACTACAGATGAACACTGCTGGCCCATAGTCAGTTTTTCAGCCACTGGTGTCCCCAAGTCCTCCACAGTGCTCCTCCCAATCCCTTCATGCCACAGTCTGTATTTATACTGGAGATTGCTCCAAGCCAGGTGCAGGACTCTGGGTTTTCACATAAGCAATACACGTTCTATCTAAGTAAGTAAAAATCTTTCATCTGATTTATGCTGAAAACTTCACACAATTATTGACTTTTTTGTTTTCAGTAGTCTGAAAATTCACTTTAATGTCTTGTTTCCATAGGAAACATCTGTCGCTCTCCAATAGCTGAAGCAGTTTTTAGGAAACTTGTAACTGATGCAAAACTTGAACATAAGGTAAGCTATTTATTTCTGTTTCTGCCTGAGAAATAACTGTCTTGTAGCCAGTTAGAAATATAAGCTGTGAGAAAGGAAACATAAAAATATAAATTTGTTTTTCTGTAGTGGAGGATAGACAGTGCAGCAACATCTGCCTATGAAATAGGAAGCCCTCCTGACTATCGAGGACAGAATTGCATGAAGAAGCATGGCATTACCATGAATCATATTGCCAGGCAGGTACTGTACTTTAATTTTCTTTAAATATGTATATGTATTTGTTTTGTTGTTACAGTGGATGACAGACAGTGCTGCTGTTTCAGACTGGAACGTGGGGCGCTCCCCAGATTCAAGGGCTTTAAGCTGTCTAAGAAATCATGGCATTGAGACAGCCCATAAAGCACGGCAGGTAGAAGAGAGTATATTTTCTTTCTTATTCATACCCATGCTTTGTTTAGTCCTAACCATTGCAATCACAGAAGTCATTTGAGCAATGCATGGTTAAGCATCAAGTAGTAAATACTATGTGCAGTTTTTCAAAGGACTCAGTGGCCTAACTCTTCTAGTTGGTCTTAATGAGTTTCTTGTTACTAAGCTTCATTGGAAGCATAACTAGGAAGCATTGGAGCAGTTTCTGCATTATAGAAAAATCCTGCCTTTAAATGTTTAGTATTTTGAGCTTTTTTTAAATACTTCTTAAAAATGGACTTACTCTAGTAATCTGTGAAGCCTCCTTCAGCAAGGAATTGCATATCTAGTTAACAGGTCCAAAAAGAAATAGAATACCTGTTCATTCATCTGTCACAAAAAGCTTCTGCTCTTGCGTGAAGACCTTTTAGAAAATATTTAAAATGAATAATTAGAAATTACAATTAGAAAGCACTCAAACCCAAGATTAGGAGCACAGCTGGTGGTAACTTCAGAGGAAAACATACCCTTGAAGCATTCTTAAGGATAAGACAGGTTTGTCACTTAGTGAAATCCTTTAAGTTTTACCAAAACTCATATCTGTTTTCATTAACAAAAGAACGTGTATTTCTATGCTGTTTTCCAGAGAGATTGGAAGTAAATGTGTCTGCATCTATTTAAATTGTTCAGACACTCAAATAAATGCACATAATTTACTTGGGTTAACTATTCTCTGGATATAAGATATTCCTTTAGGGCTTGACTGTTACGTAGTTAGAGTTTATGCCACCATTTCTTGTACTGACAAAAAGATCAAATAGTTTTGTTATTATCTTACATTTCCGTTCCCTTCAGAAATTTACTAGACCTGACTGAGGTTGTATTTACTTTCTTCACTTTCAAGACCACGTTTAGTTTTTTGACTTTTTAAAATAAATTCTCTCAATTAGTCAATTGCCCTCTACTGACCTCTCCTGATGTTAATCTCTGTTTATATAATAAACAATATTAAGCACAGCACCATTTCAGATTTTTAAATATCTTACTATTAGAATAATTACTAAAAAATGTCTGATGTAATCTTTTCCTGTTAAAAGTTCTAGATTTACTATTTATCAGTGCTTACAGACATCATTATTTGACAATACACAAGCTAAATGGTACTGAGACTATTCAATCACTGTTTCAGTCACAGTAGTGTAACAAGTTTGTCTTCTTAAAAGATGCCTTGGAAACTTAAGAACTCCTCTTGGGTATTCCTAGAGTAGTTTATAAGCAGTTAAACTAAAGCAAAGGACCCAAAATGAGTTGGTCCTCTGCCTTGAAACAAATCAATATATCCTCCTTTGGCAGAGAAGGAATGAAAACACTTTAATGAAGGCATTTGCTTCGTTCTGGCAAATGAAGATATTTTTAAAGCAGAAGACGCCAAAATGTTACGTATACAGGGAGAGAAAATTAACAAGAATAAGACAATAAAATGAAAGACTAAAGGATGAAAATTTGTTGACAACATCCCAGTAAAAGCAGTTTCTTTTATAAAGAAAATCTTCAAATTCCTGAGCTACAGGTAACTGTTCATTTTGCACTGATGTTAACTATGCAACTCCAATTTATTGTTTTTTCAAAACTTCTGTCAAATGGTTTCTGCTGATTCTCTAAACTGCAGACCTCATATCATCTTGTAGTACTTCTGAAAAGAGTGGGACTCAACAATGTAAAATAGGACTTTTCAGAGTGGTTAGGTTAGTACAAGTGGACATGTTTGTTTCACTCTTGAGGATAGACTTGTGTGAGACTTGTTTCAGAACAGATTAAGGAAATTTTAATACAGAAGGTGCAGAAATAGCAGGGATTTATCTTCTGTTACCTTCAAAATACTGTCATAAGTACCTCGTGCAATTATCCTCTTCACTCCTGTGGAATACTGGTACCCACCCAGTGAAAAGCACCTTCTGTCATGTAATTTTGCGCATAATTATGATAATCATGGATTTTACCTTTTTTTAATTCAAAACCACAAGAATGATTTATGTAGAAGAGAATGTTAAATTGGTTACATACTACCATCATATACAGTGATATTTTAAGTGAAAAGTGAAGTATAAAATTAAATGTATGTACTTATATATAAAATGAAGAGTTGTTAACATTTTAGTTGATAGTGGGCTGCTGTATGTTTATGTACCCGTTGGAATTTTATAAGCTCTTAGTCTTCATGCACAAACCAGATAGGTTTTAATCAGTTTCACTTTTATTCATGCTGAGGCCCAAATTTCTTTTGGTATGACTCATACCGTGCACTTGCGTTCAATATGAAATTGAGATCAGAAGAAGTTTGTATTAAACACAGTTTCAAAACTGGATAAATTTGACGATTACTGTGTCTCTTGGGTTTTTTGACAGAGAAAATGAGATTTCCCTTCTGTAAATAAGGGGGAATGTTTAACAAATTAATAATGCTTATATGCATTTTTTAATGTTAGGTTATTGTTGTCTGTGTAGTTCCATCCAAAGTTGAACTTGAACTCTCCACTACTCTCCTCAAAATGTACATAAATTTTTATGTCCTCAATTCCTCCAAAATACTCGTTTTCATCATCTTGAGGAACATCTTCTATTCACTGGAGTTTGCTCAATTAAGCTTTTTGTATCTGATACTGCAATAGGGCTTAAGAGCACAAGCTAAATGGTAATCTTGGTTTTAGGGCTGCATTTGCATCTGTGTTAGTGCTTGTTATAGGGTAATAACTGTCACATTGTCACGTGGGGGTGTTTTTCCTTTTTTTTTCATTTATTTTTATTTTATTCTTACATATGTCCATAACAACAAAGAAATCTGTGCCCTCATATTTTCATAGGGGCCAGTGTTTAGCTGTGTAGAGCATTCAGAAGCAGCTTGTAGAGGTACTGCTTAGATTTGCCAGGAAAACAGAGCTATTTCCACTGCAAAAATATTTTCATAGGTCAAAGGCACTGCATGAATACAGCAAATATTTTTACAGTGAAAATAAACAAGTCTGCATTAGTTTGCACCATTAACCCTTTCTTTTCTCATATTCCCCCAACACACCTCATCCCTTTGGTTCTCTTTGTGTCGTAGCGTTTCATTTATGGCTTTATTGTGATAATTTCTGCCTTTTCTTATTCCCTGTTATGGGAGCTTAATCAGTATGTATTTGCTGTTTTCACAAAATGTGCATATTTTGCCATCTAAACCTTTTTTTCTTAATATGTAATTAATTTTTGCAAGTCAAACCTCTGACTTACAGGATGATGTTTTGTGTTTTTGTCTGTTTACTTACGTGCTTCTCTAGCCCATCCTTCCCAGAGATGCCTGCCAGAAAAACCTGTTCTGAACAAACTGTCCAAGTTTCTTGGTTATGATACTTCAAATAGGACTATGTGTGAAATACAGTCTTAATGTGAACTCATTATTGATTTTATTCCTTTTATTCATCCTGACTACGGGCAGTTGGTTCACAAATCTTATTACCAGCATCATGGGCATTATTGGGAATATTTTACCCTGAGCTAAGGCTTAAATTTAAGCTGAAATACAATGACAGGTAAATATCTGCAGCCATCCTTGTTAACAATATAGATGACATTAGTACTTCAGTTAGTGGTTTATTGCTATGTCTACCTATCTGACTCTGAACTCAGATCTCTGAATTTAGTTAATATTCATGCTTAGGAGTCAGTAAACTACAGGGAAAAAAGAGCAGATCATATTATAGTTAGGAAGATGTACAACAGATTTTTTTCAGATCATACTATTTTGTGCATTTACATGGCCTAAAATAGTGTGGGTGCATTTGTTATTATGACATTGTAACTCTTACCTTCATCATAATTGAGCTTTGAATTTCACTTGGTAACTTTTCCTATGCAGTGGCAAATTTCTAGATTGGAATTATTGCAACTGATTCCAGGTTACCTACGTTTTTGTTGTCTCATCAGGAAAGCAGTTTTTCTGTTTTATTTTCAACCATTTTTATTGCATAGTTTCCACAATTGGAACTCTGCTTTGGTTTTAGTAGTTGAAAAGTACTAGAAATGTCATTTGTAATGATGTTCTAAAAAAAAAAAATAAAGGTTAAATATCTGACTTGGGTTTTTTTTATGAACTATGTGCAAAAATGGATAAATAATCATGGTAGAGTATATTTAAAATGCCACAATGTGCTGTAAAAGTTTAAGGAGATGCAGTCTTATTCTTTCCACCTGTGTCTTTTCTACTAAATCAGAACTACAGAATTTGAAAATACTTTTTTTCCCACTTTTTATAAATCAAACGCCATTTGTAGTCTAAAGCACCTATTTTTAATTCTAGATTACTAAAGAGGATTTCCGGACCTTTGATTATATACTTTGTATGGATGAGAGCAATCTAAGGTAATGTATGAAGAAATGGAACAAATTCATATGGATTACTTATAGTGATCTCATAAGTCACTTTGAAGACAGATGTCACTTTTTACTGTTTAGCTTGTCTTGGTGTTCTTTTGTTTTGAGGGGTTTTTTTTAACATGTATGTGAGTGATATCCTAAATAAATGGATTCTTCACTTCTAATAAGTTTAATGAGCTAGAAGTCAGTGCTTTATTTGTGTGATACATGTCACTCAAAGATTAAGGACATGTAAATTTAGTTACTTTGTGCTATATACAGCTGATGCCTGTATAGTTAAGAATGAGGATGTACTTGCTGTCTTGATTGAAGTGATCTGTCTTTCTAATTGCGTGGCAGCTAAAAGACAAATTGTGGGAAGAATTAAATATGGTGAGGGGGTTTTTTACTTTATAGAAATAGAGTGAGCTCTGAAATAAGCAGGGTTGTTAGCTGAGGGAAATCTTGTTTTATTGTTAGCTGTGCTCTAATTAAGTGTGCTTTAGAAGGATGTGGTGAAGTAGCTGCCTAGTGTAAAAATTTGAGTATCACTAGCAAAATTTCTACTCAAGTACATACATATGGAGGATTAAGGAGATGACCTTTAATAAAATACAGGTGTCAAAGTGCTTGTAAGGGCTATTGTAAAGTTATTTCAAAAAGCCCAAACCAAACCAGCACAACCAACAACGGAACCCAAATAAAACCCTATTAGTAGCACACAAAGACTTCTAGAAGCAGCACCACTTAACTGAAATAAGTATGATTTTGTTGAATTTTCTAGAATGTGTTGAATGACCTCTCTTCTGGAGTCTGCATGAATAAAGGGCATATAACACTTGGCTTGATTGCAGGGTCTCAGGCAGTGACGTGACTAGGCCTACTTCTATTTTCACTTGAATTCTTAAACAGAAATTCGAATTAACAATTTATATCATATGAACTGTAGAGCAAAAGAAACATCAGAACTGTAACTGGGATAATGCTACTGCTGGGATAGTGCTGCAGTTTCACTTTAAACTTGCACTGAGTTCAACCATTTTGCCTGGGAACACCTGTTTGTAGCAGTGGGAGGGCAAGCTGATTCCAGTTGTTGATGGAATGCCTATCATGTCAGAAAGGGAAGATTTGGGACATCCCTCTTCTTTAGTACCAGGTCCTCGCCTGTCTGTCCATTAAGTGGCATGCTAAAAGCCTTTAAGAAAACGGTTTGACATTTTTTTCAATAATGAAAGGCTAGGGAATTTATTGAAAATCTGTAAATTCAAGCAATACCTTTTTAGTTGAAAGAGGAGCCCTGATTTTTCTTCATGCAAAACCAGTATTGTGGTCTCACTGCTATTTCTAAACTATCTGAAATTAATTCATCAGAAATAATAATTAGGATTTAATTTCTTAAAAACTGATATGGTTATGACTTAGTATTCACAGGGGGGGTTTTTGCATTTTTAATGGCGAGTAAGTAAAAGGATAATTTGGTATGGAGACGTGTAATACTAAAAGAATTTAGTATATTCTGGCAGTTCGTTGTGAAAATCATAGTACTTTAATAGCCTTTAATCAGAAGATGATGAGAGGTGCATTTTAATTGCCTCTGGGATCATGGATGGCCACTTGTAAGTAGATGGGGAAAATGCTGTCTCAAACCCAGAATGTTTTATCAATGAGACGCAATGTAGAAGGAAGAGGATGTGACAACTGATGAAATGTTACAGTGTATCAAGAGAAAAACAGATGTAGCTCACTAATTTACCATTTTCTGTTAACTGACTATAGTAGGACTTCACGTGAGTTTGAGGTAGTATGTAAAGAGCTTGCACCATACCAATCTAAACCACTTGCTTTGAACAGCTAGGAGAAGCTTACTCATATTTTAGGAGAAATATCTGGGTAACTTCAATTGTTTTTTGTTCAACACAAAGGAAGGGTAGATATTGAAAGTACTAATGATTGATTTGAGGAAGAAGTTGATGAACTTACTGTTACAAAGTTTTGTTAAGGTATACGTCCAGTGCCTGACTGCTTTTTTATGCTCTGAAGTAAGTTTGTGTGTATGTCCTCCATGTTCAATTAAACAAGACCCCACATAACATGAAAGAAACAAAAACAAGCAGCGTAGAGTCCACAGGATTGACTTGAGTCTAGACGTGTTATTTTCCTGTGTTGTCTAGAAATAGTTATGAACATCTTGTGCTGATGCCAAAATTCTGGAGAAAAATTGAGGGCAAAATTTTATTTTCTCTTTTACAGAGATCTCAACAGGAAAAGCAACCAAGTTAAAGACTGCAAGGCCAAAATTGAGCTACTTGGAACTTATGATCCACAGAAACAGCTTATCATTGAAGACCCATACTATGTATGTGTAAGAAGTTCTTTGGGTGGCTTGATTAAAAATTGTGTATGTGTAGTATATAATCTTTCCAGATCCCACAGCTGGTATATGACATACAATCTAAAGTTATACAAAGCCAAGTGTGAACATGTATTTTTCTATGACAAGAAAACAATATAAATTACTGGGATAGGAAAGGAAAACATGTCTTTATGCTTACATTTATTTACATTCAAATAATGCAGGGCACCTGTATTTTCAATATTGGGTGAAGCCCTGGTTGATCAGCCTCCTTGCAGAGGATGTAATCAGGAAAAACAGGGATGAAGGCATGGACACAGGTAGTCAAAGAAGTTGAATAATAGCAGCCTAGAGCAAGCAATTAGTTTAATATTCTTCAGTTTAGGAAAGAGTAATGGATGAAGACACAGTAAGGTTCTATAAAATCTTGATATCATGGGAAAAGCTGAATAAGGAATTCATTACCCAGGAAGCAGAGAGTATCAAATGGTATTAGTGGCAAGAAGGTTCAAAACAAAAAAAAGAGGTTTGTTTTGTTTTTTTTTTTTCCACACAGTGCTTCTTTTAAACTGTGAGACTCCACATGACAGGTTAGGGTGAATGTAAAGAAAAAAGGAAAAGACTTACAGGGGCTCAAAAAGTGCATGGAAGAAATATGTGAAGGAAAGTCACCCAAGACTGTTCAATACAATGTCACAGTAGTTGTCTGTGGAAATTCCTGAATTCAAATTGAAGAGAAATATCACCAAGTATTTGTACTGTTTTTATTCTTTCATAATATCTGTTATTTGCCATTACTGACAATGGGGAAACTAGTATGCAATTTTTATTTTTTTTTCAGCCAGTATTGTTATTCTTACAGTCTTTTTTTCTCTCTTCTTTTCTAGGGGAATGAAAAGGACTTTGAAACTGTTTACGAGCAGTGTCTTAGATGCTGTAAAGCATTTTTGGAGAAGTCTCATTAATGCTTCATTATTTAATTTCTAAAAGAAAATAATTAGCTTCTCCTGAAATACGTAAAGTTTACTTGATTGATGTATTTAAATTGTAAAATTATGCCTCTATGTTCACTACTTACTCAGTTATTCAATTTTGCATTTTAGCTTTTTTGTCATCTAATGAAAAAATATAGAAAGGTTTTAATTGGATTACATGATCAACCATTTTGTCACACATCATTGTAGTAATAAAGTATATAAATAAGGATAAATTTAACTGTAAACTCTTCCAGTGCTTTCACATAAGCACTGCAAAAGTAACATCTTGCTTTGTGTGCTACGTTAACTAAACTGAGGTCTTGTCAATGTGTCCTCAGTGGGCTAATTTCAGTCAATTTTCAGTGGGAATCTGTGAGATACTAGTTGATGTGTAACTTAGATATGTCATCGCAGTATCATGAGACAGCCTTTGGATGGAACCTGTTTCACATGGAGCCTACTAGACTATAGGAAGTTCTGTCTGACAGACATTGCTCTTAGCACTGTTTGAAAGCATAAGGAAGCAAAACCTCTGTGTGTGTCATCAGGATCTGGTGAAAATAGCTTTTTCTATCAGTGTAAATGCCTAGTTATTCAAAGAAATAATTTTTGTTCCAGTACACTTTTGTACTATTTAAGATGAACACAGTTCAGGAATTGATTAGGACTTCTAGTCTTCCTTTGGTCTTCTGGTCAGTTCCTAGCACACTGACACAAGTACACGTAACATACTGTGTACTTTGAGGGCAAAATATATCAGCTTAAAAGCTGAAATGTGAAATCACATTTTATATCTCATGGTGGTAAAATACTCAAATCCATGCAATACAATAGATGAGAAATTTGCTGTAATTCCAGTTCCTATGTGTCAGACAGTATTTTCAGATTTACTCAGGAGAATGGAAAAAGTGTCTGTCAGGAGTCTGTCAAAAGTGTTCTCTGAGAGTATAGTTCAACCCAAACACAGTCCATCTGTAATATAACACGAAGTTAACCAAAGGCCAGTAAGTAGATAGTTCTGCTTGTTAAAATCTCTACCTGCTTGTCTGAACATCACCTTTCTTGTCTGCCTTAGAAATGTAAATGCACTGAGATTAGTAAGCTAACTGGTACCATGATAATTTTCCTATTTTGAATAATATCAGCATTGGTATGAACTAGCATTACCACATTATCTGTAAAACTGGATCTATAAAATTTGCTTTGTTATTTATTTAGCCTTTCTTTTTTTGTCTCATCCTGCCTTCCCATGTAGTAGTCTCTGTGTTTGTCACCTATTCAACCTTCTGGGAGAGGGATGTATTTCAATAGAGGATCCTGATATTCCTGGGGAGACTGGAATCCTGGTATTGCTCTGTGTGTGTTGCAGCCTTCACAATAGGAATTAAGATTCTTGGGACTTTTGCTGTAGAACAGCTGTGTTTGTGTTAGGGAGGTTTCTGTTCTGTACTAAAATTTCAGTTAGACATAAAAATGAAGAACCTGCTTACAAAAAGGCAGGTGGTAGATGGAACACAAATACAGAAATCAAAATCTTTGTGCATTATTGGATTACCAAGTTTTGACTTTTAAAAAACAAGTTAGGAATTTTCAAGTTAATTGCTGTTTCACTTCAAGGAGAAAGAGTAATACAATATTTCAGGTCCAATTAAGCACTGACTCTGGAAAAATTATTGTCCATTTCTTTTATGCATGCTTTGACAAAGTAAATGGGGAAAAATGATGATCAGTTAGGGACAAACATCTTAAATGTGGTTTTATGCACTAACCTCAAAAGTGGAAGTATTTAGGCGTAATCTAATGTTGTTCTCTGCTGGAATGACCATTTCAAACATTCCAGTGAAAGTAAAATAACTCAGAAGATCGAAAACATGATGACTTATGCTTTCCCATTCATGCCTGTGTAGGAATTCAGCAGTTACATATTAAAGCTAAGATTTAGAGGTCTTTATCTTTTAGCTGCTGGGGTAACAAAGGACATAAAAGGCTATGGTTTAGCTATGGTTTACCTTTACTAGGCTTAGCAATCTTCCTGTAAAGTGATGCTTAGTCAAAACTATTTGTGTTAAACTCAGTTCAGCTTTTAAAAGTTTCAGTCTTGAGGTAGATTTTCAGCAAGTAATCTATTGGCTAAATAATTCACCAAATCTACTAGGAGGAATAAGCTGATTGATTTTCATCAGTAATAGGGTTTCTTCTGGAAGAGGGGAAGGAGATCACCATGGTATTTTATACAAATTTGTAGAAGCCAAGAATACAGAACAGAAATTGCCTTCAGGAAGAACAAGTTTCACAGTACTGTTATTTGGGTTCAAAAAGAAACTATGAACACAGGATTCATACACAAATCATGTATGGTAGATGGGTAAGTGCCTACACATTCAAAATACCAGTCATGAAAAATGTAATTTTGAATGAAAAAACACAGAACTGACTCTTCCTCCTCCCTCTCTGTCCCCACAGCTTGTTGTATTTTAGGTAGTAGAGTTAGTTAAGACTAAATAAAAAAGAATAAAAATCTGCTATAATATAGTTGTATCTTCTGTCAAAGCATGCTGACTTCAGCTAAATCTAAAGGAAACTTCCATGGGATTTATTTATATTAATTGTTTAAATCATTAAATAAGTTACTATTTTCCTTTACAAGGAAATTTCTAGAAGGTTTTTGTTTAGCCAGATTTCAGGTATCCTACTAGAAGAAGAAAAATTTACAATATTTTAGGCTCGCATGTTTAGTAGTAGGCTGTGTTTTGACTTCATTCAGTGGAATCACAATTAAGCACAGAGTTCCACCCACATGTTTACTGCAGGTGAGCAGCTGAGAGAATCCTGTAGAAGCAGATTCCTTTAACAACCAGCCTTGTATTGCATCAATTGAGAGATTAAACTTTAGCCTTTAGTTATCACTGAAAGCAAATAAAAATATGTACTTCTGCCCTGCTAAACACAAGACATGTTCTAGGATGAGATTTTGTACTTCTGCCATTTTCTCTTTTTTTCCTAAAGAACTTCATGCTGAAGGCTCTTAAGTGTCACTTTCAAGAAACTCAGCTCCTAGAGTTCTATGGGTGGGGAGGGACATGTTTGTTTTTGGTTTTACATTTTGTGGTTCAAATTGAGGATAGAAATGCAAACTAAATGCCAGTATGAGATAAAAGTACGTGCTGTTCATCTACAGATTGCACATAAAAGATTTCCTGTTCGACCCATTTTATTGTGACAACTGGATTTAATATCCGATTTAAGGAAGAAAGGGAAATGTGTATCAAGGCTTCTTGAGTAATTGTTCACTGACTCCTTAACAATTCTACAGTATTAAAATGAATTGCTGGACATTTGCTGATTATATTGCCTTTCATTATCATGAATAGACTGCAGATTATTAAAAAAACAAACAAACAAAACAACAAAAAACCCCCACAAACATGAACAGAAAGCCCTCACAAAAAAACCAAAAAACCCAAACCAACCATTATTCATAAAAAAGATTCCATTTTACAATACTATAGAGAAGTGGAGCAGCACTGTGGGCATTTTTTGGGATTGGAACATACAGATCCGTCCATCCTCACAAATCCATAGAGAGTGTCCAGATTACTGAACTCTGGGGTGGGTATAACTTTCCTTCTTACACTAGTGAGCTGTTATTGGAAAGAGGTTCAGTGTGGATAAATGATAGGAGCTACCAGAGGGTAGCTTGTTTGCCTGGATTCAGTGAACAGAAAGCAAACTGAGAACAACTTAATACCAAACACTTTATTACTTATGCTTGTTATTTACAGTATTTACATATTGCACGTTTGCTGGAATGTTTTATACATTTATTATATAAAGTAAATTAATGGCAGCTTGTGTTTGTGTACAAAATCCATGCTCCACTGTCCCAAAAAGTATGTCTACTTGAAATTACGTT
The DNA here is from genome assembly GCA_035047845.1 of Dendrocincla fuliginosa. Taxonomy (NCBI): domain Eukaryota; kingdom Metazoa; phylum Chordata; class Aves; order Passeriformes; family Dendrocolaptidae; genus Dendrocincla; species Dendrocincla fuliginosa. The sequence continues at coordinate 95,739,538 of JAWWMO010000121.1, forward strand.
CCTGTTTGTCATGCAATTTGTACTCCTAGGGTACAATGTGACCCCAATGCAAGTCTGTTTTAACCAGACACTTAAAAAATTGCATAAGCATGAAGGATATCAAGTGACCACAACTACTGTGGAGCAGATCTTTAGTAGTTCTAGATATATACAAACAAACATTCCTTAAAATTTTAGAATCAAGCAATAGAACATCAATTTTCTTGGTGAAATATTCATGTTTACATAATTTTGGCAGCATTACACATCAATTGTAAAGTGTGGTTTTAAGTATGGAGCAGTTAAGTACTACTGGCAGTTATGCTACTGTAAAGAATGTCAATCTGCAAACTGTTGATGACATACAAAACTCATGTTAAAAGAATTATGGGAAGTAGTCTGTCAATCTGCAAAAATAAATCTCTTGTTCACAATGGAATTTGCTAAAAGGTAGTAAGTTCTGTTTCCCTGTTGGTTTCCAAGGCACTTCTCTTGGTTCTTGGTGTTTCTTGTACTGGTAATAACATCTGGTGGAATAAAAGAAAGAAGAAAATTGCCTTTCATCATTTTTATATTCATATACTTGTGTTTGAAAATAGCAAATAGGAGAATTCATCAATAACTTTTGAAAGATCCAATAGCACATTTCTGATCTAACTCAATTCGTATCACCCCAACTGTTAAAGTAATGCTTTGTTTGTTAATCAGGGCTGAAATCTTCGAAAAGGTCCCTTCTTGTGCTTGGTCATTTTAGGTAGACAGCCTAGGAAAATGCAGTTCTACCTATTGAAAATGTGCTCATAGTTAAGCCTGGTCTGTTCTAATGACTGTAGCTGTGAAGTCAAAAAGTGAATAAACCTCAAGAACAGCATTAACAGATTGCAAAATTCTGTCTAAATGCCTTGGTGTCAGCTGTTGACAGGATCTAGGAAGGATCTGATGTTTTATTGGGCCTGTTTGTGAAGAAACTTGGATTCATATAAACAAGAAACAAATCGGAGTAACTTTCTGAGATTTGGTCGTATGAATATAGCTCCTGGATTGTGCAAATGCTGAGGCAGCACAAACCTGAGGAGGAGCTGCAGTGGTTCAGTTTGCTCCTGGCTCTAGTAACTCTTCCCAGAATAGTTTCTTGGAATGAAATCAAAACCGTTTCTGTGATACTGATATCAAAATCACTGATACAAAATGACAGGTTTTCATACTGCTTATGTATGTATACATCTGTACTCTAGAAATGTTGATTGAAAGGTTCAGCACTGAAGGTTTTCACACCTCTGTTCCCCCGCACCTTTAAACCTTCTAAGAAAATGTTGTGTAACTCTGGACACATATCTAGAAGTCCATCCTCTCTCCAGTAACTTCTGAGTTTGTTTTCTGCAACCAGATTTTCCAGATGTGTGACCACTGAATGATGCAAGTCTGTCCACCCAGTTTCATGTGTTTCTAAGCCTGTTACTGTTCTTATTTAGAAGTACAAAATATACTGTCTTTTTAATCAGCAGAAACTACACAGTCAAAAGACACTGCTCTTATGTGCAGACAGATTCAGTTGAAGCTTGCGTGTCTCACAGCTATCCAAAGTCCATGTGGGAGATAAAAACCAGTGGTACTCTGGTACTAGTGTTCTGCTGATGACATTTTTCACATTTTCCATATTGTCTGTCTGAAAGTAGGTAACTCTCCTTCCCATGAACAGCGTGAGTTCTCTGATCCTCTGAGTTTCTCTACATTTTCTACTGCGTAAGTATAATTCGTAATAGAATCATTTGGATGCAAAGTCAGTTGGACTTGACATAATCCATTGGAAATCAAGCTATTGGTGCATACAGAAATACTTGTTAGTAGTATTTAAACATTTAGTTTTGCAATTTTTGAAAGCTGTTAGGAAATGTAATGATGTTACAGAAAAGCTTAATTTAATTTAGGTTTTTTCTCTGGCTTTGCAGATAGGACAATTACTTTCTGTTTTTTATATCCTTCCTTAGAGGGGAAACTGATATAAATTTTCCTTGTCTTGCATTTTCATCAAACTTATTTTCTGTATGTATGCTTCTACTGTACCTTATTTAGGCTAGGACGTTTAAAAGTGATGTTTAGAAGAAATTAACATGCTTTTGGTTTGATCAGTGTGTGGTACAACGGACAAGTTAAACACTGAAAATGTAATAAATAGTTTTTCCATTACTAATCAGAATATGCAGCTCAGAGTGAAAAACAGTGGATAGGAGGCTCATCTATACCTGCTTTTGTATGGGTATCTGATCAAAAGCTGTGGATCTTACAATTCCCAGTGTTCAGGAAACTTAGTTTTCTAAACCCCTGCCATTTTCAGAAATCCTTGGAAAGGCCCCAGAGTTTTATACTGTCTTTTAATTTTTTTAATCTCACATAGTTTGTTGCATGCATCAGTTTAGGAAAATTGAACTGGAATTTAGCTGAAGGGTGACCGGGTAGTCTTACTGGAGATGCTGAATATGATTTGACTACAGCCTCTGTTAAGAATATGGGTAACTATATAATTCCTTTCCCCTCTTTAACTCAATCTTTATTTCTCCTTTGCTAATGACAAAAAAAATCTCAAAAACCCCCAAACAATTGTTCCAATTTTTAAAAGCACAAATTAAAGCTTTTAAAAGCATAAATTGTAAAGGCATATTACAGTTTTCCAGATGTTTCTAGTTATTATCTGTGCATGGTGATAAAACTCTTAAGAAAAAACTGATCCATTTGAGAAAAAATTAGTGGTTTAAATATTAATATAAACTTTAAAATACTGTGCCAGTTGGATTTTGTAGCAGAACTTCCATATGCTTGTATCAAAAAATTCTTTCCCAAGTGCGTGCACCCGGGTGGAAGTTGTCTGTTATGTCATCACAGAGATCTATGCGTTGAAGATGATGAAGCTCTTAATGTTCCATCTGGTGTTAGCCACAGACATCCCATAGTAAGCAAAACTACGAATTGCCTCTTAATAAACTTGGAGTACGCCACACTAGTAACCATGTACGCTGGCTGCTTATTTAATTCAAAGCAGTAGTCCTGATAAAAGTCTGAAATTAGTTACCTTAGGAACTAGCCCCTGATGCCAAGCAGAGGGGATTGAACACGCCATGAGAAGCTGTATATGATGGCTCAAGCTATATGTTCTAGAAAACAAGGGTCTGCCTTCACTGATTAATACACAAACCCCTCCTCTTAACTTCACTTTTATGAAAGTGTCTGACATTTCTTGAATGCACTTGATGTTATTCTGAATAAGGAATAGTGTAAGAGGGAAAACAATTAAAAGCTGTTGTTTCTACTGTAACAAAACATTTGAGGCAAAATTTAAGTGATCAGATATGATCTTGGTTTAAGAATAGTTTGAAAAAATGGATATATAAAATGGTGTATAGGAATGGGGTATTTAGTGGGGTATTCCAGTTTTCATGAATATAAAGTTTCCAACCTTATCCTGTATTTTCAGCATTTTTGACATGCATTAGTAGTATGGTCAATACATCTTGAGGAGTTTACACAGATTTTTCTGAGTTCCAAAGGAAATGTGAATTATCAGTAGGCTTTGGCTTATTAGGAATTTTATAAAGAATCTTAGACCTTTGTATGTACAAATATTTTTGTATCTGCTTCTTAAGGAAGCAAGCAACTAATAGATTTTTTTCATAAACTTTTTATACTATGTAAAACCTCATTTTCTCTTCTTAGCCTGAGATTCCTACTACTTGCACCAGTCTTATATTTATTAGTGTAAAAATGCTTGTGTCATTAGTTTTACTTTGTTTATTTGAAATAACTGTAGACACTTAAAAAAACCCATAAACACTTGTCAGTGCAGACCTTAGAAGAAATCTTCAAAACAGAACTATATAATAATATGTGATAATGCAGTCCTTAGTTTTTTAATGATTCTGCATGGTACAAAGAGGTTTTCAATATATATTATGAGATCAGTATTGGTCTCTAGCAAACAGTTGAAGAACAAGTAATGGAAAAGGGAGGGCACTGACAGTAGTACCTGCAGTTTTCAAACAAAAGCGGTAAAATCTGTATGACTGTAGCCAAAGTGGCTGTGAAAATGCTGTCCAAAGGGACAGATTTTCAGATTCATCACCATCTGTCACAGAAAATACTCAGGATCTGAATTGGAAACTTTATTTAGGTGAAGACTTCAGGAATCTTGTTCCTGATGTTTCTTGCCTACTGCAGATACAGACAACATTACAGCTCTGGGATGTATCTGCATTGGGTGGAGCAAAGCAAGCATGGAATAGGGGAAATAATAGGAAACTGGCTGAAGAACAGAACAAAATAAGAGTATCAGGGATAGGACTCAACACAGCTGTGTTGACCACGAGAAGGGATTACAGAATAAAATTCATCAGAGACAGTGGTGGTGGCAGCCAGGGAATACAGGCTGGGTTGCTGACTGGAAAAAGAAGGGACTACTGAGTGATGTGGTAATGCAAATCTTCTCTGGCTTCACTCATGCAATCTCAACAAGTTGAGTGGCTGTTACTGAGTCCCTGCACTGCTCGTATCTGTGGGACAGGCAGAATGGGAACGTACACTCTTAAAAAAAAAAAAAAAAAAAGAGAAGATGGAGCCTAGGTATATATATGTAGGATAAATTAGAAAAAGTGAAGACTCCATATGACATGTACTATAAACACACACATGGGCCCGCTTAGGTATGTGCTGCAGCAGTCACAGATGTCTAATTCTTGGTTTTGCATCTTATTTTCTTGTTTAATCTTAGCTCAGAGTTTCAATATCTTTAAAGCTGTGACAGTCCAAAATGCATTTCATGTACAAATAAAAATAAATCTTTTTTTTCATGTCCAAATTTATCCCTAAACATGGATAGATGTCCACAGATCTGAAAAAAACACCAAAACTACCAATTTTCAGGGTCATAGTCCATCTGTAGTCCAGCCCACTTATAAGCTTCCAATGAAATGAAAATCAGATAATGAGCAAAACAGGAAACCTAATTCGTTCCACACAAATTGAACTGATGGACTGGAAAAGCTTTGAGGAGAAAAGATGCTTAATCTTACGGATACATCTGTGAATTTTAAGGCATATGTGGTAGAGAATAGTCTTTCTACTAACAGAGGTTGCTTAACAATTCTAGCAGTACTGATTTGTGTCTGTGTGGAGAATAACAGAAGAGGAGTTGTTACTGACATTGAAACATGCTTGCTAGTTGAGCAAAGGTGTTGTCTGAGAGATGGACATTTTTACACAGACTCCCAGCTTGAGAGGTGAGCTACTTTAGTTCCTGTTCCTTCATACTACAAGTTCACGTTTACATGAGGGGATGTTAAGATACAGAGAAAACTTTCTAAAGAAAGGGAAGAAAAAAATCCTTCCTCTGCTGTAGCTACTTATTGTATTGGTAATACTATTATTCACCTATTTGCAAAGTTAAATTATATTTCATTTATCCACACTGGATAGAGAGAATGGTTTGTCTTCAAGTGTGGTGCACTTAATTAAATATAGCATTCCAGTAACAGTGATTATTTCAGGAGTTTCATAAACAATTATTATATTTATAAATTCCAGTATGTTGTTGGACTTTTTTCAAGTGTGACAGGGTTGACTTGCGCAGTTTGTGATCCACTATATCCCCTATGTTTCTGACAGAACTAGCTACTGTTCACAAAATGCCACGTATTTCTGCAGCTGAATACTCCTACAAGACTTCATAATTCTGCTCTTTAAATTTTATCCTCGTTTTAGACTATTCAGCTTATTTTCCATGATTAGTTGTAATTTCAAGATTGTACTGTATCTGGTTGCTTCTCCTACACCACTGTAATCCTTTAAATACAGTATTCTGTCACCCAAGTTATTAATGAAAGTATCAAACAATATCATACCCATAACGAAACTGTGACGCTGCTCAATAAATTTTTCCAGTTTTGACAGTGAAGCACTAAAAACTTATTTGTATATCTTTTCCCAGTCATTTTTACATTTTTGATCACATTTCCCTAGCTTGCTGTGAGAATGCCATGCAAAACAGTGACAATGCTTTAAAAAAAATAAACTGCTTAATATTTATTACGTTTTCTCACTGATTTTCTCCATAAGATGTGTATTTTGTCACAGAGTTAAAATATCTTGGTTTGACAGCATTTGTTACTGACCAGTCCATATGGTCATTATTTATCCCTTTGTCTGAGGTCACACTTTTCTCTCAGGTGAAGGTTGAGGACAGAATGTAAGTTAGTCCTTTTATGACAATTTTCTAAAAATAGAGATAGTTTGGAGGTACTTTTTGGGTTGGTTGGTTGGCTTTTGGGTTTTTTTTGGTGCCTGAGGAAATCTCCCAAGTGTTTGTGGTAAATAGAGGTACATGTAGGAAAAAAGGGAGCAGATTAACCCATAGACATGAGAGGTAAACACAATGAAATCCCAAGAAATCCGAGTAGCTTGAAGTTAGTTTATCAATGCTACTAATAATACATTTTAATTGAATTACTATAAAAGCACCTGCAGCCTATCTGCATTTATAAAGCTTTCATGTGTATAGCTATGTATATATTAACTCGTACTAAGGAGTAAATCATAGATGTACAGCTGCACACAAAAAGAGTGGCTGCTGCTCCTGATACAGGCAATTGTGTACTGAGTCAACTCTTGAAAAATAAGCCACAGCTGTTGTGTTTTGTTCTGTAACAACAAATTCACTATCTGCTAACTGTATGCTGCTATAAATAATTCACAGATGATGCACATGGACTTTCATGTAATGACTTCCAGTAGGGGGTACCCTTTCCTTGATGCCAAAATTTGCCAGATTAAGCCAGTTACTTCAGGTTCTGTGAGAGGGAAATACCTTAGCTAAAGGACAGATGTTATTATACACCCATGAATTTTCATGTATGAAACACAACATCCACTGCTTTGCTCTACAGTGGAATTTCATTACTGCTAAGAAACAGCTTACCTTTATCCTTCCATGCACATTGGGCTTACTGCCAACCGAGTAAGAAGCCTGGCACATCTTTTATAGTCTGTCATGAAAAAAAAGAGCATAAATAGATTAACAAACTAACCAATTTTCCCTTTAAAAATCAACATTGATATCAGTGTCAAATTAGTGTCGTAATAAAGTTTAATGAATACCTTAGTTTGCAACAGAATAAAAGTCAACTCCTTGGACTTAGAAATGCAGTGTGTAAAAACTGTGTAACTGAAAGCCATGTCTAATGGCACATTAACTATGCAACTGACTTCTGCATATGTTCTATCTGTAAACAAATACCATGATTGTGCTTGGAGGCTCTCCAAGTGTGTGTATGTAGGAAAATTTATACATCTGTGTCTGTGCTAATGTGTGGGATCTAAACATATGACTGTAGTATTTCCATACCAGAGGAAGAGTAAGTAGTACTCAGCCACCTTTGAAATCCAACCCTCAGTGAGCAAGTCTATAAACTTAATATTAAGTAATGCCACTCTCCAGTAGATTTTCTTCCTGGGAAAACTGTTAAGCTAGACAAATAACATCTTGTAGTTGTAAGTCCAGCCCAAGTAGGTGACCACATCATAAACGTTCATAACAGTATCAAGTTTCATCTTAAGACTAGTAAAACTGTTTTTTCCACAGCAGTCCTATTGTTAGGTGTTTGTATTTTTAGGTACCTCCTTCTCTGTTATGCATTCATAGTAAGGGACAGAAGCAATGCAAAACTAAAGAAAATAATCAAAAGGGTTTGGTTTTGTTTTTTTTTTTTTTTCATTAACATGACAAACTGAAAGCGAATATTGTGAAAGTTGGTTATGGACTGGCAGAAAAGTAGATTACTTTTCTGGTGTTGCTAATGTTACTACACTGTACAAAGTACTAGAAAGTATGCCAACAAAATGCTTTTGAACTGGCTGCCACCATGTTGCAGCATCATAGATACTTATAATTTCTTTGTCGTTTGGCCTTTGAATTTGTACACAAAATGAACAGTATTATTTGAAGACAGGGTATTACCAAAAAGTAACATCATTCTGTGCATGAAGAATTAAAGCAGGCTGTTTACCTCATTTTCCTAAAAGAAAGTTACTTTAAAGATATGCTAATCAGTCCAGTAACTGATGCTGATTTTCATCAGGCATTATTTCATTAATGAGTAACTATGTCTAACGTATCCTAGAGATGCATTGTTAACAATCTCTAACTCACAGCATAGTTATAATTGCCATTCATACAAATCATCATCCATTATCCAGACATTATGTTGGTGGGTATGTCACCTTTCAGAAGGAAAAGGCTAATTTAGACTTTAAGACCAACTAGTTTTTAACTTCACAGCTTGGGGTACTCATTAGTGCTGAGCCAAATGATGTTTGTGTTGTGATGATTACGAAAAAGGTAATATGACCTTTTGCTTGTTCAAAACAGACAAGTTATGAACAACTTACATCTCCACTCATATAAACAGAATGTGTTCTAGTTAGCTTTCATCTATAAATCCTTGTCTTTCCAAGACATTCCTAAACCTGAAGCCTTACAAACAGGGAAAAAGTCCACAATTCTTACCAAATATGCCTTTAAAATATATTGGGCTGAAATATTTATTAATACTTGAAACTTGGAATCTGTAACTCTTGTTTCTATTCCCAGCTCTGCCACTGACCCAACTGGTTGACCTCAGACAAGTAAAATAAAGTGTGCTTCCATTCTGAAAAGGCTCTACTAAAATAGCGTCTGCTTACTCAACAGGTCCACCTCAGTATGAATCTAGAGTCACATCGACTGACTGATAAATGTCAATGTTTGACTTTTTATTTAATTCTCTGTGCTGCCAATAGTGAAGTGATATCATAAACTGCATTTGCTTATTTGTTTCCACCAGCACTTTTTTTTCCCCTAAGCCTTAGGAAGTTGTATTTTTGTAATTCACAGAACACAAGTGCTGCGAAGATTCATGGTTAATATCACTGGTAGATTGATAGCTGAACAGTCAAAACAGAAAATGTCTATAAAATATGTTCTGCATAAATAATGAAAAGGAAATAATCCCACCTCGATTTTGGATACCATATTGAATTTGCAGCACTAGAAATTAAATATGAGATGTTTGTGAGAAGAGTCGTGTTCCTGTGAAAAACAAAACACTTGGTTTGGAACCCAAAAGGTATACACATCAGTACCTAAGGACACAGTGTTTACAGCCATTCTTCACAGTGTATTTGCAGTGAAATCCATTTTCCTCTCTGTAATGCTGATGCTGTCCTAGCAATGCTGTAAAGAATACTTAGTATTTAGAGCACTCCAAATTCTTCATTGCAAGGAATGTGTTCTGACATTGTGTCACTACTGGTACCTGACAGAGCTATTAAAATTTTAGAATTTCCCTTTGTTTTAGGAAAATTTCCAGTTTTGTCACTTACATGCTGGGATGGTGCAGTCCCTTGTATTGTGATAAAGCCGATGAAAGTGTTTACTACATTTTGGGCTAAAGTAGAGTGGACCTGAAATATAAAGAAACAGTAAGTTATGAATCATCACAGCTCACAGGAAGAGCAGCACAGCTTACAGTATGTGCATGAGATGATAGATACCAATGCAAAATTAAAACATACCTGTTAAATGCTTTAAGAACTTGTCTTTCATCCTCAGATCTCTGGGAACTATTTCTGTTGGGCAGAAAAAAAGAACAGTCACTCTGCTGCACTGGAACTCTGCTTGCCAAGCACAGTATGGGGACAGGGAATGTTCTGTCCAGCAAACATCACCACCATGTCTTGACAGGTGCAGAGTGGTCAAAAGTCTTCTGCATATAATAGGCCAGACTTCAAGCAGTTGTTTTACATAGGAATCCCTGTAAAATGCTCTGTGAAACACATTGTGTTGATGAAACAATGTCTGTTAGATGTGAAGCCATTAATGATGATGGCAATTAACTAAGAATCAGATTTTAGCTCTCTATGAATTACATTATCAAGTTTACTTAGATTTAAATTCTTAAAAAAACTTTAGTTCATGGTTGCTCAGAAATAGCATATTACGCAAGTGGTAAAGATCCAAAATAAAACTCGAGTTTGGGGTTGTGTCTTCTGATTCTTTTATGCAAATGTGTCCACTATTCTATCACAGGTATGTTGTACAGGTATGTTTGTTCTGCTGTAATCATGAAACTGGATTGATCTACTTACAGGAATCCTTTTTTCCCTCCCCTTTAGCAGTAAATAAAATTCACAGGAAATGATTCCAAGCAAATTGCTCTCTTCTGGCTCCCTGTGTTTGTGGTTTACCGCCTTGTGTTTTGTGTTCAGCAGATGGCAAAATGAAACTGGTTTACTGAAATCCATTTTAGCCCTAACCCTTGTTTGTGACTTCCTGATTTACAGCTATCTTTGATTGCTTTCCGTTACAAACTCTGTGCTTAGTGCTTAGTGCTGATTGTGTATGATACACTACATGGTGCTTTATTTATTTGACCATAAATGCCTGAGCAGCCTTTTTCATTCCCCTGGCACCTCTTATCAGATATAAAGCGAGAGAGCATTTCCATCCAGATCTGATTCACTTGTGAGGTTAGACACTTCTCGAAAGTCATTCTTCATTTACTTCTAACTTTAGTCAGTGTAAGTAAAACTGACCTTAGCCAATTTGACCTAATTATGTCATGAAGAGCATTAAAAACACACATGCTTCACTCAGAAATTTCCCATGGGGCAGACTCACTGGGAAAGTGATGCCCCAACTGAAATGAAAGCCTCTAACTAGTAGTTCCTTTTCAGAGTTGCTGGGAATAACTCCATTATAATAGCAAAATGAAAAATCCTGCTTAGGAGTCAATAACAACCAACTAATCTGCTCTGGAGCAGGTTTATTAATTAACACTGATAACTGTTCAGCACAAGCCAGATGTTTCACACCAATATGCTGATGTAGGGTGACCAAAAACTATGCCCATGTTCCAAGGTGAGATTTAGTTATGCAGAGCAGGGTTCCCTGCTTAGTCTGGCCTCTTTGACTTTTCAACATTTCTAAAACAAAATGTTCTCCCCATGATGATCTTAAGCAGAACAAAATTGTCATCCTTTGTACATTCATTAATCATCCCGGTGGAGAAGCAACATTTTCATGACAACCACCAATAAATGCAAATCGTGAGGATATTTGAATATGAATGAGAATGAAGAAAAGGTACAATGAAGCTTTATGAGATCAATAAAGACAAATATAAATAGCATACTAACAATGAAAGTCAGTTTGGAACAAAGTGAGTAGACATTTGCTGGAAAATATTCAGAAAGTCACTTTCAGTAGGAGGGGTAAGATGAGCAGGTAGGGGCTTGGGAGTGACAGGAAACAGTAAATGAGACACGGCAGCAGGAGAAGCCAAATCAATTTTCAACTGGATGCACAGAGGTACGTCACGAAACTGAGCAGTAACTATCCATCAATGTGTGCATTTGTATGACTACTACTGGACTGCTCTGTGCAACCCTGAACATCTTACAAACAAACCTGGGCTTTCACTGAAGGTTAAAGAAGAGCCAGTTAAATAAGCAGAAGGATGACTTCAGGAGTGTCCCAGACTGGTCACAGCCTCTACAATGACAGAGGACTGCTGGTTCAGTTTCCTAGTATTTCAAAGGTCCTGCCTCTGCAGTTTAAAAGGAACAAACAAGCAGGACGAAAAGTTCAGTGAAGCTGAGCTGCCGGAAAGACTTCTAGATGTGAGGTCTTTAAGGCCATACTATAGTCCTGCAGGGGAATTCTTACTAGGGTCATTTCCAAGAAACACTTAAACCAAGCACATTATAGTAAGTGGTAACCTTCCAGGAAAAAGCATTTTCATGCCTTGTTTCTTTGATCTCAGCCCATTTTAGTCTTTTCCCTTATTAATAGGTTTTGTTCAAAGCCACAGGAAGTTGGACTTTTAGTTGAGTACATTATCCAGAGAGTAAAAGACTCTGAGATGTGAATGGAGGTATTCTATTCCAAATTTGCCACCTGTGTCTGTTTCTGATACCAAAAGGAACTTGCAGTATTTTGAACAGTGAATTCTTGATATAAAATTAGTAGTCTCATTCACCAAGGCACCCTAGAGAATAAAATATGATCTCCTATTTCATGGACTGTCACTTACCAACTCTCTGCTCATCCTGGTATCCTCCATAGTCAGTCACTTCCCTTCGATCCAAGTTGTAGTCGTGCTTGGAGAAGTACTGCATCCCACTCTCCTTCTCCAGGTGGTACCTTTTCAGTTCCTGAATGATCTCCATGATCAGATTTAAGAGACTTTGCTTGTCCTTCAAATCTGTGGAGTCAGTCTTCTCTTTGCAATATCCTGCTGAGAGCATTAAGAGTACCAGCCCCAGCAATCCAGGAGACCTCAGTCCACTCATTGCAGTCCGACCTGAAGAGTGCACGAGTGGATGAAGAGGAAGGATCCGCTGCTGTGGGAGGCCTCCTGTTTCACTGGAAGAGAAAATCGGGGGTGGGTCGAAGGTGGGGAGACTCGTTTCGGGGGTGAAACTGGAAACACTACGGGAGAGAAGAGCGAGGACCGCTTCGCAGGTTTCAAAAGGCGGGGGCGCAGAGGCCCCAGGGCGGAGCGGGGCGGAGCGGGGCGAAGGGTCCGCCGGGGGTCCGCGGCTGCCTCCGCTGCCCGCCCCGCGGTCAGAGCCCTCCCAGCGCCCGCCCGGCCTCCGCAGCCTGCCCTGCGGGATGGAGGGTGCGCAGCCCCGAGCGGGGCCAGCCGGGATGCGCCGGCGGGACCCCTCTCCCCGGCGGAGCGGATCCCCGGTCGCGACGGGCGTTCCGCCCCGCCTCTCCCTGCCCCGCCCGCGGCCGCGGAGCGGAGCAGCGCGGGCGAGGGGGACAACTTTCCCCAAAGTTTGTGCCGGAGAGCGGCGGCAGCTGCGCACGGAGCGGGTCCCCACCCTGGCTGCGGCGCTCGGGCCGGGCTGCGGGCAGGAGCGGTGCGCGGCTGGCGGGGAGCCGTCCGGGGCAGGGAGCGGCAGCGCCAGTCTCCCCTTCCTCTGTCCCTTTTCCCGGCTCGGGGAAGGGGCGCGGGCGGCCGCGGCTACCTCCGCAGGGCGCAGCGGAGCGGCGGCCAGCCCCAGCCGCATCCCCGGAGCCGCTGTCCTTCGGACGGCTGACCCGCCACGCACACGGCGGCTCCGTGGGACGGCTCTGCCCTGCCAACTCCGGCGGGGTCCGGCGGGGCCGCTCCCGCCCGCGGGCTGTCACTGGCCCCGCCGCACGCAGCGCTTCGGCCCGGCGGGGCGGGAGGGAGACGGAGGGGAAGGAGGGTGCTGGTCCTCGCCGGCTGCTTTACCTGACTCTCCGTCCCAGAAGCCGAGGTGTCTTCCCCCCCGGGAGCCGCTCCCCGCACAGCAGCAGCAGCCCGTGAGCGGCGGGGAGTCCAAGTATTCCGCGGCTGGCCCGCCCGCCCCCCTCCCGTCCCTGCTCTCCCGTCGTATCCACGAACTACTCCATCGCCGGCAGCCCCAGCGCAGCCGTTTATATAGGCTATAGGATGGACATGAGACGGCAGATAGTATCGACTTGGAAGTGGGTGGAAAACAATAAAAGTCCACTTGGCAACCTCGGGAGCGTCGCTGCTTGCACAAGCCCCCCCTTCCCGCCCTCTCTCCCCTCCCGCCCCGGTCCCCCCCGTCCCTCCCCCTGTTCTGCTCTCCCGGGCAGGGCTCAGTCACTCCTTCGCCGCTCTCCGACGTAAGGAGACGGTCCCAAGTGTGTGTGTGGAGTGGGAGGGGGCGGCGGCGGGAAGATGGGGACGGGGGGGGGGGCGGTCCGCATCGCCCGAACCTTTAATTAGAAACGCGCTGAGGAGCTTCTGAAATATTGATGCGGCTGGCGCAGCTCCCGCCGGGCGGGTCCCCGGCCCGCGGCCGCAGCCCCGCGGGGGGCGGGCGGGGAAGCCGCCTGTTTACCGGGAACTCCGGGCCCGGCTGCGGCGGGGAAGGGGAGGTGTTGGGGCGGGGGTAAGCTGCCGGGGAAGGGAAGGCTATTTCTGCCCGCGCCGGCCGGGAAGCCCGCGGAAAGGCGGATGGAGCGGATGGGGGGAGGCAGGGACCGGGCGTGCCGCCTCTCGCCGATTCTTGGCACGGCCGGCCCCGGTGCCGATCCGGCTTCCTGGGCTCCCGGCGGGGCCCGGCGAGGAGGAGGGGAGCGAAGACATTGCCCGAGGGCAGCGCCCCGTCCGCTCCTGCTCCCGCTCCCGCGGGCCCCCCGGCAGCCGCGGCAGCCCGAGCCGAGGGCGCTGCAGGCGGCACCGTGCGGG
>JAWWMO010000121.1:95753892-95813593 GCA_035047845.1 Dendrocincla fuliginosa
ACTGCTACTGTCACTGCTACTGCCACTGTCACTGCCACTGTCACTGCCACAGCTACTGCCACTGCTACTGTCACTGCCACAGCTACTGACACTGCTACTGTCACTGCTACTGCCACCACCGCCACTGCCACTGTCACTGCCACAGCTACTGCCACCACCGCCACTACCACTGTCACTGCCACTGTCACTGCCACAGCTACTGCCACTGCTACTGTCACTGCTACTGCCACTGTCACTGCCACTGTCACTGCCACAGCTACTGCCACTGCTACTGTCACTGCTACTGCCACCACCGCCACTGTCACTGCTACTGCTAACACCGCCACTGCCACTGTCACCATCACTGCTACTGCCACCACCGCCACTGCCACTTCCACTACCACTGTCACTGTCACTGCCTCTGCCACTGTCACTGTCAGTGTCACTGCCTCTGCCACTGTCACTGCTACTGCCACTGTAACTGCTACTGCCACCACTGCCACTGTCACTGCCACTGTCACTGCCACTGCCACTGTCACTGCTACTGCCACTGTCACCGCCACTGCCACGACCGCCACCGGCAGGCGGCGCTGCGGGCCCCGCCCGGCGGAACCGGACGGGACGGGACAGGACGGGACGGGCTGCGGTGCGAAGGAACCCAAAGATCATGGGGGCAGGAGCACCTTCCACCAGATCAGGGTGCTCCAAGCCCCGTCCAGCCTGGCCCTTAACACTTCCAGAGGCGGGGCTTCCACAACTTCACCCCCTGTATGTGTCTATGCAGTTGCGTTCCCCGATTGTTTTATTATTTTTACCTGTATTAATCAATTTATCTTCAAAAACAACATACACATGTCTATTACTACAAAAACCTCAGCCCACGGTGTCACTCTGAATGTACAAAAACATTAAAAAAACCTGGAAAAATGCATACTGCATGATGAAGAAAAAGACCCAGAGGCAAGACTGAGCAAGACCGCTTTGTCAGGAGTCCAGAATCCTTCCTCCTCTTGGCTTCATGGTTTGTTTCCAGTCACCTTGAGGCTCAGGGGAAAAAAGAAATTGAACAATCAGTTCAGCAGTGAGAAAGAATGGCCCTTTACATGACATAACTTGGTATGGCTGTATTTACATGTTAGTCATTTCAAATATTGACATATTGGGGTCACCAATTGGAGACAGAGAAGATGGAAAACAAGCCAGGCAGTATACAGCCTTATATTCTGTTCCTAAGATTACATTTCAAGCACTGCTTCACCTGAAGTAATCTCTTTGAAAAAGGGTAGATATAGCTGTAGAACTAAAAGAGGAATTCAACTGTAAAATACCTGTATGGAGTCTCTCCTTACTTTTTCCGTGTCGTTTTTGGTCACCACCTTGTAAGGGAGAAGCTGCCTGTGTTTTGAGGACACACAAATTCAAGTCAGGAATGCTAGGCTGCATCTTTCCTAGTATGTTAGATGTACCCAGACATGCCTGTCATGTCTGGCACAGAGACCAGTTGTCAGGGAATGACTGGCAAAATGTTGAATAGTATGATTTATGTAGCTTTATTCCTTTTGAAGAGAGAGTGGACATTATCAAAAACTGCACTAATCCCTCTTACGAGGCAACTCCACCATGAATCCAGGAATGGGATATCTGGAACTGGCCAAAGACACATCAAGGAAAAATTAACATCATAAATGATTGAATTCCAATGCTCTGGAATATTCCATTTAAATTTGCTAATACAGACATAGACTCAAAATACAGTGAAGGTGTTAACTGAGATACGAGGTAGATGAACAGTCTGTCGTCTTTTTCTGCATGCAGAATCTGAGGTAAGGGTCTATTCTGATTTGTTTACACTGAATTACATGAAGATAAGTAATAGCTCCCATGACTTCAATCAAGTTAATTGAAATTCCCACTGATAGGTTTAGGATGGTAATTTAATATTCTAACAGATTATATTTTCTTAGAGCTCCATCTAAGATAGCCATCTAGATGATAATGACCTAAATGTTATCAGGCTACTACTCTGCATATATATTGCCAAAATTGCAATCTTCAAGCCTCCCACCCATTCTGAAGCTTCTAAAATGAGTAGGTGCACAGTTTGCCACGACTGCTCACAGATTCTTGGACTTCTTCCCTGGATATCGGGAAGTGCCTGACTCTTGTCAACACTAAGCAGCCAGGAAGGTGAAGCAAACATTCTTCCAGGATTTACAAGATGTAAGTTTTAATCCCTTCAGGCAAGGATGAAAGACGAACACACCTTCCCTGCCAGGATGAAAACCTGCTTGCTTTCCATGAAAGAAGGTGGAGAGGGAGATATGAAATTTGGTCCTGAAAAACAACATGTACCTGGGAGAGCAGATCACTAGAGTAATGTTATTCAATTAGCATTCAATTAGCATGCTATTCAATTTGGCTTGTCCCGAAGTGGTAGTTTTAATTTAAAACTGATATGATTTTTTCATGTTATTTTCACAGGACATCAAGTTAGTTAAACCTTCTGCGATTGAAATCTATGCATAGATCGATCTATAATGTTATTAAATATGCTCTATTTTTAAAGTAAGCATCATGATCCTCAGAATAAGGACCTTGTGAAATAAGCATACACAGATGCAAAGATCAAATGCAGTATTTGGCGGATAGTTTTTACCAATGTACTACTGTTTCGTGTTCCCTTGGTTGTTATGAAACAGAGGCAGTACATTTGGAATTCGGAACAAATGCCAGGCAGAATTTCTAGCTTTGTAAAATAACACACATTAGTCACTGTTTTCATCAATTCCACTCTAGTATGCCATGCTAAGACAGTAAAGGAAAGATTCTTTTAGTTATATATGGTGTACATGAAAACAAGAAAATGTGTTCTCTTCAGTTCTGTTGTCTAAGAGTGGTGAAATTTTCATGCTAAGAGCCCTACAGTTTCAAGCGTGCTCTTTTTTCAGCTGATTATAACAGACATAAGGGTTCCTATCTATATTTAATAAAAGCAAGTGCAACATTTTCTGCAGTGATTGCAGAGCAGAGCTTATTGTCTAAATCAGGCTCATAACCAATACATGAACTGTGTGTATGCTTAGGAGAAAATTCCAGTGGACATTCATATGACTAGGCTAAAAAATGCCTCTTGAGTTGCTCTTTATCGACCTCAAAACCTCAAAAAAAAATTTTGAAATACATTTTTTTCCTTAAGCATCACATCAACTTACAAAACTCTGGGTTTTAAAAACAGACTTTTCACTCTTTATAAAAGAAAAACAGTATTTAGTCTTCAGGCTGCATCCCAGTGGAGGTTAATGTGATGGAAAGAGATGGGCCCGGTAATTCTGTTGGGTTTGGTGGGTATCAGCTGGTTGACATGGCAATTGGACTTAAAAAGTGTTGACCACACACATGGAATCTGCATGTGTGATAGTTAATTTTAAAATCTATATAGAAAAATATATACACTGCATCCAAGGGATGATACTTTCCAAAATCTCTGCTCCAAGTCATGAAAATGTGGAATATGTTTTCAATATAATGTATTGTACATAAGTATGAAATAATATTTATGCACCTGGCTCAGTCATCTCTGTGAGCCTCCAACTCTCAGAGGCAATGCCCATTGACAGCTGCTGGGGAGAGTAAAGATGAGGCATTAAGAATTCCTGTAGCACTGAAATCAACCAGAGAACATATATAACTAGAACAAAAACCTCAACAGATGTTAGGGGTATTAAAGCCAATTGAGCATTTTAAGGACTTTCCCCACTTCCTACTTGATGCAAATGCCAACAAGATTAAATTCACATTAATCATCACTGCAACCAAAACTGAAGAACTTTGTTACAGTTCCCAAATGTTTCACGAGAATTACAGCCAGGGCCAGCTTGATGTTTGGTAGTAAGTTAAAAAAAGAAACCACAACAAAACTTCCCAACCAGATTTTTCCTAGAACTTTTCTCTGCCTGTACATTCAAGGCTAAAGACAGCTCTGAGTTGGCCAATGCATCAATTATTGAGCCAGTTTCAAGATTATGTTCAATCATCTTTGCAGTGCTGCACCAGTGCAACAATACTGCACCAATGTAAAACTCCTGTGGAAATCCCACTGAACCAGCAGGAGGAAATTTAAGTCTTAAAATGGTAGTCTCACTTTTTTATTTGTGTTTCATGGTCTTCAGAATATCCCTGGAAATCTCCAGAGATCATTCTTTTGAATTATTCCGTATTTTGGTTTTCAGAGATACTTTCTTTTGCACAGTAAAGATAAATACCCCAGTGAAGCAAGTCAAACCTCTGTTGATTGTAGATAATTGCCTACAGGAAGACACTAACACAGGCCAGACTCTGAAGTTTTAAGCTGGTAAGGAAGGGTGGGGGGTTCATGTCATTCTACGAAACTATTGTCCAGGCCGTAAGCAGCTCTATAGCTACCGTGCAGCACTGAGCCAATTACATGTGGGTTCACTGTTGACTCCTATATGGTCACTTAGAATTATATAGCTGCAGCCACAGAAATGCTTTCCACATCAAATTAAGATCACAAGTGAAACCCTTAGCTGATGTCTCTGGGTTGTAGAGTGCATTAAATTTTCTCACCTGCTCTGGTCTTTGTGTGCCAGAGGAAAGAAGATGGCTTCAGCATATGTAAGAACCAGTAGTTTTAGAGATAGAGTAGCTTTGTCTTTCATCCAAACTATGGTTCTTAGCTTGAAGACACAAGTGTATCACATGTGCTTTTTAGAGCCATGGCTGATAAATGTTGACATGTTTTTATAGTGTACTCTAAATTTGAGAACGTTATCTCATGTGGTGTTTGCTTCTTAAAAAATTTATGCTGAAAAACAAATGCCATCTCAGGCAACATAAGGATATCCCATATGACTATCAGCATCTGAATGCTAAGCACAAACATCAAGAACTTTAAAAAGCAGAGGTACTTCTTTTCTTCTGCAGGTCATCAGTAGGCAGGCCCACTGCTCATTTAGTGAGCAGACCCTGTGACTCCCCCAGTGGAGAGCTGGATGATGTGTCTGTGAGCCAGACTATATTCCAGAGACTTCTTGTAGGCAAGCATAGCCTTTGGAAGATCATGTGCCTACCAAAGCTGCTAAGGGAGGGAGAGGGATTAGTCCCCTTCTAGGAAGCTCTCGTTGAGGCCAAAAGCAGTTCTACAGCTACTGTGCAGCACTAAGACCCCTACACGTGTGTTGACTGTTGACCAGAGGTTCTCTTCTTCCAGAAACCAGCATTGCAGTCCCAAACTGTACCCAGACAGCCTCCTCATGACCAACTTAATAATGAGACAAACTGCTTTCCATGGTAAAGGTAGAAAGTTTATTCAATAGCAGCAGACTATTAAAAGCTGTCTATATATTTCAGACTTCAGCTCATAGTTTTTCTTGGTTCTGCACTTGAAGTGATACAAAGATATGAAAATGCAGAATATGTTTTCAGTATAATGTATGGTACATTCACTATGCCAGGGTTGTGAATGTTTTCTCTTCTTATATGGAAATCTACTGTCCTTTAGAGGAGAGAAAACATCTTGGGTCAGCTGAACTGCGGGAAGCCCAGGACCTGATACACAGGATACATCTACAAGAGTAAATATAATGCTCTCAAGAGCATGGATAAAGTCTGTGGCACTTAAGCCAGCTGGCACAGGATAGGCCACATCCATTCTGTCCATCCTTCTTACTGCCAGCAAGAGGACAGCCTTACGCAAACTACTCATTAGGAACACTTCCTGGGCTGCTGGCTTCCCAACACTATGCAGGAATCGATCAGGAGAGTTGTCACAGACTAACCACGTGCCACGGACTGGCCTAACAATTTAACAGCATTGACAGGTGGGTTCCAGTGCCAGGAAACTTTGCTGGCAGTGTTCCGTTTCATCTTCTGGTCTAAGCACAACCTGTGGGCTCACCCATGTTGCAATAGGTAGAGGCACAAGCTTTGGGAAATATTACCAGTTGGTAGAACCACTGGAAGCCTTTTTGCATCGTGGCGTAAATGGGAATAAAATAAGTATCAGAACGTGGGAACTGCAACAGCTTTAAAAAGCAGCTTCAGAACTTGAAATCAATTTCAAAAAATAATTGTCTTTATAGTCAGACAGCTGTACACAGCTTCCACTGGAGGCAGCAAAGAATCAGTGCAAATTGGGCAGAACCACAGCGAAATCAACACAAGTACACATCAGAATAAAAAGGTTTTTTCCTTTTTTCCCCCCCTCAGGTCCACTGTCTTTATAAAAGTAAGATCTTTTAGATCTTGTATGGCAGTGGGCCAAAATTTTCAATATCTTTAGTTTTAGTCCAAAGGAAAAGAAAAGGTTAAAAAATAATTTTATATGACCTTTACAAGCTGGTCTTTCTGCTAAGACAGAAAATGACTTTGTCTCACATTGCATTATTTTTAACAAGCTATAACATACTGAATGTTTTGCTTTTGTGACAGGTCTCTTCAGCCTCTTTCCTGATCTGATTTTTTGTGCATTTTTACTCTTCTATGTAATTTCTAATAGTTTCTATATATAACATAACTTATATATTGTATAGATACTTTTATAATAATTTATCATTTTATTCTTGCATATAATTGAAGTTACTCATCGATTTTTTAATGGAGAAATTTTCACACATAAAAGATACCATTTTAAGACGGATCAAAACATTTGATTAATTCTTCTTCTTCTTCTTCTTCTTCTTCTTCTTCTTCTTCTTCTTCTTCTTCTTCTTCTTCTTCTTCTTCTTCCTCTTTTTATTGTCAATATGGTTGTTATTATTGTTGTTATTGTTAGCACTATCACAATCGTCATCATTATCATATTTTTTTGTCTTATTCTAAGCTAAAATTTCAGGTATGTTCAAGTTTGTCTCAAAACATTAATGCTAAATAGGTGTGAAACTTGAAACTGTCTTGAATTTGACATTCATCACAAAGTTGGACTGATGCTCAGTTTTTATGTGTTGTTTTATTGTTGGTGTTGAAGTGTCACATTATAAAACTCTTTCCTACAATTTTCACTCTATTAAGCAAACACAGCTAAATGAAAAAAAAAAAAAAAGCAACAGATACAGGTATGATAAGACCTTATGTTGCTGAATTAGTATCCATTTGGTTAAGATAAAAGGTAAAAATCAAATTGACAATTCATTGTTTATGTCATTAATTTAAATTTTACATTGAGCTCATCCTGAATAACAGAAGCAGTACAATTGCTTTCATGTTTTCCAGTTGGCATACTAATCTGAGGAAGCCTTCCTGCATTTTTTTAAAGATTTAGTGACAAATACCACAAGAGAAAAGTTTCTGTCTTAAAATGTTAATTGCCAATTAAAATATTAAACCAAGAGGTTATTTTTCTAATAGTCAAATTTCGTAAAACGTTCTGATAGACCAAAACTTTGTAATTGAAGGAATGGAGATGGACTTCTTCACAGGCATCAGGTACTGCACATAGATATTGCTATTTACACCCATTTTTTTATGTTGTAGTGCTGGTTCAGTGGAAATGCCACTTTGGTAGTGTCAGTTCAGCTAGAAGTTGCAGAGAGATGTTTTTGTTAGAGGCTGACATGGAGTGAGAATATTTCCTGGGCAGTGTTGCCCCATGCAGCTGTGAGCTCTGCAATTATTTGACTTGAAAACATGGAATTCAGAGAAAACCCCCTTGTTTCAGATGGATCTATTTGTCACCTTTTCTTTGTCTATTTCTGTCATGTTAGAGAAGCAAGAGAACAACACTCAAAGGAAGAGGGTTATGACCATAGTAATAATGATTAGAAACTAGATAAAATCTGGAACTTTCATTCTCTGAAAAAGTCCAGCATTTCGAACCATCTTACTTTTGATTTGAGGCAATTTCATAAACAAATAAAAAGATCCTAAAAGATATTGACAGTGGAAAATAAATATTGAAAGAATTTCAAAAAATCATAATACCCTGTGATTTTTTTCCAAAATTAAATGGTGCACACAGCTTATTCAGAAGTAGGAGCATTTTGGGGAGTTTCCCAGAATTAAGTATAGCACAAGGAACATGTGGAACAGGATGCCTAGCAAATCAAGTCTTGAAGGCATTTCCATGATCTTTAAAACTTGAATCTAGATTTCCCAAGGCTGCTGTGTTTTTGGCTCCATGATGTTCTGCAACTCCTGACTTTGCCAAGAAACTTGAGATTGGCTATTCAATCTGCTAAATCCCCAGCTGCCTGACTCCAAAATGATCTGTTTGGTGCAACCTACCAGGAAGCAGCATTCGTGATTTGTCAGAGGTTGATAGAAAGTAAAATATTTCTGCAGAACCTTATCAAAGGAATGTTTCCCCAATTACGTTTGAAAGCTTCTTACTAGCTCTCTTCATGTAGTAGGAAGTTCTCAGTCTGAGAAACTGAGTGAAGGAGCAGAAATTAAATAAGCATGATCCATTAAGGGTATTTCTTAGTAGCAGAACTCTAAATATTGCTGTTTTCGGGGTTTTTTGTTTTTTTTTTTCAATTTTGTGTGTTTCTTTACTTGGGTTTTTTTGTTGTTCTGCAGACAAGGTAAAACTCGCTGTGTTCAACATACAAATCCTTGTGGAGGCAAGCAGATACCCATTGAACAGAAAGACATGAAAAAGTTATGTTTTTTTATGTTCATGGCAAAAATAAGTATTTTTATTTTATTCCTCTTAATCTATAGTCAAAGTGAGATGGCCCTGATAGCAGAACAGTTATCTGTCAGCAGTGTGTCCTGTGAGAATGACAAATAGATCTGGCAGTCTTATGTAGCATATTTTGGAAAAGAAACATTATTCCAATATTGATCATATATGTGTCCAGAACAAATGGATGCTTTGATTAGTTGCTCCAGATAATGTGGAAAACAGGTACATTTTTGTTGCCATGAAAGGGAAGTTGAATGATTCCTTCTTATCTTACCCAAAGGAATACACAGAGAAGATCAAACTCAGGTGATATTTTACTCAGTAAAACCACATTAACCTTGATCATAGTTCTCTCAGTTGATGAAATATCCATATGCTTTATGCCTCTAGAAAAGGTTGTAATGAAGCCAACCCAATTACCTATTCAGACATCAGTGGATTAATCATAGGCTAATGAAAGATTACAGAGATAAGTTATTTGTTTGGTTTTTTTGCTGTTATGTTTGCTTATTTTAACAGATTTTCATGTTATTTGAGGCAAGAACAACTGAATCTTGTTACAGTTTATATTAAATGTTTCTTGTCTCACATTCTACAGCCCTTGAATTATTTTGTGTTCCCTTTTTTTCTGGGCCTTCCAGATTTTTCCCTACATCCTTTTGTAAAAGGAAACATCCAAAGAATTAATAATATGCAGTAACTCACCACTGCTGTATCTGGATTTACAGTTGTGTATCTCTTGTTAATAAAATCAAGTGCAAATTCATTCCATCATTTTGCTACAGGATGGCATTGAGTTATTATGTAAGAGGCACATATTTAATTCCTTAACAGCATCATATCTGTTTGATTATTTTGTCAACAAAAGTATATTTTCTAAAATTATTATCTAAAATATGCATTCTTTAAATTATCTATATTATCTATAGAAAATCCACCCCATCGTGTCTAATAAAATGTATTTTTTTTGTAAAATATATGTTGAGTGAGATTACTTAGAATTCTGTCTTTTAATTCTTTATCTATTGATTCTGAAATAATTTTCAATTAATTTACTTCTGACTGTAATCAGACTAATCAATTATCATTCCATTTCCTCATCCTGAATGGTGATAAAAAATAGTCAATGTTTTCAGTCTTCTACAGTTTTATTGTTCTGGCAACAATTAATTAAATAAATAAATAAATAAATAAAATTGGAAGGCCAGATTTTTCTTCAGCAAACTATTAAGTGTTACAGGAATTATCTTATGCACCTGTAAGATGTTTATTTGATTTTGATGTTGTCTAATATCTTTCTCAGTTACTAGTGAATTAAGACTCCTTTATTCCTATGTGATCCATATGTCTTATCTGGCTTTCTTCTAAAGACAGAACAAAAATATTAATTGAATAAATGTTCCTTTTCTGCACTATTACTATTTTAACAATCCATGTCTAGTTAAAAGGCCTGTTTCATTGCTATGATTCATTTCTTTTTCAGTGCATTAGAATTTCTCACTCTTTGCTGTGCCACAAATGGATTTTTTTCCCCATTGTTGTTAGCTTTCCTATAGCTCAGGTGGTTTTATTCAGGTGGTTTATTGTGTTTCAGTATTATTAACACAAGTTTTGTAAAGGAAAGTCATACCTTAAAATTGCAAAATACCTACTGTGCTTTATTTTTGAGAATTAAGTATGCATTAGGGAAACTTGACTGATACTGTTAACAAGCTATCTCAAAAGGCTCCTACATAAATAAAACATCCACTGAATACGAACCAAAGTTGTTATAGTTTCAAAACTCAGCTGAAATTCCTTCCAAAAAGCTTGGAGCCAACGCCTTAGTGTCGGTAAAAATGGTTAACAAAGGGCACAATGAATACGCATATCCTGATGTTAACTGCTTTAGCCAGAGCCTTTTGTTCTGATCTCTCCCCAAGTCGGGAGGGGGAGGGAAGATGGGCTCAGGTAGGGCAAGGGGTCAGGATTTCTGTGCTTTCTGTGCAGGTCAGGAGCTCAGCTCTCGGCGGAGTGAGCGAGGACGGGGACACACCGATCCTGGCATCACTGGATAACCTGGACTGTGTTTTTTCCCCTCCCTAACTTGACCATTTCATCCGTGGGTGTTTGTGGGCACCACAGAAGCTGCTGTGAGGAAAGAGGTAGAGAGAGCACCCCTGTTTCCTGCTCCTGCAGACACGGGATTTCTGTACCTTTTTTGACATCGATTTCTCACAGGAGCTGACCTGGGGACTGTGCCTGCCATCTTGCCTGAGAGAGAGCCCAGCCGGCTGGGTGTGACATCAGCACCTCCTGTCCGTAAATATAACTGCAACCCCTGAGAGAGCGAGCGGCCAGCAGCTGAGGCGCGACATCACCATCTGCTGTCTGTAGACATAATTGCATTCCCCCCCTTTTTTGGGCAGTAGCCAAAAAACCTTTTAACTGTTTGTCTTGTCGTTTGGGGGGCAGGGGGGGCAGTTATTACAAACTGTTGTTGCTTAGTCCGTTCTGGAGATATATATATGATATATATATATGTATTCTAGTTAAGAACTGTTATGCTTTTCATATATATATATTGCCCAATTAAAGTTCTGCTTTCCTAAATTTAAAGGAGGGTTACTGTTTGTTTTTTTTTTCTTTCTTTCTCTTGGCCAACATAAATATCTTAGTTCTCCTCTGAACTGTGACAGTTGTTAAATTTGTAAATGTGTAGAATACAGAAAAAGGAGATTAAAGAGTAAATTTTCACAGTGCAAGAAAGTTATCAATAAAGCCCTTCAGAGATCTGTGCTAAGATTGATAATTTCCAGCATATTCATAAATGAGACAGTCCTTGGGAAATGTGACACTGTTTTCTGATATTAAGTTATTCAGGAAAGCCTGACCATCAGAAAAATTAGGAAAGAACCATATAAGACTGAATGATCACCTTAATGGCAGTGCAGATGCATCTGTTGTTCAGCATAACAGATGGGGAAAATAATCTAGACCTTACAGAAAAAGCAGATTGAACTGATTACTATTCTGAATGTTGTCTTGGAATTAGAATAGATTGTTGTTAAAAATGTCATCCAGTTGCTCAAAATCAAGTCAATATTAAGAACTACTTAAAAGAAAACAGAGAACATGGTGAAAATCACTCCTTCCCTCTCCTTGGAGCATGGTGATCTGTCTGCAAATGTGTTCCCCCTTCCTACCCACTGCAGAAATATATACTGGTACTGGAATACATTCTGAAAAGCTTAAGAGAGGTGATCAGGTACTTGAAATAGCTTCTATACAAGGAACAGCTAGTGGATTAGGACTTTCAACATGGAAATTATGAGTGAAGATGTGTGATAGAGGTCTATGAAATCAAGAGTGCTACTGGTAGAGTAGTACACAGGGAATGATTGCCCCTTCTGTTGAAAGGTTTGGGTGTCTTAGATTCAAAACGGACTATAGGAAGTGGTCCTTAACCTATGGTTATCTGCAAAACACCCTGACACAGGATGCTCCAAATGGTGAGAATTTAAATATATTTAGAAATGAAGACATTCTTGCCAGTGCCATTCTTGCCAATGCTGTTCCTGGCATTTGATCCTGGCTGAGAACTCATGGAACCAGCAGAAGAGGGTGTTGGAGAAAGAGGAGAAGGCAAGCCTGTGCTTCTTGCAACACCTGGAGAAGATGCTTATATTACTCTGGAATTAATCTTGAAGTGCTCATTCAGGAGCCTGGAATATTCTATTGCAGTGTCTTTTCTTTTGTTTGTTTGTTTGTTTGTAACCAAACATTGCAATGTGCAGAATGGACCGGCAGCAAGAATTTTTCCATGTGAAGACACTGAGGAATCTGCAAATGGTTTCAATGTCATCATGATTTTGATGAGAACTATTGTGTTGCTGAATATGCTGTAAGCTGAGTTCGGTTCCAGGGCACCTGATTCCAAGGCAATCCCATATCTGGTGAATGAAAGGGCAGCCTCTAGATACTGAAAGGCCTTTTGAGCCTTGTTGGTCTTTGCATCAGCTTTGTGCTCCAGCCTCTTGGTCTTTTCTAAGCAGTATTACTTTGAATGCTGCTTTTCAAACTTGACTAGAGGCCTCCTTGACTTGAAGGTACCATGTGGCAAAGAAGGCATTGGGAAAAAATTTGTGAGGTGCCCTGCAGATCCTTTGATGTCCTTCAACAGTTCTGTGTGATTTCTCTTCACTTTCCTCTGCTTGATGAACAAAGGATTCTTGTGGTTGCTCTTGTTCCTGTCAGTGTTATCCATGGAAGCAGCTCATCAGTCTCAGTTCTGTGTCTCTTTTTGGGCCTTCTTGACTGACTTTGGTGCAGAATGTGCAGCAGACATGGGTGACAGTGGCAGAAACAGGAGATCTTTCTTCTAGGTTTCAGATGAAGCTTTTGATACTTTCAATTTATCAGCCTTTGTTAACTGAAGACTTCAATTATTTTGTATCTTTTTCTGATTTCATTTTCTTCCTATCATTCTTTTCTTTCTCTTCCATCTTTGTCTTTTGAAGGAACTCTTCAGGACTGTCCATGGCTTTCCTCTTCAAGTCCTGCTTTTTTGCACCAGGTAATTCCTTGGTCTCTGCTCTTCTCTGGTGTCTGTCTTTTTCTGGGGGACTGACGGGCAGGTATTTATTTTCACCATGAGGTTCTCATGGGCATTGGGTCCTTCACTTGTGAGAACAACTTCTTGATAGGCAAGGGTAGTTTCTCCTTGTGAAAATCCTGAAACCTGTGGCAGGTGCCCCACATTGGGCACCAAAAAGGACTGTAGTGAGTTGATCTTGGGTGAATGGCAGGTGGATGTCAAGCTGCTCTATCACTCCCCTTCCCAGATGAACAGGGGAGAGAGAATAAGATGGGAAAATGACTCATAGGTTCTGATAAAGTGGTTTACTGAAGCAAAAGGTTATACATGCACAAGCAAAGGACGAAACCAGAGATTTTATTCTCTAATTCCTATCAAGAAGTTGTATCTGACCCCTTCCCGGGAAGCAAGGCTTCAGCATGCACAGCATTTGCTTCAGAAGGGAAACACTGTAAATAGTTAATGTCCCTCCCTTTCTCCTTGTTTTCTTAGCTTTTATATCTGAGCTGACATCATATCGTATGGAATACCCCTTTGGTCAGTTTGGGTCAGCTGTCTAAGTTGTCTGCCAAGATCTTGCCTTCTCCTCCAGCCTTCTCACTGGAAAAAAAAATCTATGGAAGAAAATAAAATTAAAAAAAAAAAAAAGGTTACTAAATTTAAAAAACCCTCACACCTCTGTCCTCTGAAGTATGTGATGATCTCCTGGGGATTATAAAAGAATTTTTTTCTGATAAACATATTCATTAAATACATGCACTTCTATGCTATTTCCCATGTACCCTCTTGTCAGAATCTGGATGCTTATCTACATTCAGCCTTAGTTTCAATAGGCATGGCCACTCTTCAGAAATATAATGTGTGAGAATAAGCAATTTCACATATGGCATTAAGAAATTTAGAACACATTGCAGTCCAGATCTGTCCAAATCAAAATTTGTGGTTGTGATTGTTAGTTTGGTGCTACATTTTAAGTCTATCCAGAGCCTTTTGCCTTCAATTACATCAATATCAACTACAAAGTGCGTCACTGGCTCTAGCTTTTCTCCTACCTCTGAGGACACTATAAAACATAGCAATTGATTAGCATCTTCTGTCCCTATTTTTACAACTACAGTCTTATTTCAAACCTAACCATGTTTTTTAACCAGTTCAGTTTAG
Source organism: Dendrocincla fuliginosa (assembly GCA_035047845.1). NCBI lineage: Eukaryota > Metazoa > Chordata > Aves > Passeriformes > Dendrocolaptidae > Dendrocincla > Dendrocincla fuliginosa. The sequence continues at coordinate 95,768,253 of JAWWMO010000121.1, forward strand.
ATCAAATCAATTCACTCTTACTGGCGTCAAACATCCTTGCCCTGCAAATTTCATAGTATCAAAAAATAAATCCTCTTTCTGCCATCATTTATAAAATGCTGTTAACCATAAAATCATGCCCAGTATTAGATTTAATGAAAGTGAATGAGCTTTTTCCTGTAGTTTTTGATAAATCAGTTGCCCATGTTGGATACAGTCCTCATTTTAACCCTGAAGCTTTTGAGTGTCCTGACCCTCAATATATAATCTGATATCCCTGTGCTACCAAGCCATAACACAGCAACATGGGAAATTGCAGTCAGAAACACTTTGATCCTGCAAACACTAGCGCAGTTCTTGGCTCTTGGGCTTCAGCTTCTCGCTAGTGCTGCCCTAGCCTGTAATCCTAATCCCACCTCTCACACAAATCTTAGTTAAAAGCCTACAATTCAATAGGCATGCTGAAGTTACAGACTTGAGTAGAGGACAGCTGAGCAGTCAGTAATGGAAGTTAGATAGTTTGTCTTTCAAAACATGAGTATTAATGGAAATATTTGCTGAAAAGTCTAGGCAATGCTAGGTAGCCTCCTTCAATAAGATCTGTTTGTGACAGGAGTTTTGAGAAACTCCCTGCCACTTGAAGAACTGATACTTCAGAGGTCTGTGCATAGCCAGTTCCTTTAAATTCATAGTGCTCACCAGTTCAAAACATTCACATATTTTTTGCTCTTGTCACCCTTATAAAAAATTTTCTAATTTTTTTTTTTTTTTTTTTTTTTTTTGTGGCTGGTAAAGGCCTTCACACCCAGTGGCTGCTGTTTCTGCACTGACTATAATAGTCTTCCTCAGACTTTACATATACTATTCTTGTGTTGCTGGTGTGTGTCAGGAGTGTTAAAGTACATAAAGGCAGCTTCTCATTTATGGGGTGAGGGGAAGCAATGCAGTTACAGGATATTTATGTTGTTACTTGTGACAGCAACAAGTTCCTTTACAGTCAATTCAGAAAATGTTAACCAAAAATTGTGCTTGTTAAATCCAGTCTTCACCCTACTCAACCAAATATTAGAATTGTACAGCACTTTGTCCCAGTTCCTTACAGTCCTGAGCCTTAGCACCTTAGCCCATCTCCAGACAAAAGTGCTTGCCTAACAGTAATCCAGGATGCCATCACATGCATCTATTTTGAATTGTTGAAAATGAACTATATTTCGTATATCATATGATGATCATGCTTGCCTCAGAAATAAATGTCATGGCTCCAGACCTACAGCTACCCCTGAAGATCTTGAAAATCATTCTTAAATAAAAAATATAAAAATTCAGCTGTTTCTGTCTAGAAACCTTAATTGAAACCATAACTAACTCTACTGTAGACCAAAGGCCCATGACAGTTATGGTCTCTGACCTTCATTATACTCTTGCAGATGACTATGCTTTGCTCTTCAGTTCTGGTAGCCTTATAAACCACCTATCAATACTTGCTAGAAAATAAAAAAAAAAAACACACTATATACCGTCGTCTTCTGGTTTTATTCTAGCTGTGTGAGCCTTGCAGGGTTCGAATTTAAAGATAACTAATCTATTCTTCCTGTTCTGAATACTTTCACTTTACCAGCAATGCAGTGATGACTCACAAGAACTAATTTTGTTAGTTCCCTCAAATAGAGTTCATGTGTCTTTTTTTGAATCCAGCAAATCGACTGTTTGTGTTCCATAATAAAATGATACACACACACTTGTCAATTCCTACCTCAGTGAATTAAGATCCAGGATAGAAGGAGTAGGAGAGCTTGCATACCAATTTTTCAAGTATTTGTGGATTTTAAAAGTATGGGGCTGCTATGTTGTGTCCTGATTCTTCTGTAATAATTGAAAAAAACTTCTTGGTGTACTTGAGAAAAAAGGCTTTTTTATTGTTCCCTGAGTAGAATTGCTTCATTTGCTTTGTGTTGAAATGGTGATCAAGAGTTGTTCAGTGGAGTGATACCAGCAGTCCTGTGGTGACCATAGGCAAAACCAGACCACTGGAGAGGGACAAGGCTGTTGCCAGTAGAAAACACAGATTCAGAATTCCTTGATAAGAAAACCAGGAGCTAGCAGCACACACCAGCAACAGTTGCAGCAAATGTACCTATGGGCACAATTAAAGGTGGCAGAAGCAGATCCGGTAGAAGCTTCAGAGGAACCTATGAGCAATTGCAAGAACTTATGGCACAGTAACAGCTATAGCTACAGGATCAAACTTGAAAACAAGAGGCTCGAGGACTAAGGAAAAGAATTAAAAGCTGTTGCTTTGATCAGCAGGCCATGCTAAAAAGAGAACCAACACATTGGGTAAGTACAATGATGTTGAAACTCACAGAGAATGGTTGGCTCCCAATAAAATCAGCCTGAAGGCAATCTGAAAGCTTTCAAGGGGCTTACTGAGATCCAAACACCCTTGGGTTGTCAAACCATCCAGTTTGTGGAAGGCAGTTTGGGAAATCCCAGACCTGCTGCAGTAATTCATGCAGGAATGTAAGGTCACAAAGCAAAATGCAGTCTAGCACTGACTAAAACCGAACTCTAGATCTTCCTAGTTACTTGCCCTGAACATAAAAAGCATTCCCAGGAGCTATTAGAATATCCATAGACCAATACTCTTTTTTTGCTTCATTAAGAGAAATGAAGTTGTTGATCTTCATGGAATTCTGTGGCATGTTGTGAAGGATGACTGTAATGTACAGGACCTGGATCTTCTATGTTTGGCAAGATGTTGACACTTTAACTGGCATCTGATTTTCAGGAATGAGGCACAGAAATATACATCAAGATTCTGTCCCCAGGATAATAGAAAAGATAAGCAGCTGCCTGGAAAGTTTTCAGAGACATTTGTTTGATATTAAGGGCATTCATTTTTTTTGACATTTCTAAACAGGTGGTTGTGCAACTTCTGAACATAGAAAAACCTCCTGCATAGAGCAAAAGAATAGCAGAAGATTGGTGTTAAGGATATTGAAGAGTTAAGTCAGGAATATGCTAGTTTAACCATATTAGTTACAAAGTACGACAGGAGATATGGTTCTGTATTGACTGTGCCATAATTATCTTTTGTGGATCTTGGAATATTTTGATGTCTTTATCTCAGATGAAGTATAAGCAGGCTAACCTGGGGTCTTCTCTCTTGCAACACTGTTAACAGGGAGTAGTACTGAGAAAGGAGTTGTGAGGATTATCTGCTTTCTTAGGTGCCTTTTGCCGTTAGTATACATTTCATCCATTCAGCTCTCACGGTAGGAGTTTATTGCTAAAACATTGGATTGATGTTCCCCACCCACTCTTGTTGTCAAGGCCCTGAGCACATCAACAACAGCCCCCTCGTTCCTTTGCCCTCTCTGAGGTGTTGACCATTTGTGGTCATGACCAGCTCTGACACTGGGACCTGGGATCAGATTGCTGTGAAAGGATTGGTGAAAGCTGTGTCAGGGGCCTCTGCTGGCTCAGGATCTGAATTCCAGTTCAGGCCTTTGTCCCTGGTCCTTATCAAAACTCTACATTCAGCCCAAACCTATCTTCACCATACCAAAGGGTACCTCTAGTACCTAGATAAACAGCTATAAAAACATTTACCTGTACCTGTCTCATTTTGAATTTATTTGTGTTTTGCTGCTAAGTGGAACCTTTACAAAAACCATAAACAGAATTTTCAATAAATTGATAATCCAGACATTTAATAGATGGGAATTACAGATTGGAAACTACTACATTGAACCCATCCACCTCTATTATTTCAAGTTTTGCTTTTGCTGGCCCTTGAGAACTCAGGAAAAGTAAGTTTTTACTGTGTCATATAAGAACCTCACACCTTTTCCAAAAGCACAGACACTTAACTGCAGCCAGGAGATTTCATTCCTTCCTAAATCCTTAGGTAAGATAATAGTGCCCACCAGTTTCATACATTACTAAGTGTCACAAAGTGAGACCAAATTGATAATAATACAGTACTGGAATAAAGGTTTGTGGTCTTGGAATAAAAGCTGGTGCCAACAGGAGTGGGGGAGTCATGGTTCATTTCATGGCAGTTATGACTAATAGATGTGAATTGAGAGCAAAGATTAGGAACAGTGATGCAATTAATGCGGGCAGGGGAGGTACTGAAGAACTTGATATTGCAGACATCTTGCAAGCCATGCAGACCTAAGATGAGTGTTGAAACCACCAGGATAAATATTTTATTTTTATTTCTGGTTAAAGGTAGATGTATGCTTTGATATCAGGTTAAGGAGAAAAAGAGCACAGGCATTCCAGACCCAGCTTTCATCCAGTTTTAGCAAGATCCAGCAATAACACCAAGAAATAAATCACTCCTATTCATAAATTTAATCTCAGAACTGGAAGGTGAGTGGCATGATGGTTGCCAGGAGGGAAGGTAAAAGCACTGTGCAATATATGGCTATATCCCCAAATTTCTATGATTTCTTCTCCCAGTAGTGCTACCAACACTGAAGTCAAATCTTATTTTCAGATTTATCAGCCTACTATAATCTAGGAATTAACCGTAAGATACAAGACCTTACCAGTTTCAAGCCAAGTCCCAGTTTGCCAAGTAGCATTCATTGATAATATAATAAATTTTGCCATAACCTCAACCTTTTGTCTTAACTGCACACTAGCAGGCTGGGATAGCCACAGACCTATCTTCTAGAAAGTGCTCTTTAGAGACTCTTTCCTATGGAACTTGTTAACTACTGTTAACAAGTTTAAAAATAAGAAGCAGGATTATAGTAACAAGGACTACAGGGGTGGGATAATGATTTTATAATTCCTGAAAGATTTCTAGGACCAGAAGTATTATAGCTGTTTGGTCTGAATGAGAAGTTAAGGTCAGTTCTGCAAGGGAAGAGATCATAGTTCTATGGAAAAGGTAAAGTTTGGGACTAATTTTATAGTATGGAGCCTTCTAAGGTGTTCTTTAAAGATGTATTTTAAGAAGCAGAATGAGGGTGAGTGTTAGAAGAATTTACTTCTTTTGAGTCTTTATGTTAACTGCATTGGATAATTTATTGTTTTAAAGAGCTTTAGCAATAGAAATAGGTGAGAGAATCAAACAAAGAACTTAAGCTTATTCCTAGACTGAGCAGAGCATACGGGACAAAGTGGTTCTGTCAAGGAATTTATGGGCCCTTAAAGCATAACTGAGGCAAGGGCTAGAATGGAGGTGATGAAATGTAAAATGTAGGTTCTGTACAAGAGGTGCTGAAAACTTTTGAGAATTTTGCGGGTTTAATGCCTACAGAATTCTGGTTCAATTGTGCTTCACATATATCTACGACAGGGTCTGTAATGACTGTAAGGGAATATAACAGTTCATCAGCAACTGAAAAAAGTTAATTGTTGCAGTCTGTGTAGAGTGAAACAACTGGTGTATACAGGAAACTGTGGTTAACACTAGAATAAAGGTGGATGTCTTGGTGAGAAATTAGTACAGAAGATACCCAAAAATTATGTTTTGAACTACAAATCTCACAGAGGTGGAATAAATGTTTAGCAGTAGAGGTGAGTGAGTTTTCCTTAGTTTTGAAACATATTTAGATTATCTATCTTATTTAAAACTGTATTTATGCATGTTTTAATAATTAGGTGCTATAAGGTAAGGCCTCTAGAGCTAAGCTGGTAACAACAAAGTTCAGTATCTTCTGATCCAAGAGGAAGGATGGTCTTGGAAGACCTAATATCTAATATTCTTGTGGACATTGATCATTGGTAAAAGGAGGTTATTTATTACAGTTAGGATTTTTAAAGACAGAAGATCAACTATAAGAAATTTGTTTATAGATCTTGTTTTCTGCCTTTTTGCTGCTTCCAAAAATAGTCTTAGCAATTTAACACTTTCTGTCCCTGACTCTGTGAGTCTTATGGGTTACATGTAGCCCATGAAACTGAAAGTAAATATAACTGAACTGAAAGTAAATACAAACCAAACTTTAACAATAGACTTGCTGGCCATATCCATCTCATTCTGATCTATTTGACTCTGCTAAACACATAATCTTAGGCCTGTAAATCACACATAACAAACTGAAAAGTTCAGTTCCTGCTTTGAAAGCTAAACTGCCACCAAAAATATAAATTTTGTTTGTACCCTGTAGTTGTGTACCATGTTGTGTTGTGATCCACACTTCTGGTATTGTGCATTCTAGAGTACAAAGCTACAGGAACCTGAGAAGAAATCACTTCTTCATAGTCTAAAAGTTAAATCAAAGCTTTCTTCAGGTACATATAATCCATACTTGTTGTAGGTAGCATTGCTGGTAAACAATTCACATGCTGGTTAATTCTGTTTATATTCTCAGGGCTGAATTTTATCCTTATTGATAACTATATCCAGAACCCAGTAACAGTTCAGAAAAGATACTGAGGTGCTGGAGTGCATCCAGAGAAAGGCAATAAAGCTGGTGAAGGGACTTGAGCACAAGTGCTGAGGAGAAGCTCAGGGAGCTGGGGTTGTTTAGTCTGGAGAAGAGGAGACTCAGGGGTGACCTTGTTGCTCTCTACAACTACCTGAAAGGAGGTTGTGGCCAGGTGGGGTTTGGTCTCTTCTCCCAGTCAACCAGCAATAGGACAAGAAGGCATGGACTTAAGCTCTGCTAGGGGACATTTAGGTTGGATATTAGGAGGCAACTTTTTACAGAGAGAGTAATCAGGCATTGGAATGGCCTTTCTAGAGAGGTGGTGGATTCACCGTCCCTGGAGGTTTTTAAGATGAGACTGGATGTGGCACTTAGTTCCATGATCACAGCAGTGTTGGATCAAGGGTTAGACTTGGTCTCGGAGGTCTCTTCCTACCCAGGTCATTCTATGATTCTATGATGAACATCTAGACAATTAACCAAAACCAATTTGCTGCTCCAGAATCAAGTCTTACACAGCCCTTTGTGCTTTTCAAGTGCTGACAATAATACTATGTGATCTTACAACTTTTCTTAAACTAGCAGTCCACATCTGCCTTCAAAGTAAGCAGAAACCACTGGCTGCTTATATGCCCCATATTAGCTTTGTAAGGCACTGACGGATCCAGAAATGAACTAGATCTTCAGCCTTCTCTTCTCAGATACTAAATCTATTTTGAATCCAGACTTAGCCTTACCAATAGGCTGAATTCCTTTCTCTAACTCACTCAATGCTATTTTCTCATGTTCTCCAGTATCTGTGTTCAGAATCCAAAAATAAAACTAGATCTTCAGTCCAACTATAACTGTAGTCCCAAATTTAGGCAAATAATCTCAAAAAGATAAGGAACTAGTTAGAATTATTGTTGGCTTCTACTGTTGTACCAACTCTACAGGCCTTGCAAGTGCAAAGATATTAACTTTCTGATTCTTCTCTCTAGGACTTGGAAATGTGTAATAATAAAAGTTGTTTTTAATTTCTAATGAAATTTTTCTTTTAAAGGCACTTTAGGCTGTCATTATTGTTGTTAACATAAATCTCTGTTGGTGCCAAACCTGGCAGCAGTGTCAGGAGTTTGCCAGTTCTCCTACAGGGAGTGCAGAGCTGGACTAAGCCTCATTTCTGTTCTCAGCCACAGGACTTGCTTGATATGTGACCTGTGGCAAATTTACTTCTGAGCTGCATCATGAGGATCCCTCCCATGTGGGGTCTATTTAAGCAAAAAAATATGTGAAACAGGGATTATCCTATATATACATCTGTATCATATGTGTATATATATCTTCATTACAAATACGTGAATCTCTTTTTCCTAATAATATGATTGTTTTAAAATGTTCTGTGGCCTGAAAGAAACTTTGTCAAAATTTCTCATATGCATTAAACAAAAGACTTTGCTTGCCCCATTCATTGTATAAACAAGGCTGCTGCTCACCTTCAGAATAAAAATTCAGTACTCAGGTACCAAACTTAATTAAAACTGTGTTGTTTTCTGTATCAGAGTTAAGTGTTTATCTTCTCACAGATGCTTCCTTGTGTCTTGTGTTTTCTATTCATGAGTTCTTAAATGAGATCTTGTAATCCAGAATTTATGCTTACTAAAAATCCTTACATTCTTTTGCTTTCTCGTTGCAAGGAATTGATGGAAAAATTAAGGCGTGGATTTTTTGGCTTTGTTTTTTTTGTGGTTTTTTGGTTGGTTGTTTGGTTTGGTTGTTGTTTTTTTTTTCTTCCTTTTTTCCCAATAAGAAGTCTGTCAAAATTCTTACTGAACAAAATGTTAAGCTAAAGTGCTACCTTTCATTTCACTATGGTAGAGAATATATATACAAATACATATTATGTGCTATGATAAAATACCAAGTTTTAAAATACTTTGTTTATTACCCTAGAATGTAAACCATTAAACTAAACCATTTTTGGATTTATTATCTGACAGTTCAAAAAACACATTGGTTTTTGAATAATTGAGAGCTAGAGCTTTAGCTTCTGAGATGTTGATTTATGTTACCAATATATGTTACATTTAAAATGATGAGTTACTGGTGGATGGAATTAACTGCAAGGTTGCTTGTAGACCTTATGAAAAAATTACAATACTTTATTAATATTTAATTTTCTTCCTCATTTTTTTGGTTTGCAATTATTTCAGTTATAGTGTTTCTCCACCTGCCTTCCCTAAAAATTAACCTAAACAACAGAGCACAGTTGTAAGAATGATCTGTTTAATATATGAGCTCAGTCCTAGAAACGGATGAAGTGTACTAACAGGTGCTGAAAAGAAAGTTTTCCCAAGGCTGAGATTCCACCCACAATTTTAATGTCAATAAAGAAATAAAAAAAATGTGACTAAAAATATCTATTATTTCTGTACTTAATAAAAATTGCATGTATCTTTGCATGTTTTGCTCACAACTGAATAAATTTAGGTAAAACATAAATGATCGTTTAATAAACATGAAGTTAAGCTGTGAGAGCACAGGAAACCTTAATGTAGATATTTCCAAATTTTTGATTGTATGACTTTGAAACCAAAATAAGGTTATTTTTCTGTAATTCTTTAGGTATCTGAAAGTAAGTTTTTGTTTGTATTAGATCCTTCTGAATCTTTAAGTAAAACCAAGATAATTCATCTGAGGGAGATCTGAATGCTGTTTTTAAGTTTACTTTAGAACCCCTACAACAATTTATGTTTTTTACCTTTGACCATGGTGAAGTTCAATTATAATTGGTCCTTTTTAATTGTCACTTGCCTACAAATAATCTCTGGTTATGTGTACAAGTGCCTGAAAGGAACGTGTCCAGAGGATGGAGCCAGGCTCTTCTTGGTGGTGCCAAGGAATATAAAAAAAGCAATAGGGAGAAACTGATGCACGGGAAGTTCCACCTGAATAGAAGGGAAAACTTCACTGTGCAGGTGACCATGCACTGGAACAGACTGGCCAGAGGGATTGTGGCGTCTCCCTCACTGGATATATTGAAGAACTGGACACAATCCTGTGCCATGTTCTCCAGGATGACCCTGCCTGAGCAGGGAGGTTGGACCAGATGACCCACTGTGGTCCCTTCCAACCTGACCCATTCTGTGTTTCTGTGATTCTGGAGTAGTTGCTTTGAAATGCCTTCTTCTGTGTTACTTGCTTTAGGTCCTATTCTGAGGTGGCTAACAGCCACAAATACTATTGAGAGACTAGATCTAAGTTTCAGGGATCTAAAACTTACCTGGAAAATTTAACTTTATTTGACCTAACGTAAGCTTGATTGTAAAAAATGTCCTTTTGTTTATCTAAATGATTATAATAAGCCGTAAGTTATATATGCAGATTCATGTATTATTTTCAAATTTTGTCAATATCACAGAAGGAACTTTATTGATTGATTTATCCCTGAATATTTTATGATTTTTTTACAGGTTTGTTTCCTCCATTCCTGTGTGAATTCTTACTGGAATTCCATCATAATTAAAGAGAAAGATAATCCTGGCAAAGTATTTACATCCCTTATATGTCCATGTTTAAAGAAGGCTGACTAGATGGGACTTAACACCCTACATGAATTCTCTTCCTAATGGAAGACATCTGTTGAATATGTTATGAGAGCAGGACGTCATAAGGCAAACAGGAGCTTTTCTTTGTTTAGCGTGAAAAAGAATGGCAGAAGCCCGTTGGTAATTTAAAATGCAAAAATATATTTGGACTGTTTTCTCCAAATCCCGTACAGTATGAGATCTGATTTTCTTCAGGAAGTGATGGGGTTTAGTTGCTCTTTATTTAAATAAACTGTTTTATTTGGCTTTACATTTTCTAATGGGAGAAAAGAGACAAATACAGATGTCAGAACCATACTTTGACTTGTATCTGTAATTTTGTTATCTGTGCTCCCAAAGTATGTACCAATCATCTCTTTAATCTGGGTTACATAGTAGAATTAGTAGGGTAACTGTGTCTTGCCAGATGACTAGTCTCTTGCAAAACTTTTCCCCTCCCTTTCATATAACTGGCTTTATTTTGAGTCATGCAGGGAAAAAAATGATGTCTGCAGTTTTAAACTGCATTCAGAATGAAATGGAGATTTCTCAAACCAGAGCCACCAAAGAAGGTGATAGGGAAATCCTGCAATTTAACTCATTACTTGGGGACCAAGGGGAAGTGATGAGAGCTCTTCAATACTGCTTTTCCTTTTTTGTTGCACATCACAGAGGATAGGTGTCTACTGCATTCTTTGTGGGCTGGTGAAGCCAAAAGGTTCTGGAAAATCACTCTTTTGAAAGCAATTTTCATCATAAACATGCCATCAGTCAGTTATTAAGGGTTCAGACATATACCTAAACTATATTGAGTTTGTAAAGAACCCATTCTGTTATATTTAAGTGATGCCTGAGGATTTCTTTGATTTTTGATTTTTTAATTTTATAGATTTTAGAAGTTATTGTAGATTTAATGTACCAGTAAAATAACTTCAGTACCTTAATGTTTACACATACCAACTCCATCCTATATCAATCCCTCAAAATTCCAGTAGTTGTTTAGTCTCTATTTCAAGGTAGAATTGCAGAGAAGTGCCACAAAGCCTGCACCAGAAGATAAAGACATAGACAGAAGGACCTCCAAATCTAAAGCTTTGGAAGGCCTCCAAGGACCCGATGAGCTGTGAAGAAGACGATGATGAAGGAAGGGTCCCAAGCCCCCATACCCAATTTCTGACAGGGTGTGCCAGGGGCAGAACTGGGCATGACTGGAGGAGATAACAGAGTGGGATTGGATGGACATTATTATAAAATCTTGAAACTTGGGTCAAAGGGGGGATCCTGTGTATATGTATTCCTGAAGCCTGGTGGCTCATTAAAGCTCCTGCTCACTTATCTCCTACTAAAAGTTGCCTGGAGGGTCTTTTCCCTCACTCTTTAAAGCATCATAACAAGAACCAAATTTACCAAGCTTAGCCCTCAGGGAAGAAATTTTTCAAATTATCTAACAATATGTGTTTACCTGAATTAGCAAAAATTGTTTAACCAGGCAAGTTAAACATTTTCTGATGCAGTCAGTCTTCAGTCAGTCTCAAGATAAAGGATTTTGACATTGAGTTTAGAGACTCAATGCTTTCCATTGCTTTTGGAAAACTCAGCACGAATGGAGGAGAGAGCTGTGTTACAGCCATGTAGTGAGTATTTGATGTGGTTTCATTAGCACTGTTACAATTAGTGTCACTGACTTGCAATTAATGGAAAGTGACTGGAATAAACTATGAGGTGACTAGGTGGACCTACTCTGCTTTGGAATATGGCAAGCTACAAACATAGATGACCTCTTACCTTGTTGGAACAGGTTTCACTGTACTGGTTTGAAACTGCCTACTCATAAAAATATTTGAAATTATTTTCACAGTTTTGCAACTTGAATAACTCTTTGGGCCTTTATTGAAAATTAATTTATTTTAGCTTACTTTTTATGGCATATGAAGATACAGAATATTCTTGTCACATCTATTCCTAGAATATGCTAGTATTTGCTCAAAGTTTTCATCAATTTTAATTGTTAAATGAGATATTCAGAATAATCACTAAAAACCCCTCACTTTTCAGAGATAACAATAACTTCAGTTATGAAATACATTACAAGTATTTATAATGAACTTGTCAGACAGCATTTAAAAAGTCAGAGGACAGCATTTAAAATTTCTGCCCTTACCTTTCCAGAGGTTTCCTTTGGAAACTGAATTCAAGAATGAGGTACAGGGATTCATACCTTTGTGTGCAGTATTGGGTAAAGTATGCAAGCCAAGGCTGTAAGTATGTGAAAATATAGAACTGATGTTCAAAAGGTATCTAATCGTGTGGATTGGCCCTGACTGGGTGCTAGCTGCCCACCAATCTGCTCTATCACTCCCCTCCTCAGCAGGATGGGGGTAGAGGAGATAAAATAAGATAGAAAAATCTCATGGTTGAAGATAAAGGCAGTTTAATAAAAGCAAAAGCAAGGGCTGGTCACGAAAGCGAAGGAAAACAAAAGCTTTATTCTCTACTTCCCATCAACAACTTCCTGGGAAGCAGGGCTTAAGTATGCATAGTGGTTGCTCTCGAAGACCAACATTGTAATAATGCTTTTGTATCTGAGCCGATGTCATATGGGATGGAATATACCTTTGGTCAGCTTAGGTCAGCTGTCCTGGTTGTTTCCCCTCCCAAGACCTTGCCCACCACCAGTCTAATGCACAGACAGCACTGATACTGTGGGGAGCACTGCTCAGCAGGAGCCAGAACACTGGTTTGTTATCAACTACTTTCTAGCTGCCAACACAAAGCACAGCACTGTGCAGACTACTGTGGGGAAATGAACTCCATCTCAGTCAGATCCACTACACTGATAAAGAATAAATGTCATTTTGAAAGAGCTGCCCCAAAATCTATACCTAACCTGCAAAACCCCTAGTTTTCTATAGATGTGATCTCTGCCTGAATCTGAACTTTGTTTATCCTTACACATATTTAACAGTGTAAATGGAATGAAATAATTTTGCTTAAGGATTCTAATTTAAATCTGAAGAAAGGTTCTTGTGACTCAAACTTTTTCAATTATGTCAGTTATAGTCCTCCTAATTTTGAAAAGATGCTATGTCTGAGGACATCTGTTCTTTTCCACTACCTCTTTGATCCACACAATTTAAGAATACTCATACAACTCATCCTTAGCTGTAGCCACTGAGATGTAATTCAGAAAATCAGAGAACAAAAGAAGCTAGATCAGAGTCCAAGTTGCAACTTTTTAATTTAGCACCACTTCATCAGTGATATGTCTTCAAAACAATAGTATCATGGATGAGACAGTGTTATAAAGTACATCTGAATCATCAGAATGAGTGTTTTCTTTTAATGGATGGTGTAGAGGGCTAGAGACTGCATACAGTCTTCTACTTCTGCCTGTTTGTTCCCCATGCTACATGCATTAGTGTACAGCCTGTAGCTGTGCTGATTTCCTTGAAGTGTGAGTTTCTCCCACAGTGCAGCTCTCTCATCACTCCCATATTTATGCCATCATAAATAATGTCTTCAGACCTGTTCTGATGATTGCCCTATCTCTCCTGTTCACATCACCCTGCATCCTTTGCTTGCCATCTCAGTCTACCACTTCCTCATCAGATTGTTGATCATTTGCCTCCCTACTCCATCTTTCCTACATGAAAGCTCTCCTCAGCAGTTTGACCACCTAGATGGCAAAGAAGATTTTGCCCCACTTGCTCAGATGGTACTGTATCTTCCTAAAAGACCTCAAATCCTCAAAAGTAGTCATAAGAAATTAATCCCTGTTGTTGGTACCAGCTCTGCAAACTGTTTACCCGCAGGATCTTTCCACTCCTGCTTGAGCTCTTCCCTCTCACCAGGGAGGATTACGGAGAAAGAACCTTGGGCCACCATGTCCTTGAGCATTGCCTCAAGAGCCTTGCGGTCATGCTCTGTACACTCCAGGTCTTCTCTAGTAATGCCATTATGGACAGAATGTCCCTGTCATTGGAGCCATCAGGGGTAATAGTCTGAGGGCCGGACAAGTGATGACAGTCTCCTGACAACATCCTGGGCCTCAGGACCCATCAAACAACAGGCAGTGCAGTAACAAAGAAAATAATCCTAGTTTTTACTGCAGAACCTTGCTTATCTGGGCACGTATCCACACTGACTTGTAGGCACGATGTATCCATAGTGACAGAAAATCATTAAGGTGTCTAAAAGAAATGCAACCCTCAAAGGTACACTTAAAAGAAGCTCTACCAGCCAAGGAAGTGGCTTTCGCCAGTCTGATGAGGGTGTCTGTGCTCACAGCTGCTGGTTGTAGGCATTTTCCAGAGAGACTGTAGAGCATTTCCATGTTCAGGCACTGGCGTGGGAGCTGCAGGGGGGATCTGTGGGGGTAGATGGGGCTGCCCCAAGTCGGTCACAGTCCATTCCAGCCAGGTCCAATCCTCCCACTGCAGGGCACGACTGAGCCCGCAGCAGAGGGGAGGTGCCTTGGAGAAAGTGTGTGCAAGAAAGGGCAAAAAACATTGAAGAAAAGATTGTGAGGAAAAAAATAGGTGAGACAAACAACTCTGTGAATACCAAGGTGAAAAGAGAGAGAAGGGAGGAGGTGCTCCAGACAGCAGAGCAGACATTCCCCTGCAGCCTGTGGAGGAGCCCACAGTGACACAGATTGTTCCCCTGCAGCCCATGGACAGGAGCATGGTGCGCATGGAGGACACCCCACTAGAGTAGGTGGGTGTCTTCTGAAAGAAGCTGTAGCCATGGATGTATCGAATACGCTGAGTTGGAAGGGACTCACAAGGATCATCAAATCCGACCCTTAGCCCTGCACAGGACCATCCCCAAGAGTCACACCATGAGCCTGAGAGTATCATCAAACGCTTCTTCAACTCTGTCAGGCTGGGTGCTATGACCACTGCACTGGAGAGCCATCCCAGTATGCTGCACCATGCTGGAGCAGGCTCCTAGCAGGAGCTGCAGCCAGTGAAGACTCCATGGTGGAGCATGTTTACCCTGAGAGACTGGCACAGGGGAAAAGTGTGAGAGGAAAGGAACATGAGAAAGGAACATATGAGAGGAGCTCATATGGACTGACCACAGTGCCCATTCCCCATTCCTCTGTGCCACTTGGAATTGGGGGAAGGACATAGAGGAGTCAGAAATGAAGTCATGAAATTGAGCCTGGGAAAAGGGGGGGTGTGGTGGGATAGTACTTTAGTCTTTGTTTCTCACCATCCTACTATATTTTGAATTTGCAATAAATAGTTATTTTTTCCTAAGCTGAGTCTGCTTTGCCTGTGATGTTCATTTGTAAGTGATCTCAACGTCTTTCACTCATAAGATTTCCATCTTATTTTCTCCCCCCATCCTGTCAAAGAGGGAGAGTGAGGGAGCAGCTGAGTGGGAGGTCTCTCTGCTGGCCAAAGTCAAAACCACCACAGTCCTTTGTCTTCCTGCATGATGCACATGGAAACAAAATTTCTTTGAAAAATGTGTATTTCAGTGCTGATACCAGCTTCTTGTGAAAATGTTTTATTTATGAGTTTTTAATGTGAGAAGTAGCCTAAAAGATGCAGTTGGTTTTGTTATGCAAAACATTAGAAGACACAGGGAGAAAAAAGTAGAAATAAGACTATTTTATTAACTAGGAAATACACATACCATTGCACAACCACATGCAGCAGATACTGTGCAATTCTGGCTGCATTGAAGATAGTAATAGTTTTTCATCATTTTCATTTTCATTTAGTAGGAATTTCTTTTCTTTCTAGTTGTCAAGGAATCAGGCAACTAACTGGAACTAAAACTGTGGTCTTAAATTCATGTGACTTTATTTTTTCAACAAAGCATGTCAGAATCCATATGTTTAAATGCCCAAAATAATTTTCCTGTGTGGAATCTATCTTATTCCAACTAAATTGTAGAAATAATACAGTCTGGTATTCAGTGTAATAATATCAGAATTCCATCCAGTCCTTCTTGTGTTAAATTAAGGGGTTTTTAATCATATCTTGCTCAAAATTGAAATGTATGATTTCACTTTCTCACAATTTTGACAGAGATTGTTCCAATAGCTTATTGTTAGCATAATATTCTGCAAAATATACAACATACTGGGAAAACATTCAGTTTGAGAGTGTACAGATAAATAAACATGAAATCAACAATAAATAAACACAGTATCAACAATACTTCATATTATAATAGCCTGAAGTTTTTGTGTTTTCTCAAGTGCCCTTACTTTTCAAGTTGGGAAATTATTTGAGGGTTCACAAAGTTAATATGTATCATGATATTTTTCTATTTTTACACAGAAAGATTTAACATGAGAACAGTGAGAAACTTCTTCCACCCAGGCTTTCCTGCTGGAAGGAGGGACACGGCAATTTGTAATTTTTCCAAGATATAAACAATCTATATTTTGAGACATATGATCTTGGCAAATGATAGCATAATGGACATAACCTTACCAAGTATGGACATATGGGACTATTTACCTTAAACCTAATGTGAATTCTAGTTAAGTTTTATTACTTTCAGTAAGATGGTTTTTGCTGTTTTCATGGTATTTTCTTCTTTTGCAAAAGAGTAACATGAACTATGTGTGTCTGTGAGACACCTCCATCTAACACACGATTTTCTACTTATACCCTTAAATGTCTTTGTTCTATCTTTCTTATTTTCTGTCTCCCTACCTGAAAATCATTGCATTTAAAGTGTACTATTTGGCCTTGCAGCAGACAGTTTGAGGTTTGCACTGAAAATCAGACATCCAGTTTACCTAAGCCACTGTTGATGACAGAGGCCAAGAGTGGGTGCATAGGAAATAGTATTCCTAAGTGTGTCCTGATATGAACATTTTTCATAGAAACTTCCTGAGGTTTGGTATCAATACCATTATTTTTAAAACTACTAGAAAAAAAATTTTTTCCAAAAACTTGAACCCGTTTTTGTATCTTTATTATCCAGAATTTGCTGTGGCAATGAGTTAGCATTGTGAGAAAATAGATGTTTTTTGTGTTTCAAAGTGATCATCTGTGATCCCTTTGCCTGCTTTTAAATATTTATTTGTGATTTTCCACTTCAGGAGTGGCACTGAAATGCTTAAAAAGATATAAGCATGTCCTGACAGACAGGAAAGAAGTTTGAGCAAATGTATATCAACCTCAGTCATTATCTTCCTTATAATTCCTCTTATGGATTTATTCTTAAGAGGAATTATTAGGGACCCAATAGAAACTCACCCATCTAAATCCCTTTGGATTTTTTAAAGAGCATAATGAGCATTTTCATTTCCCATCTTGAGACACTCTGTGGTATCTCTTTACATTCCTCTGTCATAGCTCTTCATCCTTGTCAGAAATGGATGGATCCAACAATATCTTGTATTTTCAGCTTCTAAAGGTATTGTTCAGTTCATCTCATTAACATTTGTACAGTGGCTGATCAGGACTACTACAGACCCTGGAGTACTAATCCAAAGCTCACTGAAATTAATGAAAAGATTTCCATTGACTCCACTGGGTGCCACATGGTTCTTAGGCTCCAGAAAGGCAAGGACCTGACAACTTTCTTAAAAACATTTTCCATCATAGGTTGGAGGCTTTTATTACAAGGCTAGAATGTCTAACATCTGCTTTTGGATGCTACCCTCAAAGATACTGCACAAGTGTAAATAAGGATGTACTGCGAAGGCTGCTTAACAAATGGTAATACTGAAAATACAGAAGTGCGCTGAGACATCAATGCAAAACATTGCATGTCACTTAACTAATTCATCATTTTATTGTAGAAGCCAGACTGTTAAGGGCACAATATCTTTCCAATCTGTTCAATTGTATTTTCTGACAGCTGGAATGTTATAAACACAGAGTCAATCATCAAAAGCACAATATAGCTGACATCATAGTGTACACACGTAAATTATATAGCTGATGCCAGAGCTGTTAATTTACCTTGATGTTTATCTGAAGTCCACAATGCCTGTAAGTGTGGAAATAGTGGAGAGTTAAAAGGTATAAGGAAGAATTGTTTCACAGTAATTTTCTTGTCCTGTCTTGACTCAACTGAGCCAACTTCTAGGGCTGGCTGTCTTTAGCTTCACAATAGGAAAAATACACATTTAGTGTGTAACCCCAGCCCAGAGCCCAGCACAGAACTCACAATGCTGGTGTTTGTCCTTCAGGAAGATGCTACTTACATGTTACTTATGAGGCTGGCACAAGACTTCACAGGCTGAGGATTACAACTTAAGAGTTTAGAGGTATGTGAACACCTTTAAAATTTGAGTCACTGACTTTATTTTTTTCCCCCCAGCATTTTTAACATCCTACTTCAAGTTGCTAGTAGAGTAAGTTGATTGCCAAGCCATAAGTAAGACTCAGTAGATGTGGGAGCCTTACCCATTTTCCAGAGGCTGTGCCACTGACTGGACAAAACCAACAAACTACAGTGTGAGCAACAGTAAGGATATGTGAGTACACATATCTACTATGCAGTGATAACATCCTTTTTGCCTACTAGGATGCCAGTTTAAAACCTTAAACAAAAAATTTGCTTTCAACATTTGTTGGTAGATGGATCGAAAAAGGAATCCAAAGTTTTTTTAAAATTGTAGATAAAGAGAAACCTCCCCAGGGACAAAGTGTTCTGCCAGCATCTGCGGGCAAGTAAGGGTACCTGCCAGGGTAGGCTAATCCTCATTTGCAAGCAAGTTATTTAAGGATTTGAGGCGGTTTTAACATTCCAATGCATGTTCATGGTTGAGTTTTTGTTCAAATTGTAAACCTGTGGCTCAGTTCATGTGTTGTCCGCAAAAATCAGATTCCTTATCTGCTGTGCAACAAGCCAATATTTACACACTTGAGAGAGATATTATTTATTTCAGAATTGCACAAACCTGGGTGCTCATTGGAATTCTACAAATCAAGCACATCAACTATCAAAACTTCTAACTCTTTATGCATTTTAATAAACAAAGGAGTTAGTGTTCATGGCTATAAATTATATAGTTCTCTTATTAATTAGTATTCTCTCTTCTAATGGTTAATGATTCTCTTGCTTCTTGTGCTAATGAAGTCTTTCTCTTCCCTGGAACAGGTGGGTTTCTTGGGTCAGTGGTAGTGAGTGAGTGGTTACCATCTCCCCCTGCTGGAATTATTTTTTACCCAGTTGGAATTTATTCATCTTAGTTGCTGAGCTGGGTTTATTAGTTTCTTCCTTATCTTGGGAGTTCTGCCAGATATCTTTGTGGCTCATAAATTGTACATTCTCTGTGTCCACTATCAGTGGCCATCCTTCTTCCCAAGCCCCGCCTAGGTTTGAGATTACTGAAATATGTCAAGCCCTAAACGTTAACAGGGCAATTCTACCAATAAGTAATTTGTTTTTCCAATACATGGACATGACTTAGACTTTGCTTGTTAGCTGTTTTCTGTTTCACAGATTAAATCTCCCTTCTTGTTGATTAGGCTTGAAAGTATACAAAGATCAAACAATAAAAAACATCCTTTCTTAAGAAAATTTTTACATGTTCTACATTTTGCAACAAATTATTTCATGGGTGAACATGTAACCACACTGCAGCCTGTGACAGGATCAAGCTTAAAAAGAATAAAATTGAGAAAATGGGAAGAAGGCACCAATTTCTTTTCCCTGACATGTTAGAAATTTAGTCAGGAGACTCAGGTTCCTCTGCAAGAAAGCCCTGCTGCATTTGCTGGAAAAAGTGGGCAGAATGAGTAGGATGATAAATACAGCAGTAAAGAAAAGTGGTGGTGGTAGTGGTAACATCATGACTGGGGCAAGAGATAAAAATTTCCAGCAGCTGGACTTCTCTGTCATAGGCTGCAAAATAGAATTGGGAAATAAACTAGTGGATATCCATAGTGATTAGTTATCTTGCCCATTCAAAGACTAGAAAGTATCTTTTTCTTTCTTTTTTCAAGTGGGGAAATATTCATTACTGAGTAACCAGACAGTATTGATTACTTTCCCAGTTTTCTTCAGGTTGCTCGAGACATGATATTTATAACTTTTGTGGGTAGGAGTCACTAGAAATTCTACCCCCAAATGGTCAAAGGAAAGTATGCATAATTGCAAATAACACTTCCATGGTTTATCACCAGCTGGCAACCAAGCACCACACAGCTGATTGCTCACTCCTGTCCCAGCAGAGTCGGGGAGAGAATTGGAATAGTAAAGGCCAAAAAAAAAATCATATATTGAGATAAAGACAGTTCTATAGGTAAAGCAAAAGCCACACAAACAAGCAAAGCAAAACAGAGTTAATTTGCTACTTCCTATTGGCTGGTTGGCGTTCAGCTATCCCCTGGAAAGCAGGGCTGCATCACGTGTAATGGTGACTTAGAAAGACAAACACTATGACTCAATGTTCCCCCCTTCCTCCTTGTTCCCCCAGCTTTACGTGCTGAGTATGATGCCATATGGTGTGGGATATCCCTTGGGTCAGTTGGGGCCAGTTGTCCTGGCTGTGTCTCCTCCCAACTTTCCAATAAAAGGGAGATGTACAAGTCCACAGGGTTTGATGGCATGTGTCTACAAGAGACAAAAGCTCACTAATGCCCATGTGTGCCACTTTTAGTTAGCTTTAAAAGGTATGGTGACTGGGGGAGGTTCATGACAACTGAAAGGGAGCAAATGCCACTTCTGTCTTCAAAAAGAGCAAGAGGGAGTATCCTCAGAATTACAGAACAGTCCGTTTCTCTTCAATGCCTCAGAAAGTCATAGAGTAAACACTACTGGAAAGCATTCCCAAACATATCAAGGACAGAAATGATTGTGAGTAGTAAACATGCATTTTTGAAGTCCATTACTTCAAAAAACCAATACCTGTCCAACTTTATAGTCTTCCACAGCAAAATTACTTCAGTAGATAAGGGGAACACAGTGACTGTTGCCTACCTTGACTTTAGTGAGTCTGTTGACACTACCTCCATCACATTCTCATAGAAAAAATGATGAGACATAGACTAAAGAGATAGGCAGTGAGGTGGACTAAAAACTGCATTAGTGGGTTCAAAGGGCTTGTCACCAGCAACACAAACTGGGCTGGAGACCAGTCACTAGTAGCATACCCCTTGGGTCAGTATTGGGCCCACTTCTATTTAACCTCTTATGTTTAATGTCTTCTTTAATGAGGTAGATGTTGTAGCAGATTGCACCCCCTGCAGTATAAAACTGAGAAGAATGGTTGGTTCCACCAGCTGGTTACACTCTCCAGGCTGGAGAAATGGGCCTAGCAGAATGTCATCATGGGATGTCCTGGAAGATAAGAAACAGACCATGAACCAGTAATGAACATTTGTGGCAAAGGCCAACAGCACCCAGAGCTGCATTGGGAAGAGCGCTGTTGGCAGGTTGAGAGTGGCAATCATTCCCCTCTAGTCATTAGTGCTGAGGCCATACCTGGAGTACTTTGTCCTATTGGTATTCCTACTTCAAGAGAGACACAGATACACTGGAAAGAGTCCAGCAAAAGGCCATAAAGATGACTAAGGGCTTGTAACATCTGTCAGATGGAATGAAGAGTCTGGGAGAGCTGGAACTCCTCAGCTTGGAGAAAAAAAGGCTGAGTGGAATCTTATCAGTAGGAGGAAATGAAGAAGAGGGAAGTAGATTGCTCTCATTGGTGCCCACTGGCAGGTAAAAAGGCAATAGGCACAAACTTAAACATAGAAAAAAATGTTTAAATATATATAAAAAAAAGCCTTTTTATAGTGAGAATGGTCAAACACTGGAAGAGGTCATCCAGAGAGGCTGTGGAGGCTTAATCCTTGAAGATATTCAAAGCTAAACTGGACGTAGTTCTGAGTTATCTGCACAATCGACGCTATTTTGAGTTGGCTGTTGGACTAGACAGTCTCCACAGATCCTTTCCAATGTCATCCATTCTGTAATTTCTTTTTTATTCTAATTCTACCATGAGTAGTTTTACCCTCTTTGGCACATGATTAGAACCAAAATTACAACGTTAAAAGCAAATGCTATGCCCTGCTGATTCACAGAATGTCATTGTTCTTGAGATGGTGATTCTCTGGAAACAGTGGTTCTCATTCCCTTCCTCAGTCTAAAAAACTGATGATATACATAAGGATTCTGTAGGTTTATGAGGTTTGGAGAAAAGGATGTTTAAAATGCACAATGTTGCTGTACATGTTAACACATGGTCAATTTCTGTTCACAGATCTTTGTAGGTTATCACTGAAATTTGAGAAGCCACAACAAAAATAATTATGTAATGTTGCCTATATGTTTCTATTTTCATAAAGATAAACTGGTGCAGATGTGTTGTAGGTGTATACAGTCTCTTTTATCAATGAATCTGGTTTTATTAGGGATGTTTAGCTTGATTAAACAATAGATGTAATTTCACTTGTCTCAGATGACTTGTGGGGAAAACTTTGAACATATCTCTTTCAAGCAGAGTTTCTATAATAAAACCATTTCTTATGATTTCTTAGTTACGCTCTTAAGTAGGCAGCCCCTAATTTAAGATAATGAGGTGCTTATTTCATGGTCTTTTTAAGATCATTTTCATTAATAGCAAATGAACATCTCCCTAGATAGGCAGTCACACATTCTGACTATGTTCTGGGCACTTCTTCGCAATCTAGGCAAGTTTAGCATCATAATTTAGGACAGCTATTTCCCTTCATCTCTAATTTGTCACCAGATTCCAGAGCATGCTTCTGATGCAGGGTACTAATATTTAGGCAGCAAGATATGTCAACAGCAAGACCTTTACTAACTCCTTATTAATGGAAAATGTTTCTTTTGAGAATGATGTCCATATATGAAAGGAAAGAGATACACAACCTGAAGGTCACACACTCCTAGGTGTGCTCCCCAATAGGGCAGCTTGTTATCAGCAATGAGAAGGCAGCTGAAGTTGGACTCAGGGTACATAATACCAAGATGTCCAGACCCAGGAATGCCCACCCATATGTAGAGTTGGTCTTTGCAGATCTCATGCACTAACAGGAACCAATTTTGATATTCACAGTGGTGCTCAGATACCTTTTGAAAAATGTATGGAAAAAGCTGGCAATATGGCCTTTTTAGTGAGTCCAAGACATCTGTAAAAGTCCTGGGATTTGGTGCTAGAATCGTCACACCCTATCCTGGTCAGGCAGCTCTCAAATCTGTGCACAAAGACATTGTGCGTGACAAGAACATAATGACATGGTTTTGGTGCTTTTCTCTATCCTCCGCTGACCTGGACCTGCCTCCCTGGGCCTCGGCCTCATCCACTCCCTGTTCCAGATCTTCCTCTTTCCATATCTGTACCACTCCCCTGCCCACTCATACTACTATTGCTGTGCTCTCTCCTTTATCTGACATTCTGTGTGCTACTGCCATACCTCATTAGTTCCTCCAGCTTCTACCAGTTCAACAGCATCATATCCAAATCTGGAGAGCCAAAAAAAGCCACTGGTCATCCTTGTTTGTTCCCCCTTTTCTCTCCTACAGTCTTAGCTCACTCTTTCACAGATCCTATGGCTATGTCAAGCCAGTTTTGGAAGGGTAAATATTTTCATTTCATCATCATTATGACAAAATAAATGGCAGACAAAAGTTTAGTACAGCCCACGTGGGAGTGATTTCTTGGAAAATTTAAAACATTGGTTTGTTCCTTTCTAGTTTGGTGGTTTTCTGAGGTGCAAAACCTGAATATTTAACAGAAGTTTAGAGAAAGTATTATACTTACTACCTCCTTTCTACACCAAGAACTGGAAATAAAGGTTTTAGGCCTCTGAGTTGGAAAGAAGACAGTTGAAATGTTGAGGAACCAAAGCAAGTGAATAGGCAAGGGCGAAATATTGTAGTAGTGTTATCAATTGTAGGAGGATAAAGATACTTAACAGAGTCTTTTCTCCCAAAGTTCCC
Organism: Dendrocincla fuliginosa; assembly: GCA_035047845.1. Taxonomy (NCBI): domain Eukaryota; kingdom Metazoa; phylum Chordata; class Aves; order Passeriformes; family Dendrocolaptidae; genus Dendrocincla; species Dendrocincla fuliginosa. The sequence continues at coordinate 95,792,083 of JAWWMO010000121.1, forward strand.
TTAATCAGTCAGAATCTTTGTGATGTTGCAGCAGAGAAAGTTCCTAAGGGACTAATCAATCTAACCAGTAATATTGGATTCCTGTGGCATTCAAATGAAGGTGAAATTATTGTAAGCAAATCACTATACAATCCCTTCCTTTTCTGTAGCTATCTTAAATGTTCTAAGAAAATTTATGTAAGAAGCTTCCTTGCAAGCTCTTTATACTGTCTATAGAGTACAAGTGCGTAACACACTGAATGTGGGGAGAAAAGGTCTCATGCTTTTGTAAATATGTGTGGTCTTCCATGCCAGATTTCAAGATGGAATGTGTTAGACGATTTTTAAGCACCAGTCAGACAGGAATGTTGCTATGTCTCTGTCCTGTGTGATATGCATGCAAAGTGACAGTTGCAGACATTCTTTTAGGGTTTAAATAGCAAATGTGATATGTTGGCCAGCCCATAACTTTACTAAGATATATTTTCTTGGTTGTATTTTTTTAATATCATAGATTTAAAATCAGAATATGAATTCCATGCTCACATGGCTAAGTGTGGTCTTATTATAGTGTCATAACTACAGAAGCTCCTACAGATATGTATCTCCTAACTTCTGAACGAATTTTATCTGCTGTTTGAGGTCACCCAACATGATCTTTTATATGCATCATACATGAAGGTAGAACAAGCCTGTCAGTCATGCAGTATCTCATGCATGATCAGAAGTTCACTTGGGATTTCTGAGTGTATTCTTCATCTGTTCTCCAAAGAATATTCATTTTAACTTGCCAGCCTGTTTAAACAGGAAGATGGCTAGGAAGATTAAACTTCTGTCTTAAAGGAATGATTCAATAACATAAATATATGAATCTATATGCAATTCTGAAACTGTATCATGACTCCTGTGTGAGGATAGAAGCATCAGGCTCTTGTTGCATGTTGAATGAATTTGAACTGTATTTACTGTAATTCTGAAAGACAACTCACACACTATCAATGAAAGACCCAGAGTAACATAGCTCTGTTGGTATCTTATTTTAACAATATCTGTGTCTATTAAAAAGAAAACAGCTCTTTGTTTTTTATTTACTGTGAGTCTGCTTTATCAGTCTCTATAACAAGTCACCTACCAAAAATGTTCAATAGGCAGCAAAAATTCCACGTTTCAGACAAAAGAAACACAATCAAGTTTAAGGACAACACAACGATTTTAACTTAGATACTTAATCTAGATTAGCTAGCTCTTAGATGCTTAATCTAAGTAGCATAAGCTTTTGTTTTGTGTGCCATTGGTCCATATTTGTGCATACATAAAAATATATTTCCATTAACAATATTAAACATGAACCTATAATTTAACAGCTTACGTTTGCATGGGTATCTGAGTTTAGTAGTGGTGAGCCAATAAAAAATTGCAGTTTTTGAAGCATTTTTTTTGGAGAATCAGTGCCCTCAATAGATCATATTATTGTATTTCACCTCCTGAACTATATAAAAAGAAGAAGGAAGATGAAGACAGGAAATGGAGATTGTGAATTTCAGCATGAAGGTGTTACACATACATGGTATGTATATATTTGAACAGTAACATTGTTAAGGAAATGGTGGTCTCTCAGAACTTCTTTGTGAAAAATATTTGTGCTGATTTGGCTAGATCTCAAGTTGCACCGTATTTAATTTAATCAATCAGTCTCCAGCAGTAAAGACACAATCCTAGATCACTTGAAAACAAAATTTGCTGACTTCAGGTCTCTAAGTCAGATTTTGAGAAAAGGATCAAGAGTTCATATTTTTCCCAACTCAGCATGTCTAGGTGCATATTTCAACAGAATGCTTTAGGGACACTTTAATTTGTATAATTTGCTATTTCAATTTAGAAAAACAATATAAAATAAAATAGTTTATCTGTGGGTTGCATGAGATAAGGCCAACTCTCCAAAAGTCAATGCCAATTTGCTGCAATTTAGAGAACAAAGTGGTAGGAGTTACTATGTAACAAGTCCAACTTAGTGTGAGAGAGCAAAACTTTTTTATAGTTTTTGTTTCAGAGTTCTGAAAATTAATCCTCTTCCTCATTTAGTAGACATTCATGTAATGGCATAAAGCCTCTTAGTCCTTAGGGAAGTGCCATGGACAGTGCTTCCCATTACATCAGAGATTGAGCTGTCTGTACACTGAAATCAATACAGCCAAGAAGATGATTCGGTATATCCCCTCTCTCAGCTGTGATTCATCATTACAGGTCATTTTGCTTTCAAAGATTTTTTTTTTTTAACCCCAGTCTGATTGTCCTGAGGAACCAGAAATATGTTAGGAAAACAGCATTTTATAAAATTATTTCTCCTTTGAGGATCCAAGACCTGTTTACCTATTTCTTTTTGAAATAGGTCTACAGAAGCTTCAGAAAATAAATTAAAACAATCAGGATGTGCCCACATTTATTCTTTTTCAACCACTGCTAACAATGTTAGCAGCTTATTCACAACATAGCAGAGAAATTTGCAGAAATAATAGTCAAAGGATGAATATGAGAGGGAGAAAAAGCTTGCAATAAAAGCAGTGAGATTGAGCTCATCTAATTCCAGCCATGTAAGAATTAGGCTACTGAGCTAATCTATTTGTCTAGAATCTTTACTTAGTGAGAAGGGACAAAGAATCACCCCATCGTGGTGGTTCAACTGTGGATATTTAGTGATAGTGTTCAAAATTCAGCTCCAGATTGCACTAACAGATCTCTTTTGAGGTGAATGGAATAACTCTTTTAATTTCTATTGATTCTGATAATAGTCCACTGACTAAAATGAAAATATAAGAAGCATCATACCTGCAGATATCTGTGTGTAAACACCTGCATTTTGGTGTCTTAATTCTGAACTGAATTTCTTCAACACTGAGTAGCAGTTAGACAGTATCTCTGCAGAGACCTCCATTGTCAACTATCTGCTGTATGTTGCCACCTACACTCTTAAATCGTCATAAATGTAAAAATAATGTAAAAATAAGTAAAAAAAATAATGTAAAAATAATTAAGTTTCAGTGAAAGAAATTTAATCTAATGCACTTTAAATACACTTGACATGGGCTAGTAACACACACAAAGTTGGGTATGTGAGACCTGACTTTTTTATTTGAGCACCTACATAAGGAACAGAAAACTACTAACAGAAAGTTTTCCAAATCTAGTAGACAAGGTTATAACAAAATCTAAAGATTAGAGACTGAGGTAAGTAAAATGTGGATTATGACAGAAGACATGAGTGAATTAGGTATAAAAAAAAGTTTAGATAAAGAAAACATGAAAATTCAGGTAAACCTGGTGGCCACAGGTACGCCAGATTTCAGAGATCACAGTGGCCTTCTCAATCTTGGACTGTCTACATCCAGAAATTGCGTGATGACTGAATTAGAACAGGACCAGTGCTGAACCTGGTAGCAAACATTGCTTTTGCTCTGTGGGACTCGCTCATGATCAAGGTTTTATCCCCAATGACAGGAATTAGGAATGCAAAACAAAGTTATGCCTTTAGTATTTCTTCAAACCTCAATGGGGACTACAATTGTCACGCTTTCCTCAGTTCTCTTGTAGATGGAAAGTAATTCTTGTTCAAAGCTGAAACAGCCAGAATTTTTAAGTGCTTGTTAGACTCTGGTGCACTGGGTATCTCCAGCAGCTCATGCTAACTTTATGTAGAATCGTTTTACTCAGCTGGCTCCTTCCTGGCTTGCTTGCTAGCAGGCAAAGTCTTCTCTGCTTTAGATTTACTCTGATTCTGTCACCTGCCTTTAATTTTTATATAAAATCTTGACAAAAACTGGAACAAAATGAATCCTCTTCAGAGCCTGGGTGTCAGAAATCTTTATCTCTTTATGTGGACGTGCACTCCAGCCTTGGTGCAGCTAGATGAGGCTGTGTGACTTCTATGGCCTCATGAGACCATCTGGTTTGTTGCAGCAAGTTACGCTGCTGGTCTGAAAGAAAAACTTCTTTAGTAGAAATCACTTGTAGGGAACATTCTGGAAATTCAGCTTTAAATTGTTTGCTATTATGTTCACTGCTAAACTGGAAGTTCTTCGTGACTGAACAGACAGTGTTTATGGGCATAATTCATCTAAAAAATGCCATAAAGATACATTGCAATGTAAATGTAATTCTTTATTTACTTCATGATATCTACTAAATTCAAGTGGTCAATACATACTAGATCTAACTGTTGGCAATATTTTTTGCATATATGTTTTCCAGGTAAGAGTGGTTTGGACATTACAGATTCCACAGTCAGAGGATTTTACTAATACAGCCACAATGCAGGGCAAGTGAGAAGAGACCACAAAGCCTGCAATGGTTTTATTTACCCAGCAGACTTATTGAGAAAAAACACTAAGCAGGAATTTCTTAGCATATATGAATGGACCTAGGTAAACTTCTCCTAAATAAAAGGTACTTTAACGATATGTGGATTGCCATGTGTTTTTGTCAAATTCGAATTTGAACATAGATTACTTTCCTATCCTCTATGACTTTAAGTTTAAAAAAAATATATAAGAATTTGAAATTATCACTTTGATATAAAGGATGAGACTACATTTTGGGAGCTATGCAAAGATAAAGTAATAACAATAAGCAATAAAGTAATACAGTCATCTTCATTAACACTAGGCCATAGCAGATTACTCATCTTTATGCAAGCTAGCATATGAGGTGAGTAAAGCATGTGCTTTGTTAGCGTGTCTCAGTAATATGTTCTCAAAGCAAAGAATTAGTAAGGATCAGAAATACAGTTCCATTCAAGGTTTGCATATGTTAGCCTGTCTATTAATCTTTTATGTTTATACAGGTAAATGAAAGTGCACGGGCGCACATAGATTTGTGGTATTTGTAGCACAAGTAGAATATTGTTGCTACAGTCTCATTCTCCAGATATTTCTGATAAAAGAATGTAAAACAAAAGTGAATCCTCATGTTTCTTATTGAAGAGATTTTATTGATCACTGTCTATATCATTATTAAAGATATTGAACAGTACTGGTCCCAATGTGGAGGTACACCGCTTGATCCTATTTTCTATTTGATCATTGAATCATTGACTGCAACTCTTTCTGTGCATGCATCCAGCCAAGTTCTTATCCATCAAATATTCTATCCATCAAATGTCCCTCTCCTACTAGAGACAAGGATGTTGTGTGGGACCATGACAAAAGCCTTACAAAGGTCCAGATGAACGGCATCAATTGCTCTTTCTTAGCCACTCATGCAGACACTCCATCATAGAAGGCCACCGGGGTCCTGAGCACCCAACTGTATGTGACCCTGCTCTGAGCTGGAAGTTGGACTAGGCTCTCCATCTAAACACTTTTGTAATTTTTTGACTATGGTTATAATTTTGGAAAGTGTGAAATTGAAGGGGAATATTTCTTCAGTGATGTCCCTTTTCAGTCCAGAGGTAAAATTTTAAAAGTGCCTAAATAAACATCTCATCCACAAAATTATTTGAGAACTGCAAATATTTTTATTAATTATTACTTGTAGTAGGCTGCAGAATATATTAGTGAAAAACTCCTCCTTTCAAATATGAACTATTTGATGCAGCCTGATTAAAGAACCAAAAATATGTCACTTGCTCACTTGTGGAGAAAACCAAGTCATTTGGTGAGGCTCTTTATCAGCACGAATGCTTTGAATTGGGAAAACCTAAATGTATTCTCACCACTTGACCAATTGATTGTCATCGCTCAGAAACTGTTTTGATTATAGATAAATGGATGTTGTAAGTCAGGATAGACCAGATTAGTGTGAAAAATCTTACAGTGATTGGTTTTATTAGACTTTCTCCGAAATGATGAGTTTTCCTTCCTTAATCTTAATGTGCACACAACATTTTGGACTGAGATTTGAGATTATAAGGAAAAATCTGGAGAACTAAATTTGAGTTAAGAATTTTTCCAACAAGCTACTTTCTTTCAGTAATGTTCAACTTTCAAAAAGAAGTCCCTTGCAATTTTATGTGAACATGTTAGACATAACTGTCAAAGAATTCTCTTTGATCTCTATGAACAAGAGCTGTTATGATTATTTACTGATTATCTCAGCTAGCAAAATGGAATGCTTTTATTCGGCACTTTGTCAAACAAAATGAAGATCCTATCCCACTTTGCAATCACTTTTTCACAGTAATGGGTTTCAAAGAAACGCATGCAGTTAGTATCCAGTATAAATTATAAATTTAGCAAATGTGAAGGGTGAATAAAATTTTAGACTATACTTTTTATTAACCACAAAGAAAAACATTAAGAGAAGCATGTACAAGCAGAATAACAGAACCATGGTACTCCTTCAGGAGCACCTTAAAGCAGACCCTTAGAACTTTTAAAGGTATAGTACCTCTGTGACTAATAGGTCCAGATTTGCCTCTCCTAATTTCAACGTCTTAACTGAGGAACTTTGATGTTCGATGAAAAGAGGAAATGATAGGTATTTTCAGAAGGCAATTCACTCAGATCTATGTTCTCAGATAGACTAAATTACTGGAGACACCTATTTCTTTTCATCATTGAAAGTGAAAATCCTGGGTGATTAGATAATTCAGCCCTCTGATAACTTAGCTGTCTTAGCTGAGTATCTAAATGTAAGGAATCTAATGTGCTCCCAAATTTGGGTTAGCTGTGGAGCTGAATTTTCACTGGAACTGAAATTGTTCTACCAGTCTGAAACAAATGCAATCAGTGTAGGTTTTTACCTGCATCCATCTTTGTGATGCCAGTCGCAATGAGTATAGAAAAGAGGAAGAGTTACAGCCCCAAATCCTTCCTTCTGCTAAACCAATATAAGGAAAGAGCAGGGGATGCCTTACAAATGGTAGATCAATTTAAGTTCCTTCAGGTGTCCAGAAGTACTTTCTGCATGGCTCCCAAGGACTAATGTAGCTAGACTCTGGCTTTATTTTCTGCACTGACAAAATGCCACATTTTGTTCCTCTTGTTGGAAATAGTCAGGAAATATCTTTTTCCATGCTGGGAAAATAAAAATTTTAAAAAGAGATACTGCCATTGTGAATTGCAGCTAACTCTGCAAACATTCGTTGTTCTGTGCTTTGAAAAGACTGTTACCCTAATTTGCTTGCTTTTAAAATCCGGGAGGGATATCAAACAGAGAGGATACATTTTTGACTATGGAAATTTCAAAGCTGTAGAGAAAAAAAATATCCAAAGAAGAAAATAATTACAATTGCCTTCCTTGTGAACAATTATGCTTTGACCATGCACCATTTATTATGAGAAGAGTATTTCCTTACAAAATTATTTGCTAGTTTCAACTGGTACACCCCTCCCTTTTGTTTTTTTTCGTTGTTACAAAATTCCATCCTTAAGATAAGTGTCCCTTCAGGGACTGGATTGGATTGAACAAGACCTGTGAACTATGCTGATCTCTAAATTTTGCTATTGGCACTTTCAACACAAGGATGAAGTCTACTGTTGTTTTGTCTATATCCTGATGTTGCCACTACTGCCAGTATGGTAACTTTGAACTGCACAGCAATTCAGTACAAGAATAAAGAACAAAAAAGATTAGCTCAGTTGTGTTTCAGAATTTGCTAGTGCATCATTTGAATGATTCAGTTCTTGTGGGGTTTTTTAAGCTTATTTTCCCCAAAGCATCCAGCAATTCACTGGTTGAAAGCTAGCTCTTGCATCTATAAAATTTCATGTGCTTGATTCCCAGCTGTTTCAACAATCTTAAATCACTACCAGCTCTTGAAAATTTCGACCATGCTCCAATATTTTTAATTTTGTAACTTGCTATTGGTAAAGATAGCTGAGCGATGGAGAAGTGTGGGATCAGCTGAATAACCAAGATGTGAATCAACAACACCAAGATTTGCATGGCTCTTGAGTTAACTGAAAACAGAGCTAAAGATAATTATAATTAAATAAAATTATCTTCCAAGTCAAAATTACACATTGAAATGCCGTATATAATTTATTTTTTTTTCAGAATTTTTAGGTGTTTGAGAGTCTTTTTAAAAATCTTGCTTTAACAGGCTGTATACACTTAAAAAAAATAGCCTTCTGTTGTGAATGAAGACAATGTCAAGACAGCAGAAAAACATGAGACCTGAATAGCAATAGCTTTAACAATCTTCTCCTATCCAAAATTATTTAGATTGCTATGGAGTTGTGCCCTTCAATAGAACAGGGTGTTTTGGGGGAAGGGAGAAATTTGCTAGTTCTGATACAGCGCCTACAGAGATGCAGAACAGTTGGTAAAGCATCATCCACCAGGAATTGAAGGGCCAATGCGTCCCAGCCCAAGAAGACTTGAAATACTCACAGAATTACATGTAAAGTGGTTCATGCGATAAGAACAGTTGCTTCTGTCAGTTCTTTCAACTTTCTGATGTTTTATAACTTGTTTCATAAATTTCTAGTCTCATCCACATTCTGAGTCACTCAGAAGTTCTGGGTAGAGCTGGTAGAAGAGACACAATGCTAAATATGCTTCATGGACCACCTCTCCTCATTAATCTTCCTGCCAGCTTTTCATGCTTTTTAAGGAAAGAGGAAAATAGATTAAAACCCTAGGAAATCTGTCACATTAGTACCCTACAGAAAAGGAAAAACAGTATAGAAGGAAGACTTTATTGTGATTACCAGCACTGAGAGAATAGATGCTGTTTGTTAGCAGAAACATCCCTTTTGTGAATTCAAACCAGAATATTCAACTTTGGATCACCTAACGAACAGAATATTTATCAAAGATCTTGTCTTGGATGGAACTGACATGCTTCTGTATTGATGGACCTTGTCCTTCTGTATTGGAAGTTTTCAGCCAGAATGGATGCAGAGCTATGTTTCTAATAAATCAAAGTCAGAAATAACTACTTAAGACATATGATTTGCCTGTTACGCCCTCTACTGAGTACTGACAGATGCAGACATGCTGGGCTGAACCTGTTTTATCCTACTGTTGGACAGCTTTAAAGCAAAATGTCTTTTCTTTTGCAAACATCTCCTTTGACTTTTTGAAACTTAATGAGTTATGAACACCTTTAGCATTTCATGACTTTTCTGATTTTAAATCAATATTTTGTTAATATATTTTAACCAAAAATCATGCGTAGTGTTTCACTTCTGTTGGTCTTGTTATTCTTGTTCTTACTTTCAGGAAGAGACCTGTTATTTTTCAGGAGTGAAATAATTCTCAGATTTGAAAATAATCTCATTTTTATATATGAGTTCATGAGGTATCATGGGGAAAATATGTGTGAATTAGAGTGTTACAAAATGGCAAAAGGTATAAGTGGAGAATTTTTGAGGAAATAATTTTCTTTAAATGCCCTTAATTTCTTTTGCCTCATGCTATTTCATTTTATTTACAAACAAAAAGAATTATCATACTAGAAACAAAAAGCCTACAAATAAAGGCAAGTAATGGATGAAGAATTTAACTCTCCACCAAGTAGAACAGATTTACTGGTTAGTGAATGCAAGAACCTTGCATTTACTTCCTGAAGAACATATGGGCAAAAAACTCAGTTCATTCCCAAACTTTAACTGTTGGTGGTATAGTTGTTTTTCTTTCTGCATCATCTGTTTCAAATCATCTGTAAACTTAGGTCATCTAGGAGGCCAAACAGAAAAAAAAGAACTTTAGTTTTAGACTTAAACATCTATGGTTTGGTCTCCTACCACTGAAACCAACTGTAGTTTTGTTTTTGACTTGGACAAACCATCTACTTTGATGGAAAGCTGTTAACTACATTTCTAGTATCAGAGGTTATATGGGTTACGGTTCAGTGGAAACTTGAACTAGTGATATTTCAGTTTTTTATTCTTTTTGCTATGCCTATTAGATGATAGCATCACATTTGGTTAATGTAGACTTTATGGTCCAGATCCTCAACTGGGATATGAACCAATAAACACAAACATTAAACCATAGAACTGATTCTGCATTTCCATTTTAAAGGGCTGAAAGCCTGGTTGTGTTTCAGCTTTCACTAGTCATTTTTCCACATTAAACAAAGAAACTCAATTCAGCATCCTCTAGGTTCTAGACACAGCTGAAAGAAATGAGAAAGAACAAATGTTTGGTGGTTAAGGACCATTTTTCTCCTTTCATTTTCATGGATCCAAACTGAATGAGTACTCTGCAATTTACAGCTAAACCAAGAAGAGAAATCACACAGAAGGCATATTTTGCTGAAGCTCCAGGATGCATCAAAAACTTGCAACAGTTCTCAATAATCACAGAACTAAAATCAGCATAGCTTTAGCATTAAAGTAATAGGGCATTTTGCTGCAGATTGTCACAGACAGCAGATGACCTGGGAAATATATATATATAAAATATATATATAAATATATATTTTTATATAAAAGATATATATAAAGGATTTTCTGCACAACATTTAAAAATTTGAAGGTAGATGCTTATGGTTCACCGGGATATTTCAAAAAATGCTTGAACATGCCATCAAGACATCATTTAATGGGCACACTCCACTTGTGGAGTGGGTTTAGAAAGATCTATGATCCTCTGGCCATTGTCTGAACAGACTATGTGCAAGATGGCTCTGACCGGATCATAAACGAGGTACTTCAGTATAAAACCTCTGCTTATGAGAGAATAATAGCTGTGTATGCAAGGCCACTGAGTGTTTCCATCTAAGTAGATTCCTGAGCCTGAGAGAAATAGAAAAATGTTTCTAAGGGAAATAAATGCAAGTCACCAGAGGTAAAAAAAAAAAGAGAAATAAGGGTGTCAGCAGGACATTTATACAATGGGTACTTGTGTCAGTACATAAGGAAGCAATGGAAAGATTGTATTGTAAAAATTCATTTTAGGCTATGTGCTTTACACATTATTTACATTTTGCTAATTCATTGCTGCTTGTGCTCTCTTTCACCTTAATATAAGTACTTTGTGTTTGTTTTATTGTATGCACAAAATTATGTACTCCTCAAGAATAGGAAAATATTGGCCTTGAGAGGAAAGGTTTCATTTTTCCAGGTGCTTGAATGAAATCTCATCTGGTTTTGTTTTGTAATTTTACAAAGAACTCACAGATTTTGAACCTGACCCTTCCTGCTGCTGACAAAACTTGGCAGAATCGTTCCAGTGATATAATACACAAATGCAATGCTGAGTTGTGCCTCTCCCTGTGATGTAATGCACCTACAGTGACCTTACGGAAAGTGACTCATAATATAGATTTGTCATAGACAAAGAAAAACAGGATTGCTTTTATCTGAATGAAAGTAGAGGCAAGTAATTGTGCTGCAAGTGCAGGTATCTTCCTGCATCCAAGAGGGGCAATAAAAATTATACTGCTATCTTTACCTTATCAAGAGAGGAAGCTTCAGTCATTTTATTTCATTTGTAGCAAAGTACATATTTTAAGTGGGTTATTTGGGATTTTGTCATGGTTTAACCCCAGATAGTCACCAAGCCCTGTGCAGGCACTCCCTTCCTCCCCCACCAGCAAGATCAGGGAGAGAGTTGTAAGGGTAAAAGCTGCGAAACTCATGGTTTGAGATAAAGAGTTTAATAGGGAAAACAAAAGTTGTGCACACAAGCAAAGCAAACAAGGAATTAGTTCACTGCTTCCCATGGGCAGGAGGTGTTCAGCTGTCCCCAGGAGAGCAGGGCCCATCATGGGTAATGGTTACTTGGGAAGACAAATGCCATCACTCCCCCCTTTCTCCTTCTTACCACCACTTTATATGCTGTGCATGATGTCATATGGTCTGGAATATCCCTTTGATCAGTTTGGGTCACCTGTCCTCACTGTGTCTTCTCCCAGCCTCCCTTGCATTCCCAACATCCTCACCAGCGTGGTGGTACAAAAAACCTTGGCTCAATAAGAACAAAAACGTCTCTATATTATCAACCTGGTGTTCAGCACAAATCCAAAACTTAGACCCATACCAGACACCGTGAAGACAACTAATCCAACCCCAGAAAAAACAAACACAGGTTTCAACAGAAGTTGCTCTGTTATATGCAAAATGAAATGGAGAATGGAGTTTGTATCAAAGGCAGAGTAATAAAATGTAATATTGAGAGATGAAGAGGACATGGAAATAAATATCCCATATGCAGGACAATAACAGATAATAACTCTTCTCCTAGAAACATCTATGGAAATTGGGCAGTATGAAAGCCAAAAAAACCTTAATAATTCCATCATTAAAATTCTGAGTGCTTAGTATTATTGATTGGAGTATTGACTACTGAATGATGAAAAAAAGTAAAAGTCATTCAACTGAAGACAAAATTCAGAACCAGAATTTCAGAGGAAAAGCTCTGAGTACATTTTCCTTTACATCAATTTCTTCTTGTTTGTTCTTTGCAGTTGTTTAAATTATGCATATAGGGGGGAAAAAAAAAAGCAAATATAATGAAAAGTACAGACCAGTACAAATGTGCATGGAAAACTAGCCCATAATATTGTGAAAATAAAGACAGTTTAAATTATACCTCATATTGATTCTGAATCAAAAAAGCAATTGCATACTTAGGTAAGTTTTGCATTCCATTAAAACCTCTGCTACAAGATCACAGTAACAGAAAGTATCTCTGATAAGGCTGACCCTACATGCTAACTCCACTTCCTTAGGTTATGGAATTATATTTAATCTCTAGTTCCATTGGAGCATTCCATTTATTAATTTTCAATATTATCTATGACACCATGTTTGTGGTTATAGTCATACATGTCTAAGAAACATATAAAAATGCTTCCAGGATATTTCTTAGAAGTTCATGAAAGTACTTTGGCACTGCTGCCAATTTCTACTCTTTGTTTTTGTCAAGGTTTCTGGATTTCCTTTATCCTGACCATGATACCAGACTCCTCTGTCCCCATTTCCCTATCTAGTTTTCCTCCATTACTCAAATTTCTTTTATCTTTTGCTAGCTGGAACCACAAGGTGACCTGCTTCCTATTCTCCTCAGTATTTTTCGCCATTTATATACTTACATGCCCTTGAATTGTCTGCTCTAATTGAGCTGAGTTGCCCGTAGATGAATAGACATAGAAATTTGATGTATATGTAACAGAAAAATTTAATTTTGTTGAATACTGAATATCACAGTTTTTGGTGCATGGATCTGTATATTTCTGAAGTGGTGTATCACATGGAGGCAAAATTTATTGCTGAGATTTGAAACCTGTTTTTAATTTCCCTGAAGAAGACTTCCCTAGCTGCTGTACACGTGAATATAATTTCTTCAGCTTGGACAGCTTTTCTTTGAACACTTTGATGGATTGACTTGTGGCCAGGGTTCTGCAAATATTGAATGTTACACTATGAGGAGAGTGAGTGAAAGGCAGAAGATAATGCTAGAAGCAGTCGTTTCCTGAATTAGTCATCTTTAAAAGGTTATTTTTCATTGGTGCCAGGTTTTTTATTGATAGAACATGAAACTTCACAAATACCTGTGTGATTTTGTTGTGAGACAGTATAGGGGTAGGAAGGAACAGCTGGTAAGAGGGGAGGGAGAGAGGGACTTGTCATCTGCGTGCACCAGCCCTTAAATGCTAAGGGAAGTTACATTTAACCGTAAACTGGGACTTCTTAGGGAGGGTAGATTCCCCAAACAACAGACATGCTGTTGTTTAGGGAATGTATTCATTGCTGGGTTTTGTGAGTTTATTTCATCCCCACCTGTTTCCCCACTTAATAACACTTTCAAGATTCAGATTATGAATGAGGAAGCATTGTTTGATAGTAATAGCCATGGAACCTAACTTGATGTCCAAAGTCCTGGTAAGAGAAATCAAGACTTTTTGCATTTGCTGAAGAATCACAATTTATAATAAAGCTCATGGGGTCATTTTATTTTGTTTTGTTTGGTTATTTTATGATTCAGTCTAATAAAAGAGTCAGTGTAGTCTTGAAGCACTGATAAGGAGGAAGATGAGAGAATATATGAAACCACTAATCTGGCTGGTATAGTTCTTATTCCAAGTGCTTTTAAAAATTAGAAAGTTGGACATACCTTACCACATTTCCATTTATATCTACAGTTCTTACAAAGTACATTACATCTTTATTCAAATTTTGGCTCTAATTAAAAATAAAAGAGAATGTTTGGTTTTACTGGAAACAGAAGGCTCTTCCTTATGTCACCACAGAGCAATTTCCAGCTGTAAGCTCTGAATTTATACTTTTTTTGTACATAGAAACTCTGTGTTTAGTGAATTAAAGATGAAAGTATTTGATAAAATTTGATGACAAGGCCAATCTTGGAGGGACCTTGAGAACCTTGGGAGACTCATAATGATTCTGATAGATTGAAGAAATTATGTATAACAGTAAGAGGAAAACCAGTGTATACAGACTCTATTCAGGAGAAAGAAGTCAGATACAAAATAGAGACTAACAAATATATAATATAGCATAATAATGCTTGCTTTTTTAAGACGCTGGGAATTATAAATTAAAGGAAAGAAGGTAGGCTTTATAACTGGATTTACAAATGAAGTCAAAGATGAACGTTACTAATAGCAAAGAATTTTATAGGGAAATCTTTGTGGGAATATTTTTTTATTCAATGATTGGTCATCTGTTAGCTAAATCTTAAGAAAGAGACTCACACACAATGGTGAGTTATCCTTTGTCAGCAGCCAAACTCCTGCCCAGCTACTCGCTTACTTCCCATCCTCAGTGGGACAGGGGAAAAAAAATAGGATGAGAGAGCTCGTGGGCTGAGATAAATTCAAGGTCACTTACAAGTCACCATTACAGGCAAACTGTGTCTGACTCGAGGTAAAGTAATTTAACTTGTTGCCAATCAAAATAGATACAGATAGTGAAAAACATGCATTAAACCAACACTTTTCCTTCCCTCTCTCCTGACTCCTCTCTTGCCTCCCGAGAAGCACAGGGGTCTATGGCCAGTACACGGTGGTTCCTCTCTGCTGCTCTGTCCTCCTGACTCCTTTTCTTCTGCTCTGGCAAAAGTCCGTTTCACTCAGGGCGAGTCTGCTCTGGTGTGGGTTCTCCATGAGCTGCAGTTCTTCAGGGAATATTCCCCTGCCCTAACGTAGGGTCTTATCCGGGCTGCAGTGTGAGTATCTGCTCCCCGTGTTCTCTCCACAGGCTGCAGGAGAAGCTGTGCTCTGGTGCCTGCAGCACCCCCTCCTCTCTTTCTCCTCTTTCCCCCAGCTCACGGCGTTGTTTCCTCACTTTTTTCTCTTGCTCCTCCCCACCTGTGTTAAATAATCTTTCCCCTCAGCATCCTCCCTCAGCTGCGGGCTCAGCCATGCCCTACTGTGGGTGGGTTGGAGCCACCCCATACAGAACCTGGACACCTGCATCCTGCACACGTGCATAGGTACACACTCAACAAGCCACCTACAGCTTCTCTAACTAACACTAGAATGAGCTCAAATCAAATCATCTTGCTTTTTTTTATTCTTTATCTCGTACCCTTTATAGTTTATTTTTTTTCCCATATAAAAGTATAAACATTTCATGAGAAGATAAGGTAGTCCTTAGGTCTGTTACTGGGTCTATGCAGGAATTATACAGAGAATAGGAGATTCAAGGCAAGGAAATAGCTGAATGGTTTCAACATAAAAAAAGCTTCCCTCCAAGGAATTGCCAAATATCATGACGTACACCTGTCTATTTCAGGAGAAAGCTTTAGTGTGGTAGTTGAAAATTGAGGGAAAACCATTTCCCTATAATTTCATCTAACAGGTGCATAATTATTTTAAACTCTTACAATTTCAATATTGCAGATATTGGCCATCTCTATTAGATGCAGGAGAATAATTTGACACTTTATCCTTTGAAAAATCTCTGTATTTACCATCTCCAATGTAATTCATATATACCTTCTTCATCCCTGGGAAGCATTCAAGCCCAGGTTGGACACAGCTTGGAGCAACCTAGTCACGTCCCTGCTCATTGCAGCACGGTTGGACTAGACAGCCTTTAAAGGTCCCTTTCATCCCAAGCCATTCTATGATTCTACAATCTTTCTTAACAATATTAATAAAACAGGATTTGAATAAATAATTTCCTTTTTCTCTGCTTGAGTTCCTTTAACCTGTTTCTTTAAATGAAAGGTAGGGGACCCAAATGTCTGCTGTGATATGGACCTTACTCACTAGCATTTCTGTTTGTTTCCAGGGCAACTGATTTAATTTTTGTTTGTTCTAACTTCCTTCATTCTTAACCAGATCTGACTGTGCTTTTTCCAGAGAATGTATCTAATCAAGGCAAAGACACACTTCCTGGGTACTTCTGCGCAAGTCACGGTACCAAGTTTGCTGTACAATGACCAGAAGTGAGGCAAGGAGATAAGGCCATGACCCTTCAAAGTGCTTCATGCTATATTAGCAGGGACTAGCCATCCAGCCATTAAACAGAACATTACAAAGATTGCTCTATTTCCCATTAATTTCATAAGCCTCACACTGAGTTATCTGTGAATGCATGTGTATCACTTACAGTCACTTTTCTTAATAAATGATTCATATTTAATGGGAATAATAAGTGTTGCTGCAAGTTTCTAATATGATTTTTTTTCACTGCAATTTCCTTCTCACTGTTCTTTCAAAACACTTAATCATCCATGCTAATAATTAGCAAATTCTTGTTAGCTGAAGGGGAAATCATATCTTACAGTATTTGCATCAAATAAACCAGATCCATTATAACCCGTCTCAGTACTATATTTTGCAGGACATAGGAGATGAATTCCCAAAGAATGAAATTATACATTATTTTTTTATCATAGCCCTAAAAAAATGCTTCTCCTGATCTTCTACTGTAAATATTTTCTTTTGTCTTCAGTAGTAGTACTCTGGCCTAAATGACAAAGGAGAAATGAAATGCAAAAAGCTGTTGAGCTCCATCATAAAGAATGTACAGTACCTGGGGTGGTCTATGCCCTCAGCTATGCATGTGCTCTTATTCAATGTATGTATTTAGCATATAAACTGGAGAATTGGGTTTATTCAGGAATGCTTTAATTTAATTGATTCTGAGAACAGTGAAAGTCTCCTAAAATTATTCTGTTTGTGATGGACTTTGGTACAAGCCAACAAAAGATGTGAGTGGACCAACAGAGAAGTGTGGACGCACAGAATTTCAGAAGCATTGATTTTAGAAGGGGCCTCAGGAGACCATTACGTCTGACTCCCTGCTCAGAGCAGGGTCACCTAGAACATGATGTTCGGGAGCATGTCCAGTCTATTTGTGAACATTTAGAAAGGAGACTCCACAGTGTATCTGGGCAAGTTGTGGCACTGTCACACTGTAAAAAGGTTTATCTTATGTTCATACAGAATGTCGTATGTTTCAGTTTGTGTCTCTTGTCTTGTTATGCCATTGGGTGTTACGGAGAAGAGCCTCGCTCTCTTTTCTCCATTCCCTCCCAATCATGTATTTATACACATTTATAAGATCTCTAGCTCCTGAGCCTTCTGTTCTCCAGAAGTTCTCCAGGCTGCAGAGTGCTGCATCTTCTCTGCTGTTCTCCCCTTGTTCACCAAGCCTGCCATCCCTTTGTAGAAGGCTATGAGTTCGGTTGACATCCTAGAGTGGAACATTTAATATTTAAGAAAGTTAAGAGATTAATTGTAAGTGTTCCAGATCTGTATTTTGAACCGAGTAGAAGAAGATTTAGAAAAGGACAGATCCAAAATACAACTGGGCTACACACTCTTAGAAACGCGTATTGAGATCCAGACCAAGCAATCCAGACAATATTACAAATCAGTTTTAGAATCAATGAAACTGTAAAGCAGAAGATCATGTGGTAGTGTTTCTAGACACATTACTGCACATGGCTCCATCTTTGGCCCTGTGCTCTTCAACATCTTCATAAATGACTTGGATGCGGGACTGGAAGGGATACCAAGTAAGTTTGCAGATGACACAAAACTGGGAAGAGCTGTTGACTCCCTCAAAAGCAAGGAGGCCCTGCAGAGCGTTGTCCAATTACAAGACTAGGCAATCACCAACCCTACGGAGTTCAACAACAGGAAGTGCTGGATTCTGCACCTGGGATGGGCCAACCCTGGATGTTCATACAGGCTGGGGAATGAGATAATGGAATGCAGTGCCATGGAAAGGGACTTGGGGTTCCTGGTGGACGGCAAGTAGACTATGAGTCAGCAGTGCCCTGGCAGCCAGGAGGGCCAACCGTGTCCTAAGTGGCATCAGGCAAAGCATCGCCAGCTGGTCAAGGGAGGGGATTGTCCCACTCTGCACTGCACTGGGGCAGCCTCAGCTTGAATATTGTGGGCAGTTTTGGGTACAGCAATGTAAGAAAGATATTAAGCTCCTAGAGAGTGTTCAAAGCAGAGCAACAAAGATGGTGAAGGGCCTTGAGGGGAAGCCGTACAAGGAGCAGCTGAGGTCACTTAGTCTGTTCAGCCTGGAGGAGACTGAGGGGAGACCTCATTGCAGGTACATCTTCCCTGTGAGGGGAAGAGAAGGGGCAGGCACTGATCTCTGTGGTGACCAGTGACAGGACTCATTGGAATGGTCTGAAATTGTTCCAAGGGAGGTTAAGGCTGGGTATCAGGAAAAGGTTCTTCCCCCAGAGGGTGGTTGGGCACTGAACAAGCTCCCCAGGAAAGTGATCACAGCACCAAACCTGACAGAGTTCAAGAGTTCAAGAATGATACTCTCGGGCCCATGGTGTGACTTCCATGCAGGGCCAGGCGTTGGATTTGACGTTCCTTGTAGGTCCTTTCCAACTTAGCATATTCTGTGATTGTGTATGCGTCATTGCATTACAGAACCACACAATCAATTGCTCCAAGACAATGTATACTTTACCTACTATGCCTCTTCCTACTTGATCCTGTGATGATAGGCAGAGGGTGTTTGAAATTATCTCCTGCTACCTGATTCACGTCTCCTTCCACTGCCATTGTTGAGAAATGAACCCTGCTGTGTTGCAAATTGAGTGCCAGAAAAGCTGAAGGAGAAATACCTATGAAGGAACAGTAGGTAACAGCAGTGGAATTGTTCCTAATGAAGAGAGGCACAGGACCACTGAAAATATCACACCACAGGTGTGTTACTCTGGAGAGATAAACTGATGGGCTGTTATGAGAAGATAGGTATTGGTTTAAGAGAGGTACTGATTGATTTGGAAGTAGGTGATAGTAAGACAGCCGTGTGGGTATATTCATCCCCCAGGTGTCCATCATGTCCTTTGGAAGACAGAATTAGCATGTGTGACCTTGTGACACAACACTGAAAGAACATACTATTGCAAATCATTCCAATGCATTTTTATATTCATGCTGATGACATCGTGTAATTGTCTACATTCATGTGAATTTTACTTGGTTTCATTAAATTAATTGGTTTCATGAAATTAATTGGTTTCATTAATTATTTGTCTCTTTAAAAGGAAGCTTTCTTTCAGTGTTATTATTTATCAGAGAATATAAGGAAAAGTGCAATTCTGTTATTGTGCATGTTTCTCTGATGAAACACCTTCTTTTACTCTCCAAAAACTACTTCCTGTCTGATACCAGTAAGTGGTCATTACATCATCTTTATTCCAAATGTGATATAAATCCAGTGAGAACTGGTCTTCACTTTACAACTTTTAAAATTCTACCTCAAAATACCTTTAAATGTGAATCCAAAGGACGAATTTCTACAAATCTATAAAATACAATGATTCTTCTGAAAGAATAAAACAAATCCTCTCTCTTCGTCTGTATAGTCTGAAAACAAGTATGAGTCTTAAATATATCAATATTTATTACAAATATAATCCCAGAACAAATATGCACCATCAATGTAAGAAAAATTATTCACTTTCTGTATGGTTAAGACATGCAAGACATTGGGTGTGGTCTCCATACCAATACTCTAACTCTTTGATCATTAATTAAAATGATATTAACTATTTGTTAGTCCATTATAGTTAATTAATAATCAAAATACAAATAATGATCAAGACCTTTTTGGAACCTCATGAAGGAGTAGATCTATTGAATTTAAATAGGATCCCTTATAGGCTCCAGTATACTCCATTGTATTGTGCAAAGTGATGCCTACCCCACAAGAACTTCTCCACATGCATATTCTGGGTAATGCCATTGTTACTGGTTATGATATCAACATTAGTCTTAAGCACATCTGTAGAAGAATAAAAGTAAACTAATAAATTATTTCTAAACATATAATCTCTATATGTTGTATTTCTTATGCGTCAGTCTTTTTCAGGGGAAGACAATTTCAGTAACAGTATTTTCACACCATCATGTGAAATTTCTGTGTTAGGCATTTATGTCCTAATAACTTAGCATTGTACACAGATCTACCAAGACATTATGTCACTTCTGGGAAATTATTTTATTTAATTTGACTTTAGTCCAACATATTATGCAGCTATAATTGTATCAGCATTTTAGCTTGAACTAGGTGCCACAGCAAAACTTTATTTTAGAAGACACAGAGAACAATCTAATTAGTATTACAAATACAAAATAAATAACAATGAAAGTGGAAGTGGCTGGGTAGATCTATCTATTACATGAATAGACATAATAAGACAAAACATAGTATTTTAAAAACCCAATAATTATGGGAGTAAAATTCAATGGATATTTTATTTATCAATACTCACTATTTAGTTTAAATCTTAAATTAATGGAGTGCTAAATTAAAAACAGAGGAGAAAATAGAATATTTACTGAATCAGAATTTAGGAAGATCTATGGGACTTCAATGTAATGGTACCTTTTAATTAATCTCTTTATTTTCTGGCAATGTAAGGTGACATTCATACTCACATGATGACTTTGCATATGTGTTACTGAAGTCATACAACCATCATGGACAAATACATTTTTAAGATTCAATTTGTCCTGTGAATTAGGCGATGCTTATTATAGTTTTTGACAAACATAGAAAAGAAAGTTCAGGAATACAGGCCATAAAAGCAAGTTCCGTTAGTCTTGCTGGAAAACATAGTAAGAATGTCAATGTTGCAATAATCATGCTGAAATATCAATACCTTTTATTAGAGATTTACACAGATGAACATGTTTTTATTTTGACATTATTCAGGATTTTGTAAAAGGCATATTTTTTTTCTATCTGAATTAATTTTATGAATATAATTGAAATATAGCAAGATCTTATCTCCTGCCTGTCAGTGATAGAAAATTCATAGCCTTGCAGTTTTTCTTAATCTGTTTAATACTTTCTGAAATATAAGGAGTTTACTGTCTTTCCCCTTCCTTCCTTCTCAGATTTCACATTTATTCTTTCAGAAGTGACTGCAAGTACATTTGATGTAAAATTTTTTCCATTTTGGCTATACTATTTTCTCTTTAGACAATGCCCTTCCACTCAGAAGCCCAGCCTTTGTTGTTGCATACAATGTGCTCATCTTTCTTGAATGCAGAAGCAAAGTATTCCCTTAAGTTTTGGGGTCTGACTAGATTGTTTTTGGTATCTGTGTCATCAAGGTCATTCTCCCTCCCTCCTTCCTTCCTTCCTTCCTTCCTTCCTTCCTTCCTTCCTTCCTTCCTTCC
>JAWWMO010000121.1:95813814-95834718 GCA_035047845.1 Dendrocincla fuliginosa
CCTTCCTTCCTTCCTTCCTTCCTTCCTTCCTTCCTTCCTCCCTCCCTCCCTCCCTCCCTCCCTCCCTCCCTCCTTCCATTTTTTACATGCACAACAAAGCACAAAAAAATCTGACTTGTAATTCTTAATAGGAAAGAAATAGATTTGTACATAATGTACAGTAGGAAAAAAAAGCAAGAGTAATTTGGAAAAGTCTGCTCATCCTACATATACAGCATTGCATCTCTCGACTTCTTTGAGTCTCTCAGAAGAACTGATATTGAAAAGGAAAGCTGAAAAATTGCCATAGACACCAAAACTTAGTTGAAAATTATTTCTGTAGAAAATGCAAGTATGTATTTTTAAATTTAACCTTTGTTAAAGCTAATAGAGTAAAGCTAACACTTCAGTAATCTTTTTCCCCCACTGGATTTTATATCTACTAAGAAATAATCAGTACTATCACTTTTTATTTTCTGCTACAAGTGACTGTAAAACATATTTACTGTTTAGATTTACTGTAAGCTTTCAGACAATATTAGTGCCTGAAACATTTGCTCTGGTAAACGAAACCATAGAGAAAGAGGCGTGTTGGGAAGTGGCATAGTAAATTAAACTACAGCTAAGAGACTAATCATAATTATATGAAAAAATTATCAGAAGTAGAAATGATTCTCCTAATACATTAGTGTTCAGGAATTCAAACCTATAAATTGGCTACTACTTAAAATTACAGACTTCTTATTCTGGACACAAGTAAGTAATTAACTTTATGTTCCCTTCTTATGACTCTCAGGCTCTTGTCCTTTTAATTATAAGATCCAGAGGGTAGCTTTTATGTTACTATTATCTCTATTAAATTTTGAATCAAAGCTGCATTGAAACTTGATATATTACTCATATGTAATAGCCTGATAGCTTCTAAAAAGACGTAAAGTGCTATTCTGATAAAGTAGCCGGACATTTGGAAGAATGTACTTTAGTTTCCCTTTTGCACACACACAAACATTCACTATTTTAAATGCCAGACTGATCATTCTAAGTAAAAAATTATTATTTGGGTTGTCTATATTAGCAATCTCAACTTACTGATTTCTCATATGTTTCTTTATGTTTCTGGTTATGCTACCATAGGCCCAATTTCCACACTGAAATACTTAATAATTCAGTATAATATTACAGATTTGTGGAAAAACACAGTGAAAAGTTAAATATTTTCATAGCTCTGAAAAATGTATCATACATATATATATATAATAATACTAACCTTTCATAGACTATAAATATATTACAAATAGAAACTATATATTGCAGAGCTGCACATCATTGGCCTGTTTTGAAAAGATTTCTCATTGCTGCTTCTGTAAAAGGGAAACAAAAGATTCAACAAAAATATCAAAGAGGTTTTTAAACTAAAGTAAAAGAACTCTCTAAAATTTGAGAAGCTTTGAAGTGTTGAACATTTTCAATCTTAGCTTCTTTCCTGACTAATTCCTTTGATTCCCAGAGGTGCAGAGCAAACACAACATTCCTCAGCAGCCTTGGGTGCTGTTGCTGTTTGCACTTGCATTAGAAGGGCCTAACAGGTGGTAAGTTCTTATTAGAAACAATCAAGGAACATCAGAGGCCAGGACAAAGCTTCCCTCTTTTAACTTTCAGATGATAAAGATGTTACTCTCATTTCTTAAAGACAGCAAATATGCACAAGAAGGATTTTGTAGCTTAATGGTTGGAAATGGCTACCAGAACATCTAGGTTTTGGGTCCTGGTTCAAGGCATGCCTTTGCATTTCAAGTGAAAACACAGAGAGACAATCTGAAATCCTTTTGTAGCAGGGAGGAGTACCTATGCTGCCTCCCGTTTAGCCAGCTGTGTTCTTCATTAGACTATAGGGTCACACTCTCCTTTCTTTGATCTTCTGTGTCTGTGACTCTTGCAATTTTCAGGGTAGCCAGTTTCACCAGGAGAGGCACAGAGACAAAGAGACCTGCCCTCTGTGACCCCAAGGGGCTCAAATGGCAGCAGCAGGTGGGAAGTGAGCTGCCCCACTCCTTCAGAGGCATGAGGATACCCTGCACAGGGGAACCAGCAATCTACAGGCTCCACACAGGGAATGCCAGATCACAGACATGTTCTCAGCTTTGGCAAATGAATGGCTCATGTGTACAAATTAACTGCAGCAACTTCTGGAGACCTTATGCTGGATCCATGACATTATAATACAATATCTGTAGACTGTTCAACTAGATAAGCCAATCCTTCCTAAAGCGCTAACAGCACCATGTTACAAAGATGATTAAAATAAATGCATCAACGCTGTCTGCACCAACACACTGTATAATAAGTTCTACAGAGGGGGAAAGGTTACCTAAGACCTTTTATTTATTGCTATAACTCATACAAAGAGTACTTAAGCTGGCAGTGCTTGTCAAAACCATCCACAAAACCACTAAGTCACAATAAAGACATTTCTACTGTGCCAACCACTGTTAGGTAAAGGGGAGAAGGAGTATGAAGGTCACAGAATGAAAATAGACACTTGTGCACTAGCCAAAAATTCTCCTAATACTGAAGTTGTTCACTTGTGGTTTAACAGTTTTAGGGGCTGCAACATGGTCTTGGCTTTAGGGCTGGATTGAGTCCCTGCTGAGTATTGACTTTTACAATTTATGATGCTTGCAGCAATTGCATTGTTTAGTTTGTGTGATGGAAAAATGACAGAGAGAGGAGGAAATACAGCTAACCTTGGTATTATATTTTTTACCTGAAGAGGGTAACTGTTCAATAAATAATTAAAGAGTGTTAGCAGAGGAGGAAGATTGCCAGGATAAAAGTTGTTTTAATAGGAACCATACTGCTTTTAATACTGCTTGATGGCAAACATTTTAAATAAAAAGATATAATTTAGGCAAGCATTTGAATGGTGGCCCTGTTACTTGGATGCATCATATTTTCAGGTGGGTGATTTAAATAATTGAAGAAATCCCTGGCTGCATTGGTCCTTTTAATATCTTAATTTATAGGACAAGATTACTAAATTATTTAGTTCATTTCATGGATTTTGGCATTGAAGTAATAAGGAGCAGAATGAAATCACCACGTAGTTCTATTAATATGTATCATGAAAGGAGAAATTAAGAAATGTCGGAGATATAGAATCATAAGGAAAATTCTGACCAGAAACACAATTTTAACTTCTCCCAATAGTCTTTTCAGTCTCAAGTATACATATCTTTGCCTTATATTGTTACCATCTTTTGAAGAAAGACAGAAAGACTGAAAGAACATAAATGCCATAGGACTACTTTAGGCATGTTTTAAATACTGACTTTTAACAAAGCAGTAAAATGATCCCTCCATGCCTGCCTCTCCTAGTACCTTTTGATGTCCACAATTTTGTGCATCACCACTTTCTCTGACAGAGGACATCAGGACTGTTTAGAAGTCACAAAATATGTCTTGCAAGGCCTTTCCCCAAAAGTTGGGGTTTTTTTAATGCATGTGCCCAGAGTCTCCTAAAAGGCATTTATAGCATTAATTTCACAATGATGGGCACAGCAGGGCCATGGGAGGAGGAAGGGTGGTCTTTTATACTGGAGATTTGGATATCTGGATTTTACTCTACCTTTTGTTCAAACCTCCAAGGCTGAAACCATTGTGGAAGCATAATGTTTTGTTTGTATCCGGCCAAACTGCAGTGCTTGAGCACTTTCCCTGTCCTCTGTGCTGAAGCTGACATGGATCTCTGCAGAAACCCATGTAGCCAAAGAATTCTCTTAAAAAGTGTCTTAGGAACAGGGTCTGATTGCCACTACAGTTTGCACAAGAATTCCTTAATGCAAAAGACAAGTGTTGCTCCTAGCATCTTCTGCACTGGAAGATATTAGGAACAGCTACATATTCACCTTGCTGAATAGATAGTAGTCATGTTCTCCCTGAGGACCTTAGGTTTGCTAATGCGCTTTGTCCAAATTCAGCAGGTTTTCTTCCGGTGTTTCTGATCACCCAAGATCTGCTGATCTCAGCTGCCTGCTGGAAGAGGAGAGCTGACCCGCAGAACAGATAAAGGCCTTGAGCTCTGGTGTCTCATTTCTGAATTAATCAATCAGTCTATGGAACTGAAAACATATTTGTCTCCTGAGCCTTTGCCCATTGTACTTCAACTAGGCAACATAGCTTCTATAGAAAGAGCCGCATATATATATATGTGCTACTTTTGGCTGGGATGGAGTTACTTTCCTTCACAGTGGCTGGTATGAGGCTGTTTTTAGGATTTGTGCTGAAAACAGCAGAATCTATTGACAACTGTGGGAAGTTCTCATTATTGCTGAGAAGTGCTTACACAGCATCAAGGCCTTTTGTGCTGCTCATTCCACCATACCAGTGAATGGGTTGTTGGTGCTTTCATTTGTATTTCTGGTTTTTCTTGGGGTTTATTTATCATTGTTATTTTCCTTTTAATTACTTTTATTATTTTATTTTTTTCATTACCAGCATTATTATTATTTTCAATTTTTAAAACTTTATTTAAATTTTTGAACTGTCTTTGTCTCCAAAGTGGAGTGAGTGAGTGGCTGTGTGGGGCTTAATTGCTGGCATGGCAATATGAAATGTACACATAATTTCTTCATGTGGCGTTCATATATCTTTTCTTTAGATTTTCAGTCCTACAAGCAAAAGCATATTCTCCAATGCACCATGATTTCTTACAGCATCAAGGAACCTTGAAAGGAATATGGAAGAACACAAAAGGACTTGTGATCAAAGGTTATGATTCCATGAAAATTAAAGAGATGTATCTCTGATGTTTCTCATCAGAATGTGAGGTCAACTATTCTGTCATATGTAGAGTTGTTCTTGATGGCTGACTTTCAGCAGAGAAATGCTCTAGAAATTATTTTGTTTGGTCACTTTTGTAGGAGGCTTCTTCTCACATTGTTTCTGAGTAGGACCCCAGTGCAATGCCATTGTTTATTTTAGTCAAACTCATGTGCCAAGGGATGTACAGATATTGCAGCACAGTTTTAGATAAGCCATCAGATGAATGGATTTGCTAAAATGAAAGCTTATCAGATTAAGCTAAATATTTAAAGATGGACCAGGCTCCCCAAATCTACACCAGGTTGATCTTATAAAAACATTTCTGTTGGAAAATTTTATATAACTTTTTGTCTGGAATGTGTCTAATTCATAGACACATAATTCATTTTTACTATAGATCAAACATCTATAATCCAATTCTGCAAGTCTGAAACAATGGGAAATGTTCATGTGGCCCTCAGTCACTGGGTGGTGAGTTTTACCCCAACTAAGGTAAACCTCTGAACTAACATCAAGAAAGTCAGTTAGATGACTGATTTCTTAGTTTCCTGAATTTCAACTATAGAAGTGATGCACAGAGATTGTAGTGATGATCCTATATACTTTTCTGCATTATTACTTTTTTCCAACAAGAGCCATTAAAACAAATAATTAGCAATCTGTTCTTGGCAGCTGCACACTATTACCTCAGCAGAAAGGTTATAGAATCTGATTTGTGTGTACTGTTTGTGTATAGGAAGCATTTCTAAAATCAAGATCCATGCTGTGTACTGCTTCATTTCTGCTGTGTTACTCCAGTGCCAGCAGGAATATTCATCAAGTATGACCTTCATTTAATTAGTCCATTCAGTTTCCTCTTGGTATTATTTCTTACTACATATGTATGGGACCTACGTTAGTCAGCCTGCAGCCTCTAGTACTTGCTGTAGCCTGATGTTTTAATTTTTTTCTTTTGCTGCTTTCAAAAAATTTGTGGATTCTTTCTCTCTGGTTCTGGTTCCTCATAAACTGTTTATGTTCTTTAAGATTTAGGTCCATAAAGGCTTTAGGATGATGTTAGAAGTCTTGTTGGAAGAAAAAAATTCTTCTGCAAATACAAGCACAGTAATGTATTTCACACAGGCTTTTTACTGAGCAAGAATAACAACAGGTGCAAAGCAACACCAACTCCAACTTCTACTTTCTCATGTAAACAGTGCCTTTGACTTTATGGCAAACATGTGCAAGACATTTGCAACCAGTTTAAGAGGGAAAAAAATGAAGACTGTCATTAGGACCAGATGACCTTAAGAGTGTGTTTTCAACTTCCCACAGAGTGTCTGAGCTTTCTAATTAATCATTTGGTTATGTTAAAAAAGGACCAGAGGAATATTTGTGTGAATTGCTCACAAATGAGGAAATATCAAATGGTGACAGAGAATGACAACATGAGTTAGAAAACAAATCAAGATTGTTGGAAAATTTCCACTACAACAAGTGAGACTATATTTACATTGAAAATGCAAATATGTGTCCATGTAGATATCAGAACTTCTTAGAAGCCTCAGAATCATAGGGCAACAATACCAACTGCATTATGATATCACATGCCATGAAAAACAGAAGAAACATATTATAACGGATATTTTTGGAGTGTAAGTCATAGTAAAAGAATACAGATTTAGTTCCTATGTAGACAACTCTGGAGGTATAAAATTAGCTGTTTTAAAGATTTTGACTGCATTGAACATAAACACAACCTTTCTGCATGACCAGCTTTCTTCACAAGCCCTGGGAACAGCTCTCTAATGTCACTTCCAGTCCAAACTAAAAAGACATGAATCTTATGTTTGCTTTTCTGTCATCACAGATTCTTGACCACCTAAGGCCTCTTTTCCAGCAGTGGTCATAGCAATTTGACTTGCTGAAACACATCGAGAAAGGCTGAGCCAGACTTCCTGCTCCCTCAGTTGGGCAGAAAGCGGCAAAAAAAAAGAAAAGTGTGAAATAATCAAAACAGCTGAGAAAACACAACACAGTCTCCTTGGTAAAATTATTTTTGTTCTTTGAAAGCAAAGAGTTGTGTTTTGGGATCTGCTATATACAGAATGTGGCTGAAAAATGCTTTTCCTTTACAGAGGCCCCAACTCTGCCACTTTTAACTCTGAGCAGTAGAGCAAACATGCACACACACAGTCATACTTAGAAAAAAAGTGTGGTTTAGTTAGAATGTTTTATTTCAGCAACATCCTATATATCACTACTTTTAAAGTGACAATAGGCATGAACAAGTCTGCGAAGAGCAGTGCCCCAAAGTCCCCTTCCCTGAGTGAGCAGCTATATACCACTGCACTAGGAAACCAAGGACACACAGAATTCTCTTCTTGCCACTCCCCCCTCACGTTGAGAACTTTGCATCCTTCTGTGCAGAAGTCTTGATTTCAGCCCTGACTTCTCTGGACTTCCCAGCTACCTGCAGATCCCACTGAGGAAGGTCTGAACCCTGAACCTGGGTACCCCAAGTTGACATTATCATCTCTTCCAAACATGTTTGTAAACAAAACAGGCTGTGTGTGAATTTGATGGTCATCATTAGTTTGTGCTTATAGGATTTTGGTTTAAGGTGGTAGTTCAGTATCTGCAAATAAGTTTAACCTTTTTAAATTTTCTGGAGAAAACACAGGAGCTATAAACTTTCAGGTATGAAAGAGCTTAGAATAAATTCATGGGTCTCATCTTTGACCTTGTATTCCTTGGGTTATGCTTGTATTCTGCCTTAAATGCTGTGGTTTTTTTATGTTCAGGGTAATCAATATGCAGTAAGTTCCTCTGATTTTAACTGCAGACAAAACAGTGAACTGCTACACAGTTAGAGCAAGGACAGAAATACAGTAAGGCATATTTTTTCCCTATTTAACTAAAAGAGATTTGTAAGAGATTTAGAATTATGTAATGCCAAAGTGACAGAAAGCGCATTCAGCTTTCTAATCCTACCCTGGATTTCAATGCTATTTCCACCAGTGAAGACAAAATGTAATTCTACTGAAATCAGATGAGTTATTCTCAGGTATGTGGGTGGCTGTAAAGCATAAAGAATGGTGTTATGGCCTCCAGACATCACAGATTGTGTATTTAGTATGACAGGATATAAAAGTAAGAGTAAGAGTAGCTACCCTTTGCTATTTCCATAGTCATAATTAACACATTGAATTCTCTAATTATTGTAGCTGAACCAAATGGGAATAAGACAACTGACAACACAATGTTTTCCTCTCCATAAAAATATTTCCAAATATGCTTTTTGGGATTTAAAGAGATATCACAACAAATTTGTAAAACAAACAGAAGAAATGAAAGCAACAAAGAATTTTAAACAATTAGCCTCCTGTTTTTCAAACTTGTCCATGAGATACAAGTCCTTGGCTTGTATTAAGGTGTCAGTGTGTCTGTGCAAAGGAGGAAAGAAATGACCAGGTGGCTTGACTAGGAAAGGTGTTCCTGGTCTCCTTTCCATGGTATTTTCACAGAGAGTGTTTGATAAAAAGATGTTATAAATGTAGGCCCAGGAATTGAAGGAAGTAATACAAATCCCTTTTTAGAGACTTTTTCTGTCTACAACTGTTGCTCCCAGGAACAAGAGAGCAGTGTTAATGTGTAGCACAAGCAAACCTTCCAGCCTGACCTGTGCTCTCTGTATGGGAGAGGTAGTAGACCTGGATCCAGAACAGGAGAGACAAGAGGAAGGAAGAGCTGAACCCAGTGACACGCAGAGCAAAAGCTTTCAGCACTCTCAGCTATGAAGATTACAAAAATACTGGATTCTGCTGATGCTGG
Organism: Dendrocincla fuliginosa; assembly: GCA_035047845.1. Taxonomy (NCBI): domain Eukaryota; kingdom Metazoa; phylum Chordata; class Aves; order Passeriformes; family Dendrocolaptidae; genus Dendrocincla; species Dendrocincla fuliginosa. The sequence goes on from JAWWMO010000121.1 coordinate 95,822,428, forward strand.
CACTCAGCCATCCCCTAGTAGTACATTAGCAGAAGCCAGGGGACTTTCATTTTAAAGTCTTGTCTGAATATTGAACTGAACAAAGACTTCAGAGGCTAATGCTCCATGAGTCTTCCAGACTAGCAGCATTACTGACACTCACAGAACCTAAAGAAATCTCAAAAATAAATTACCTGGGTACTGAACAGAGATAGTTATGGAAAACAAAGCCTTCACTTTTAGCTGCAATTTTCTCTAAGAGAATCTTTAATTGCTTTGTTGAGCAATTCTGTGATGCAGACATGTAATATCTAACATGTGTTGGCTCGCGCAATTAAGACTTTTTTGCTTGTGCTTCTAGTACCTGGGAAAGTTGACTGAGTCTAAGTAACTGTTTTGTAATTTGTTTATATATGACAATAGTAATGGTCCAGATGTTTATTCAGTATATTTAAATTTGGTTTTGGGACATATCCAGAATGCAGTGGAAACATGGCAAGTTTAATTAATTTCAAATTTCCAGCTTATTTCCTCTGTTGATGTTCAGCCTGATGTTAGGAGTAATGTACTTTGTTGTTCTTGGAACCCAGCAATAGTTAATGTATTTGATACTTAAGTTCTTCTACTTTATTTTTCCTTGCTATTCTCAGATATAAACAAACTAAGTCTTTCAGAGGCATGAGTTCAAATCTAACCATGCAGTTACACCACTTGGAGTACGTCAAGGTTTGTCCCACATTTTCCTCTGAAATACTTTGTTTGGATTTTGGAGTCAAACTGATCCCTGTTTCATACTAGCTTCATTAATAGACATCTAATTGTAATATAATTGAGCAATAAAACTTCTGTCTCAGAGCAAGTTGCACGCACGTATTCTACTTCTATAGTTTGTAATCTTCCAGTACGAAATTCTGAAGCTATTGTCACCACTTTATTAGAGTATTTTATACTCCTTTTACATGAATGAATAATAATGACAACTTTTTTCTTCTTTGGCAATTAATTATCAAGCAATTTTTTCACAAAAATATTTTCTTCTACTCAACTAACTCTATAGATGGTCAGGCAGTATTAATAAAATTAATTATTTTCAATTTTGCCCATTATTTTGTGAATAATTTATCTGGAAATAATTGGTCCAGAATCTCGGATGCTTTTAATCAGAAGAGCTCTATTGGAACCTAGAGAATTTTACTGATTAAAACCAGCTGGAAATTTGATGATGGTGGCCATCGTGTTGAACATAATCTTTTACATGGTATTAATTTGTATAAATTAAAATCACTTTACTTTTTATCTTTTGTTAACTTTCAGTACTCTCACAACCCTGATGGTATCTTAACAATAGAGCATTCACTTGAGTTCATTTAGTTAGCTAAATCTTGAAAATCTTTTTCAACAAAGCATCAGTTGCTCAAGAAAACATACACTTCGACGAAAACCACAGACAAAGTGTGATGTTTTAGGAGCAACATAAGGACAATCCCTTTTATATACTGATCATGACACTCAGTGTCAATCATAAGTACCATGCTTGCAATTCCTGCTCTCCTTTCTGTAGTTACCATTGCAATTGCAAGATTCACAATCAAAATAACTTTGTACTGGCCTTCCCATGACACCACAGTGAGGAATAACAGATTTTAGTCTCAAGTGTTTCTATTCTACCAGTAACAAATGCAGTCACTGAGAAGCTGCTCCTGTGGATAGTAGGTGGATCAACATCTCAGCATGTGCATTATCTAACGAAAGTGGGTGATCATTTTAGCACGTCATTCAGAAAAGATCACAAAATTCAGATTGTGAGCTTTCTGGGTAATGCTCTAACTTGTAAGCAGGCTAGCAAAAGTAAAGGGCTGAATTGTGGAGATTTCGGTTATACTGTAAAAGCCATTTAAGTAAAAATGGAAAAATAAAGAATTTAAGAGGAGTGAAAAGTTATTTTTGACCAAAACTTTTGGAAGAAAAGGTAATGTTCTCCTTCATTAAATTGTAATATATCTTCTCTCCTATCCTTTCTGTCAGCAACAACAATGGTGAAACCAAACTAAGCTGCATGAGGAACTTTTAACAGCATTTTTAAGGCCCCGTTTTCACTTCAGTGGGAAGGACAATATTCCTGCAAGGAACAGCTAAGATTGAAAGTGGCAGAATGTATTTATAAATGCACTTCCTCAGTTTTATTCAGGAAGTTGGAAAAAACAGGGAGCTACTCGCTACTCAGCCTCACTTCTGTCCTGAAAAAATGCTAAATCTTATCCCCCATAAAATCATTTACAAGTACAGAAAGGAGAAGATTATTGGGTGATTGGGTGATTAGCCAGCATGGACTGATCAAGAGTATAACTGATTACCTCCTATGTTGGAATAATCTGTGGATCTATTCATCTGTGGATGAGAGAAGTGGATGTTGCATATTCTGGTTTTAACATGGCTTTTGACAGTGTCCCACAGTACACTTGTATCCAAATTAGTATGTTATAGTCTAGATAAGGGGTGTATTAGAAAGGTGAGATGACAAGTTCAGATGGTATTCATTAATGGCTCATAATCTGCCTGTATACCAATTGTAACTGGAGTACCACAGTATTCTGCCCTAGGGCCTATTCTGTTTAGCATCTTTATCCATGATGTGGACGAGGGAGCGCAGTGCACTCTTTATTCAGCACTTTTAAAGACCTATTAAGCACAGTTCAAATGCATATCAGACTGCATGTGGGAAACTCTCTGCAGTTTTAGACAACGTCAGTATAAGAGGGACTGAAGTGAGTTCAGCAAAGGCCAGCAAGATGAAAAAGAGCTGGAGCACTTGTGCTGTGAGGAGAAGTTGTCCTCACGCATCCAACAGCTTCAGGGAGGGTGTGCCTGAAGACTGCATATCCAAGAGGAAATTTCTGCAAAAAGAGACAGGCTGGTAGGTTGACTAGAGACAATTGTCTTAAATTAAAACAGAGTAAGTTCACAGTGGATGAATGGAAAATAATATTCACAGTGAGGACAAAAAATCAGTGGAGCAGGTTGCCCAGAGATGCTGCACCGTCTTCATCCTGCAGTGTTTTCAAGACTCGAATGGATGAACTCCTGAGCAACCTGACGTGGTCTCAGATGATCCTGCTTTCAGTAAAGGGGTTGGAATAAAGACCTCCTGACAGCCCTCCACCCTGAACAGTTCTGTAAGATTCTGATTGCCAAACATTTCTTGTTGACAGCTCCCATTGACTTTGAATGGCAAATCTACACACTATTAGTCACTTACAGAACTATAGAGGATCACACATTCCCTCAGGCCAACAGGTAGGTTAATAGATGAACTGCACTGTGCTAGATATCACACAGAACAGCACCTTCACTAGAATTATTTCTGGGTGTTTGAAAACAATTTGGCCATTAAAAGAAACTTGGCCTTTGTAGTCTTGAATAGTCAATTTCGCAGAGCAAAGAAGTGCAAAAATCAAACATCATAACATGTTCTCATTTGTGTCCATTACCTTGCATTTTTGTTGCTTCTGCGAATCAGCTAGATAAATCAAGAAGAGCTTCACTGGCACTAGAGTTATTTACAGAAAGAAGAACACATCATTATATTTCTGAAATAATTTCATTGTCTCTGACTGTATCATTCTTTTTTCTTATTCTGTATTTTTATTCTGTAATTTTATTCCTGTATTTTGAAGCCCAGTGTTTTAAAATAATCAGTTAAAGCTTTTCTGGTGTATTCTAATGAAGCATGCTCTTTCCTTTTTCTATTTTTAAGGGAATTACATTGACTCACTTCATTTAGAAATTTCTTCCTGAAAACCTTTTTCTTTCTGAAACCTTTTTCCTCTAAGTACTAATAAAAGTACAATGTTATAACTGTAGGTAGGTTTAGATGCCCCTCTAGCCATATATATACTTTAGAAATATTTTCTTTTTCAATAATAAAATTAGTATTTAGTTAGTTTACCATTAAGAAGTCAAGAATTTTTTAGTGCATACACCATCAATATCTTTTGTTCCTTTATTATTTTTTTAATTCCTAAAAATGTTGCTTCACACACATACACGCACACACATATTTAGCATTTTAATAAAATACACTTCTTCATCAGATAATATCACATTTGTCACTTAGTAATTTTTATGACCATCATTGCTGGGATTTTAGCAGGAATGTACCTTATGTTTTAGGGGAATTACATATTTCAGAACTAGTAAGAGTAAGAAATGCCATGGCATGCTAAAAATTTCATTAGTGAAAGTTCGCCAGGTGTTCACAAGGATATTTTCCTTAGGGGACAAAAGGAAAGTTAGAAAATTAGAGATTTTACAAATTGCAAAGTTGGCTGTTTCTTTGATGAGAATTGGGAGTGCAGCAGAACGTGGGTCCACAATTTTTCCTGTAAATAACAGGAAACCATTTTTTGGCAAGAAAGAAACACCTGCTGTGGGAAAATGGCCCTGGTTATCAGATTTGAACAGGAATCCAAGTTAAAACTCCCCAAAAGGTCTTAATTTTTATGGGTAATTTACTTCTTAAAAATGTTTTGTAATTCAAAAGAGAAACAGAGTTTCAATCAACTGACATACACTTTCAAGGAGTTTTCTCCAACTATCAGCAGTAACTGCCGTGGTAAAGATATTGCCCTACTTCAAACACTTTTTCAAAACCAGAAGTCACAAAAATTCCAGTCATCCAGGTAGGTAGCAATTCATGTGGAGGATTGAAATGAATTGTATCAGGTTAGAAATGCATGAACATAAATCATTCAGTGGGTTCCAGTAAGAAATGCGTAAACAGAGACCTATGGTAGGAAAGAGAAGTCTATGTCAAGTAATTTTAGACAACTACAGGTAACCCTACAGAAGTATATTGCATTTCACAATGATGTGAACTGCATAAAATACTTGTATCCAGTTGAGAACCTGATGCTAGAATATATTGCTTTTTTCTTTATTTAGAAATTTTTAAAGCCTTCTAATTTTTGTAATTATCTTATGGCTTTTGTCTTTCCAATTAAAGATAGCTTTATCTAATAGTATGAGGTTTTCTCAAAATACCTAGACATAGAATGAGAATAACTTGGTAGTGGAAAGAAATGAAAGACCAGAAATTCCTCCCACCAGTTTTATTGAATTTAACTTTCTTTTCACTGTATTTTTGAGGATTTGGAGTTGTCACTCGGAACAATTTTGCAAGTTTCATTTGACATTGATCTTACCCACATCAACTAACTGCACTCCAGTAGAATTTTGCCTGTTTCAGTGCCATAGATCTCAGGTTATTTCATTTCACTTTCAATGAGTGAGAATTTTCCCAATTACTCTGTTTTTAGAACTTGAAAGTCAGGGAGCTTTTCATCATAGCACATGCTCCATAAATACCTGATATAATAGTTTCAAGCTTTTCAGCTTTGAAGTTTAAACCCAAAGTGATTTTAACTTTCCTTTACAAATGCTGCAGATATGGACTCCTGTGCTACCTATAAGGAACTTTTTCCCTCTTGTTACCTTCTGTAACTGTTCAAGAACCATTGACCTCATCATTACCAAAGTAGGAAGAAATCTTTTTTGGAAACTTTCTAATAAGTTTTAAAAAACTTTTAAAATAATAAAAACATATAAAACCCATTAATTTTTACTTTTGAGGAGCAGTGAAGAACAAGCCCTTTTATTGTGTTCTTAAGACTGAGTTTCTTAAAAAGGTAGGAAAATATAAAAAACAAGTGAAGTAGCATATCCTATGAGGCATTTTATATGCAATGTAAAAACTATAATGACAGCTTCTATGGCCAAGCAGCCAACAACAGTGATACAATATCATGGATGTGTGCTGCTATGGTTTTGGCTAAGATATACTAATGCCCAAGGGGATCACAGAGAAGAGGTGTTTGTACACACAGTTATTAAAGATGAGCTGTCTCTAAATGACTTCCACACTTACACTTCATCTTTTTCCAAAAGATTAGTTTCCCTGCCAGCCACAGAGACCAGTACAGTTTTACTAGGTGGTCACCAATCTTAGACAGACCTTCGACTTTGATTTTATATCCTTTACACATGCATACATGCATTCCATGCTGGCATATAGATCAGCAAATATTGTAATGATTCCATGAGCATTTTTACAGACTTTGCTTGAAATACTTGACCTGCACTTAAAAAGATTGTGCTCAACATGTATATTCTTGGGTCCGAGAATTACATTTGTACATAATTTCAGAGCACTTCAGAGTACTTTTAGAAATACAAGAAATGTATCTGCATCTGCCTAGTCAGGTGAGGTTTTGATATTGAATGTAATGATATTGTACAGGAGGAATGAACTCCTGATTTTCAAGGAATAGAGGTAAAACTTGAATGTTTTATTCTTTCAGTGGGACCAGATTTTTCCCAGAGTCTGTCTCTTGTTTGTTCTTTAATCCCTATTGAATCAGCAAATCTCGGTGCCTGACTTTGTTCCATTTAAATTGCTTACTGCCTTCTTACCTCTTTCACATGGGTGATATATGTACAGTTAAATGTGAACTTCCTTTAGAGAGAGCTGCTACCTTTAGGTGGAGCTCTCTAAACTCACAGTCTCATAGAGTATCTTGAGTTGGAAAGGACTAGGAGGGATCATTGGGCCCAACTCTTTGCTTCTCACAGGACTACCTAAAACTAAACTCCATGTAAAACTGAGATGTCAACTTGTAGATTCCGTCTGGTTAAACATCATATTGACAAATTTCTGTGTCTAGTCATTTCTTGTGATGCAGTCTCACCTGGAACACGGACACCTCTTTGGGCACATGACTGAATGTCTCCATTAACCATGACATTCACATTAGTCAGGCACTGAGGTCACCCTTGCTAACAGATAAATGTCAGCATAGAAAATTCCACAGGCCTAATGTAAGTTCTACTTAGAACAGTGATGTCTGAAAAAGCCTTCTGATTCTCGATGTTATGGATTTTCTGTGTCAGTAAAAAACCCCCATCATTTAATACTTAAACACGGTAATATTTAATCTTCTTTTAGCTAAATGGAAATATGTTGTGTTTAATGAGTGTGTATTGGCTGCAGTTAACAAATATTACACATTACCTGCATTTTAAAGCTAAACCTGATGTTGAAAAAGTGTATAAAAGAGCACCATGGAGAAATAGTTCTTGTGGATCAGAGGAAATATGCATGTGTATCTCCAAACCTTGGGCACACGCAAAAAATATTTTCTGTTTTGGAATGCAGTGTCTGAACTCCTGTATCAATTATGCCAGTCAGAATTTGATTTGCTGTACCTTCAACATGTATTTCAGTAATACACCAGCTTAGGGAAAATACAGTAGCTTATCATTTATTACGCTAACAAACCCCCTTTTACTGGTTCCAGGAATAACTGTGTATTTTCAGCAAGAAAAAAAAAAATAATGTTTTCCTATGTAAATAATAGATAAAGAACAACAAAAAAAGCATAATCCAGCTATCTTCTCTCGAGGGAAAAATAAACTCATATAAGCCCAATTTGTGTAAAAAGATCCATTAGACAGGAAGCTAGTAAGCCAGAGTCCGTCCTATGACTCTGGAGGGAATCAGTTAATGTTGGGAGTTTGGTGCCCTAAATAAGAAATTGCGGAAGGAAGAAATTTAAGCATTTCATTATTTCTCATTAGCAATTTGCTCTAAAAACACTTTGTCTGGACAAGCATTTTACAATACTAGTGTATATGCTGGAAGAACATTGAGTGTTATAATAAAGCTATTACTGTCAAGAGGCTACCTTGTGACTCCTAGCACTTCCACTCTGGTTGTGTTCCACATCCCCAGTGGCCTTGTAGAGGTGTGTCATTATAATACACAGGAAAAAAGAGTAAAGTCTTGAGTATCATTAGTCTGAAGGTTGGATTCTCAATTTGGTTATGTACAAGGAGATTTCTAAGCCTCAGGTATGTTCTGGATACAGGTATGGTATTTCACCGCTTCTAATCCATTAAGCAAAGTGGTCCCTGCTGCCACATTTTTTAGGCACAAAGCTGTATTTTGAATGCCTAAAGGAGTTAAAATGCATCTCCTTTCTGGATAGCAAAATGTAGAAGTAGTGGGATGCTGTGAGCATGCTGGCACACTGTGTATGCAAATTCAGCATCCTCAAGCTTAAGAAAATGGGAAAGGTTTGGTTGCCATAGAGTAATATTCCATAATTATTTGTGTTTATGTGTCTTACTCCTAAGTTGATATAGAAATATAGAATCATGGCATCCCTTAGGTTGGAAAAGACCCTTAAGATCATTGAGTCCAACTGTAAACCTAGCACTGCCAAGTCCACAAGGAATATGACTGATGCAAAGTTTTCATGAAAATTACTTGGCACAGATTTCCTGGAAATGCAGAGACAATGGTACATAAAAGAGTAAAGGACTAAGTGTGTGATGCAGCTCTCATCAAAGTTATATGGGGATGGATCACTTCTTAAAAACACAATATGTTTGGGAGAGATTCCTGTGAAGCCTGTATTACAAATCAGACCTCCAAGGATGACTGTGCAGATCAAAGCTTCTGTGACATAAAGATGGAAAATCATAAAATGGTCTTTGATATTTGTGGTGGACTGTGCAACTACTTAATGGTTTTACTAGCAGTTACTGTACGTTATATGCCTTCAAAAAGAGTAGGCCAGGCTGGCCTTCCTAGGGAGGAAGCTTGGTGGTTTATCTGTTCTGCTTGCCGCATGCAGGGTTGCTCTGGGAGCTTTCTGAAAGGAGAGAGCTTCTCCCCTGACAGTAATAGGGATGTTTCATGGGACGATTGCTTTAAACTGTGAGGTGGGGTGGAGAGAGTGAAAAGGAAGGAGCGGAAGACATCTTAGCAAAGGAACTGTCCTCAGCAACGTCAGTTGTCTCAGCAAAGGAGGTTGCAGGGGAGACTGGGAAATAGTCATGCAGCGTAGCTTACAACCTAGGAATCAAACTAATGCTCAGAATACAGAAACAGGAAATGTTTTTTAACCTGGAAAAGCTTTTGAAGTTGCTAAACTGAAACCACAGTGGGGAAAAATGAACTGGTGCTGGACACAGTGGGGTTGCTCTGCTTTGTCTTTTCCTTAGTGCCAAGTTGTAAACACATGCATTGTGCCTTCCATGTTCTGTCAAACATAGATTATGTCTGTATTAGTACCAGATTATACTCCAGTGATGAAGACTACATTGTGGTGGAGAAGAAGTTTTTTCTCAAATGTTGATATGACTTCCAGTACTGAATTACTGCAATATCCAAAGCTAGCTCTGCAGTAAGTACTAACTACAGGGAAGTCCCACACTTGATATTTTAAGCATTTTGCATAGCACGGGACTTCACTCTGCTAGTCATTTTACCGTAGTAAATTGCCATTATTTTCACTGGATTAAAAGTGATAAGGACTAGTAGGCAGGGTGGAAAGTTTTTCTAATGCTTCTGTCTACCAGACTCATTCTATTTTTTCTCTCTCTGCAGACCTGCTAACCCTTGAAGACTCTTAGTGTGACTTCCTACATGTTACCCAAGATGAATCTGACAAAAACTGTATGTGTTGACCCTGCATAGCAATGTACAATCAGTGAGCATGCTCCACTGTGCTATGAACTGCAACCCAAGAGACAGACACTTTATCACTTTTGAATCATTGCTTGCTGACATTTCCCAGGCAATCCATGGCAGTACAACCATAAAGATGTACTGTGGCAATCTAACCCACTTCAGCATTATTGTCAGTCAGCCAACATATAGTGGCTGCCCAGCATTACACAGCCAAGCACTGTGTAGTCTCATTTCATCGTGATCCAGTCTCTACTGGCAACCATCTCCTCCTGCTCACTCTGCATAGGTACAGTTCTGCAGCCCTCAGAGCACTCTGTGCTGTGCTGTACTGCAAACAGTCTTGTGCCTCAGCAATACTAGTCTTCTTACTTATGATCTTCTCCACCAACACTACCTCTGGCTCAGAAAGTGACAGCAGACAAATTCTATTTCAACACTTGTTAACTGATGTGATGATTTACCTATATGTCCCAAACTGCTCCCTACAGCAAGTACAAAATTAGTACTTGGGTTCACAATGACTCAGTTTGGTGACTTAAATAATCTGTTTCCACAAAAATACAGGAGATGTAGAAATATGAAACAAGAAATTAATTCTCTTACTATTTGGTCAATCTGAATTTTATGGCTTGTTTTTCATTCCTTTTTCATTCCATAAGTTAGCAATTTCCCCTTTGTTATAACTTTTTACCCCTGTTATTTGTATTGATTCAATTTACTGTGGATCATTTCACTGATACCACTGCCTTTCAAACAGCACAATGCCACAAAAAATTATTCTGTATGCATAAGCACAACTGAAGGGAGGCAAATTATTTGCCTTGTGGGAATTACCACACAGGGACAGATAAAAATAAGAACCATTGGAACAGCTCTGGCTCTGGAGAAAATGCATGCTAATCCCATAGGAGGGGTGGATGGCTCCTCCGAGGTCAGGACAAACCCTGAGTTACTGTAGGACTTGAAGGCTGAGAAGGGTTGGTCTTCTGTCCTTCACAGACTAACATGAGTATATTTGATAAAATAGTATATTCTATAAAGATTTCCACTGTACATTTTCCATAAAATATGTGTAGTAAAAAGTAATATGACGATGTTTTCCCTTAGAAAAGTCAATGCCCTCATAAAAATAGTTATAACAGTGATCTTTTCTTGGGGGAAAAAAACCCACAACGTTTGGGTTTCTCGATAGAAAACAACTTTTCCTTACTAAAGCAAAATTTCTAAACATAAAGTAACATTATCATATGCCAAGAAAGTTATTTATACAAATGCTAATATTTTGACATTTAATTAGGATCTGTTTAAAGAAAAAAAAAATCATCTTCAATTTAAGTTATTCTGTAGCTCATTCTATGCACAAAAGATACAGAAGAATAATTTCCACTGTTCCTAGACTTCAGCAACAGAGAAAATGCTGCTGTGGCAGCATTTGAGGACCATTTTGGTCCACAAATGACTGTGGCAGACCACAGGCATTACTTCACAGCTTGCCTGTCAAAGGACATAACCACTAATATCTGACAACGAGGAACTAAGGACACAAACACGATGATAACTAAAGAAAATGTTACAATTTTGTGGTGGAAAACCTAATTGAAGAATTTGCCCTCCCACCACACTAAGAAATCTCTGGCTTCCTCAGATTGAATGTGGCAAAGTACCAAAACAAAGCTCCACATCTTGGCCTCCCTCTTGGTAAACTGAGCAGACATAGCTCCTTTTATTTCTTACTGTTCTTGCAATATTTTGTACAAATACTGTACAGCGTGTAAGTTGGGCCTTACCTACAAACTCCATATCACAAGCCCACTCTATACACAATTTTCTTACAAATCAGTCTATTATACCAATAATAGATAACTAATTTTCTCAATACTACAAAAGAATAACCTACACCATATACTTGGAGAGGGAACCAGAGTCTTCTGAATTCTTTCCTGTACCCTTTCCAATGGATTGCTCTACCACACCATGATGTATTGTTCCAATTAGGCAACTCTTTTCCAATTCATTAGAGTGAGTTAATGTTCTGACATATGTTCCAGTAATGTAAGAGTCCTTTTAAATTTAACTAGCATTAATTAATTCGATTCCAGCTCCTGGAGTTAGGGATACCCCAGTTATCTCCTGTGTGGAGGTTTGGATTGGCTCCCTGCCAAACCCAGCTGTTGGCCACACAGATCCACGCCCCACCCCCCCAAAAGACAAAGGAAAAAAAACCCCAAAAAGTACCCAAAGACAATTGTAGTAAAGGTATATATATATATATTCACATGTATTACAATTATATACACTCAAACACTACGAATATGCAGAATAAATCCCAAAGCAACACCAAAAGGGAAAAGGGGGGAAAGGGAAATGGGACAAAAATGGCTAAAACCAAAACAAACAGATACACTCGTAAACTCTGGGAAAAGCTCAATAAGTAACTAATACAATAAAATCTCACCAAAACTCCCCTTAAGAGAAGCAGATCCTTCCTCTCTGTATGGCTGGGACAGCAGCTTCTCCGAGAGGCCTCACAAAGATACGAACTAGGCCGGCACAGAGACCTGATGTCCTCCAAGCAGATGAAAGGAAGAGAGAGAGAAAACCTTCCTCCCCATTGTATATACCCCTGATTACATGAAGGAACGGTGTGGAATACTTCCTTAGTTATGACCCTGTTACCAGGGAAGGCCTAAACCAAAACCAAGAAAACTAAACCACCACATTCTGTGATGATTACTCTGCCACATTAAAGTCAATTCTGAAACCTGAAAATTCCTAATTTG
>JAWWMO010000121.1:95843651-95854040 GCA_035047845.1 Dendrocincla fuliginosa
GAAGTACAAATAAATAAGTGGATGTCCTTTATTGACTGTTTAGCTGAAATATTATAACCATTATTGCCCATTACAAACCCATAAGATTTTAACAAGGTGATTTACAATTCTCACTCCAATTATATTTTGATTTCCTATTCAGATTCACTCTGTCCATTTTTGATGGGACATTAGAGGTTGTCAAAGATTTAATCCTCCAAATTTGCCACTGATTTTTATAAAAAAGCAGCTCAACTATTTAATTGTTAAATATTTTCAGAAGTGTCAGAAAAAAGCTGGCATGATATGCGATGGATGCTCTATGCTGTAATATTCATTAATTGTCTAGAATCATAGAATGGTTTGTGTTAGAAGAGACCTTTAAAGGTCACCTAATTCCAACCCCTCAGCAAAGGGAAGTGATATCTTTAACTAGATCGGGTCACTCAGAGCTCTGTCCAACCTTACCTTGAATGTTTCCAGGGATGGGCCTTCTACCACCTCTCTAGGCAACCTGCTCCAGTGTTTCACCAACTTCAGAGTAAAAAAATTCTTATTTCTAGTCTGAGTATATCCTCTTTTAGATTAAAACCATTATTCATTGTGCAATTGCTACAGAACCTATTTAAAAGTCTGTTCTTAAAAGCCTCATTTAAGCAATGAAAGGCTGCAATTAGGTCTTCCTGGTGTCTTCTCCTCTCCAGGCTGAACTAACACAGTTATCTTATCCTGTTTCATAGGAGAGGTGCTCCAGCCCTCAAATCATCTTCATGATCCTCCTCAGGACTCACTTTAACAAGTCCATATCTTTCTTGTGCTGAGTCCCCCAGAAGTGGAAGTAGCATTCCAGGTGGGGTCTCATGAAAATGAAGTACAGAGGGAGAATTACCTCCCTCAGCCTGTTGGCCATACTTTTGATGCAGTTCAGGATACAATTGGCTTTCTGGAATGCAAGAGTATATTGCTGAGTCATGTCCAGATTTTCATCTGCTGGGTACCCTCAAGTCCTTCTCCTCAGGGCTGCTTGTGATCCATTCTCTGCCCAAACTCTATTTGTGTTTGGGACCACCCAGACCCAGGTGCAGTATCTTGCACTTAAATTTATTGAACCTCATTAGGGTCCTATGAAAACACTTCTCAAACTTATCCAGGTGCCTCTGAATGTCATCCTATCTCTCAGTCATGTCAATCAAACCATTCAATTTGGTGTCATCTGAAAACTTGCTGTGTGTACATTTTGATTCTACTATCCCTGTCATTGATGAAGACATTAAACAACACTGGTTCCAGTACAGATCCCTGAGGGGCACCACTAGCAACTGATCCCCACCTGGACATTAAGCTATTGACCACTACTCTCTGGATGCGACTATCCAGTTTAATTTCTTAACTGTCTTTTTGTGCACTTCTGTGTTTAGTAGGACGTTAGCTTTATGTGAAAAGATTAGCCTCCATTCTTGGTATCACTTTCAACAAAAAGAATATAAAATCATTAGTTCTCTTCATGCCATTTTTTTTTTACCTGTTCTGTTCAGATTAAAATCTTTTCCCCAAGGTTTTTGTGTGATTCACAAATTCATTATGCATTTCTAATTTGAACACTTCTCCAAAAGGATTATGGATCACCCTTACCTGATGCTGACATTGCTGCCGCCCCTGAGCTAGAGTGAATCATCTCCTGGGAAGACTGAAAACAATTTTTTTTAAAATACCTAGTAGTTAATTTAACTTTAAAAAGGCCATTGACCTGTTCAGAAGGAAAAGAACTCTTCTGACTGGAAGGAGGATGCCCAAGCCTGGGCACCTAATCTTCTGTATGTTGAAAATTGTGAGTCATGCACATTGGACCTTAAGTAACCACACAAAAATCTGTATGTGTCCATACAGAGTCTTCCTCAAGATGACACATAAAAATAATTGGACAACTTTGGCTTGTTAATATGTATAGAGTGAACAAACACATGGGGATACCAAGGTGCACTGGTTTAATGTCAGTCAGAAATGAAACTCCAAATAAGCCACTTCCTTTCTTCCCTTTCCCTCCAGCAAGAGAGGGACAAAGGCAGTCTGTGGGTTGAGATAACAATTTACTGAAAGGAAACAGCAATGGAATAAGAAATGCACAGTAAATCAGCAATATTAACAACAGAAGTATACAAAAAGAGAAGGTGCTTTTCACACAAAAGGTATTCACCCCTCAACTTAGCTCTTTGTGGTTGCTGGGGCAAAGATAAGATGGCAGACACTCTCTGTAGGTTGTGTCATCGTGGTGCCCAGGGACAAAAGCAAAGTGGTGGCCATTCCTGCACCCAGTGCCACGTGGTTTCCCCAGACAAAGACAAGAAGGCAGGTCCTCCCCACAGCCAGCTTCCTGTCCCATCTGGAAGCCTGAGACAATGGGACACAATGATGAACAAACCCTGGAAAGCTAAATAATCCATGTTGGACTGCACTGCATATCCACTGCACTGCCACTTTGGACACTGGACTCGATTCTGTGCAGCTGCTTCTGGCATCAGTGGTGCTGCTTTTGACCACTCCACCCTGCTCCACCCAGCTCCACTCATATCGTTTCAGTTTGGCTCTTTTCAGCTTAGCTTTGCTCCTTTCAGCTTGGGTCAGACTCGGTTGGGCTCACATTTGCTTCTCTGCCCTGTCCACTGTGGCTGCTCCCCACTTTTCATGACCATGTCCTGGAGCTGTGTTTGCCGCTTTTCAGCACCACATCTCCAAGCTGTGTCTTGGAGGAATGGGAATAGGACAGGTGGCGATGAAAGAGGATTGGGTGAGCAGGGTTGATCCTGACAACCTCCCTGATGGAGACAGGAAGATAAAGTGGCTTACTTCCAGGGGTGCACTCACCTTTTCTTCCCTCTGAAACCACGCCCTTCAGCAATGATGAGGGTGGTATAGAATAGCAAGGTAGCCAAACCTACGTGACACTAAGTTCCACTCCCTCTCTGCACCCAGGACACAAGGTGAGGATATTTCTGCTGAATTTCAAACTGATTTAACATATTGCTTTGAGCCAAGCAAAGTTAGAATTACTTCACAGCTTTCCTTCTTCTTTTCTGTCAATATTGGCTTATATGACTTCTAGTACTGCCTTTCAAGTTTCTGGTAATGTTGTATCTTGTATTTTTCCTGTCACAATTAACACCTCTTTTTTTACAATTGAATATGGTCCTTCTGCTGCTCTTTTCTCTGGAAAAGAACTTCAGTTTTCATCAACTGTCACATTGACAGGATGGGGTTGCGAGAGCTTTGTAACTGAATAGTCAAACACTTTAGACCTTCCAAACCTTACAGGGTTTTGTCATTGTGCTAGTTTTGGCTGGGATAGAGTTAATTTTTCTTCGTAGTAGATGGTATGGATCTGTGTTCTGAATTTGCAGTGGAAATAGTGTTGCTTTTGTTGTTGTTGGGCAGTGCTTATACAGCATCAGGGCCTTTTCTACTTCTCACCCCACACTACCAGTGAGAAAACTGGAACTACACAAGAGGTTGGGAGGGGGCAAAGCTGGGATAGCTGACTCACACTGACCCAAGGGATATCCCACACCATATGGTGTCATCTCCAGTATGTAGAGCTGGAGGAAGAAGGAGGAAGCAAGATAGGGGTGAGGAGATGTTCACAGTGATGCCGTTTGTCTTCCCAAGTCACTGCTATTTGTAATGGAGCCCTGCTTTCCTGCACTGAACACTGACTGGCAATGGGAAGCGGTGACTGAATTTCTTGTTTTGCTTTGCTTGTATGCACAGTCTTTGCTTTACTTATCAAACTGTCTTTACCTCAACCCACTAATTTTTCCCACTGTTACCCTTTCAATTCTATTCCCTGTGCCATTGGGGGTGGGGGTGAGCAAGTGGCTGCGCAGGGCTTGGTTGCCCGCTTAGTTTAAACCATGACAAACATAACCCACCAATTTCTCTATGCTTTTGAAAGCCTGAAAGTGATTTTACATTGTATGAAGAGAGATACCTTTTGGAAATCTCCCCAAAATACAGAAGTCTCAGTAAATCAGATATTTGTCCTGAACAGCTTTATGCCCCAGTCATCTCCAGCCAGAGTCATGCTCACATGGTGTTAGAAACAGCTGTTTGATACTAGGTAAAGCAGAGAGTAAAACTTCAAGCAAGACAGTGCCAGCAGGTGTACTCATTTACTGTGTACTTCATCAGTTCCTGCCATCAGAAACCAAACTAAATTTTCCAGAAATTGAAAACTTGAATCTTCTCATCTGGACAGAATTAAAACGGAAATTATTTGAAATCAATAAAGAAGAGGAAAATTGTTATGATACTGGAAAGTGACAAAATAGATTCTAATTTATTCAGATTACAGAGCTTTTGGAGTACAGAAATATGCCTTAATTCAAAGGAAACAGATGAATTTCTAGCTAAAAATGGCAAAAAACTGCCTTGACTTTCTCTTTGGAAGGACGGTTATTTTTTTACAGTTTTTTCAACAAGCTAAAATGAGCAATTTATTTTGTATTTATTTGCCTTCAGACATGTTTCTATTTATGGCCACATCATATGCTCAACGAAGTCTTAAAATAGTGAGTCCGGGTTCACAGGATGACTCAGTGGATCAGCATGTAGGAGAGGGCGAATGCAGCCATTCTACCGGGGGCAGGATGGCAGCAAGTGTGCCTCCTTACTCCCTGATGGGTGTCCACAGGCTTCTGTGGAAGCAGCTGGTCCTGTCCCAGTATGACATTTTGGAAATAGTCACAGTTAATATTTTACATCCTGTTGGTCTTATCAGTTGAAAGGCTAAAGGCTAAGTAAGCCATGGCAAAACATATTGTCTCAAATTTTGTGAGCACTGAAGACGGTTAAGGGAAAATCCTTCTATTACCACTGCTGGCAGCACATGCAGTATGTGGACTCATTACTACATTCTCTATTCAGTAATAGTTTATGGGTTGTGAGTGTCCAGGCACTGACAGGGGAGCTCCATGAAGAGGGTCCAGGGCTGTCCTGTACCAGACAGTCAATTCCAGCTGGCTCCAACCCACCCACAGCAGGGCATGGCTGAGCTCACAGGCAAGGTAGAGGCATCTCGGGGAAAACAAACTCAAGAAAGGGCAAAATACCACACAGAAGATTGTGAAGAAAAAATAGGTAAGTGAAACAACCCTGTGAACACCAACATGGGTGGAAAGGAAGAGGGAGAAGCTGCTTCAGTCACTGGAGTAGAGACTTCACTGCAGCCCATGAAGTGGACCATGGTGGAGGAGGTATCTATATCACAGCCATGCTGGTTTTGGCTGGGGTGGAGTTAACCTTCTTCACAATGGGTAGTATGGGTTCGTGTTTTGGATTTGTGTGTAAACACAGTGATGGTAATAGAGATGTTTTTGTTATTGCTGAGTACTGCTTACATAGAGCCAAGACCTTTTCTGCTTCTCATACTGGTCAGAAAGTTGGGTGTGCATGGGAAGCTAGGAGGAGACACAGCCAGGACAGGTGACCCAAATTGAACCAAAGGATATTTTGTAGGATATGACATCATACTCAGTATATAAAGCTGGGGAGAAGAAGGAGGATGGGGGGCATGTTTGGAGTAATGGCATTTGTCTGCCTAATTAACTATTACAAGTGATGGAGGAATGATTTCCTAGGGATGGCTGAACACCTGGGAGGTGGTGAACAAAGTCTTTGTTTTGTTTTGCTTGTATGCATGGGTTTGGCTTTCCCTATTGAATTGTCTTTATCTCAAGCTTCAGGTTTTCTAGATGTTTCTCTTCTGATTCTCTCCTCAGTCCCAGGGGCAGAGGTGTTAGTAAGGGACTGAATGGAACTTGGTTGCTGGCTGGCGTTAAACCATGACAACAGCCCATGGAAGACCCTCACACCAGGCCAGGTGGATATTTCCCAAAGGAACTGCAATCCACAGAGAGCTGCGTGATGGAGAAGGTTTACCCTGAAAGACTGCAGCCCATGGAAAGACCCACACTGCACCACTGAGACTAGGGAGGAGGTAGAGGAGTTGGGGATGAGGGAGTGAAGTTGATCCTGGGAAGGAGGGGTGGATAGAGAAAAAGTATTTTATCTTTTCTCTCTCTCTCCTCACTACTTAAAACTATTTTCATTGCTAAGAAGTCAGTTTTCCTCAAGTTGAGTTTTGCCCATGAAAGTTGAAGGTAGTTTATGTCCTCATCTTTATCTCAATCCATGAGCTTTTTCATTTTATTTTCCAACCCATCCTGTTGAGGAGGGGAACTGAGAAAGCAGCTCAGTAGTGGCCTGGCAGGCAGCCAAGTTTAACCTATCACAGACAGCTCATGTGAACACTACATTGACAAATTTCTATTTTAAAGAAATAAATTACTTCATTTTTAATTGAAACATTTTCCAGTTCTGAAAATAAAAGTCAACATTCTTGACCTAGAATTAGTATTGAATTAGAATTCTCAACTTAACATTAGAAAACTTACATCCTTGCTCATGGAGAACAAAGGTGATCTCCAGAAGACTGTTGGAGGGTTTTTCTAGTGTAGTGGTTTTGCATGTCACACGCATGCTATTGGAGGTCAGTATGTGCCAGCCTTTTTCAGGAACTATGTCCAAGAAACTGATTTGTTTAAGGCCAGCCATTTCCTGATGAGCAGGATAACTCAGTTTACATGCCAACAAAGCTTTACCTAGACTTCACATAACTTAGCCCTCTGCTCTGGTAAGGAGGTCTGCCAGGACTTCACAGTTATTTTAACAAATCCAACAGACCTTTTATGCTTCTAAGCATGTATTACGAGTGTACTTTGGTTATAAGGTGAGTTATTTCAGACAACAGTTTCTCAAGACACTTTCTGACAGCGAGGAGAGTGAAAGTTCTCTGGAAATCTTCTTCCAATTATTTCTCCATAAATTCTCAGAGCCAGATCCAGGTGGCCTAGCCAGCTAGCTTCATTATAGAGAATGTGGCATCAGGTGATTAAAAACATAATGGCAAGCTTGTGAAAGTAGCTTCAGGTGAATACTCTTGTGTATTTCATCTGTGAATCAATGCTCCAAAGTCTGTACAGCGAGGGTATGCATGTCTAAGCAGATAAATTAAATTGATTATGTTCAATTAAAATCCTGCTTCTGAACAGGTCTTTCTTCAAACAAATCTATTTTTTGTGCTTATGTTTCTATGAAATTCTTCTTCCAAACCTTGACAAGACAGATTGCTTCTGAGCTAATACTGTATCTGCTGTCAGGAATCTGTGAGATCCCATAGAAAAAAGAAGAAATTACTACAGTGTTATTAAAAACAAGCAGACACACAAACCATAGCATTGCAATGGGAAGATATTGTAGCTCTCACGTCATTGTTTTTCTGCGCTCTGGTGTCCCCAAGGAAGGTACGTATTGAAATGGACGTCATCAGTGCAGATGCTCAGCAAATACTTCCGGATATAGTTAAGAATAGACTGCTCTGCAGTACTTTTTTTTAAAAATTAATTACCAGGGTTTTTTTATATAAAACTATGCTGTATTACAATTCCTTTTTATTACGGAAAAAAGGTTCAAATTGCTTTTTCTTTGCCCTGTTTTTACTAAGTTTTTATAACTTCTGTGTATTTGGTATCATTGTTTTGCAACTAATGCTGTGGATTTGTACTAACTTATTATGTTGTTTATTCTTCTGTTTGAAAAAAAGGAAAAAAGGACTTTATCCACTGACAACAATAGCTTCATCTGAATATAAATATTTACTCTGAAAATACACTGTGAATAGTTGCCATACTGTTATGGTTAGTTTATTCAGTTGCTCATGTGTTTGTTTTTGGGGGTTTTTTCTCAGCACTACACAAGTTTTTCTATTCCAAATTTACATATTTGTTAATATTGTCATTTCCCTCTCTCATTCTCATTTTTAAAATTTATTAGGGAAGGTTTCTTTATGTACTTAACTTTGAGATCCATATTAAATTAGTGATTAATCATAACTGTTATATATTTAAAAATAATCTAATACTTACCCAGAAAAATATATGAAGAATTCTTTACACAGCAACACTGTCCCACTGGAAGCATAATAAGAAATAAACAGCTCCCATACTGCCAGTGAAATGGTGAGAGTTTGAGTAGGTCATTTTTTTGACAGACTGATTGAGGTTCTACTGTTGTGGTCAGCTGAATTCTGTGTTATTTTAAGAAAAATAATGAGATGATAATTTTAATTATAGAATCTATATTAAGTGGTCAGTTTACTAGTGAATTATTCCCTGAAAACCTATAATTTTCTGATAATTTTCCCTCTATGTCTTATGGCCACTATATTTTAATTAATCAGTAGGAGCTTCAAGGGAGGAATATATGCTTCCCTTCAGGTCAGCAAAAAACTTTGTCCAATATCATGTACCAAAATCTGGCTGGCTGACCATAGAGTAGACATTAACCAAGTTCATCCTGTGACTTCAAAGTTGGCCATCTCATTTTTCACAAACATGAAACAAAGGAAAAAATCATGAACCATCTTAACTGTTACTTCAGTACTATTTCACCGGATTGGTATATCAATATTTAAAGCACAGATTCATGAAAGAAATTAAAGTTTATGCTCAATCTATCTTCTATCACATAGACAGCAAAAGTGACCTCTGAAAAACTACGACTAAGAATACTGTTGCTGCAAATTAGTGTTTTAAGGTCACTTAAAGAATCACCAGGAAAGATATGAACAAAACAAGATTTAATGTAAAAGTGACAGCATAACAAAGTTTGTTGGCAAGGTTCATTCTACTGCTTTCTAGATGGTTAAAGCACACTGAGGGAAGCAAACAAAAATCCAAAATCAATCAATCCAAGGCTAAATAAACCCAAAACTATATATGTGGAGACTGGGGGTGGGGGAAGGGGGAGCGGAAGGGAGGAGAGAGGAGGGGAGTGGAGAGAGAAGGATGAGAAAGGATCAGGGTAAAAAGGGATACAGAAGGCCTTCCTGCTGGGTCAAAAGGACCAGACCAGACCCCCGTGTGCTAAACTCTTACATGACAATTGTTCATTAGTCAATTAGAAATGTTACATTTGCCATAAACCAGTAAACTTTTGAAGATTGCTGCACTTTTTGAAGTAATACTGTACTTTTAAAAAGATCAACAAGTAAATTAAATAGGAGTTTCACTGGAATGCAGAAGAATACTAAAATAGACAACCAGATTTGTTACCGGGATTTAATACTTCTCAAAACCTGTGTGTCTTTCAGATGCAGCAAAAAGTGTCAACACAGGTAAATATGAGATTACATATGCAAGCCAAACATTAACAGGTTATTTCACATGAAGTCTAGAATTAACTAGAATTAAAGAGGGGAATACAAAGATACCAGATAAGCTGCTGGAATAAGCCTCTTAGAAAAAAGACTGCAGTGCTTCTGTGAGTGTGTTTTGTAAACTGCCCAGATTCTCACTTGCACTAAGGAACTCAGTGAGAAGCAGGAACCAGACTATCATGGTAGCATAGCCACATGTAAGATGCTTTAGTTCTGTTTTTTCTGTGATATGTGTTGTAGTGGCAAATTCTATTGCAGCACATCTGGGCTGGACTTATTTACAGTTACCCCTTCCAGGCTATGATTGGTCACTCATTTCATGTACCCTTTTTAGCCACCACGTAACATTGGGTGTGTGTCTTTTGTTTTAGGGACAGCATGATAAAATGTTTTTTCTAAACAACTATATTGATATTTTAGTAAGCTGTTTTAGTTCTGTCTCTGTGTTTGTATCTTTATAGCTTATCCATAGTCACATCTATATGAAGTTGACCTATGCTATATTTAGCATATTATCTGTATGAAGATACATATTTCCTTGAGTAAACTGACCAGGCGTTCTGAGTGTGACATCAGATTAAAAATATTGCGAGCAGTGTTTTCACTAACTGAGGACTTCAAGTTATGTTATTAGAAATTATTGGTATGTAAAAAGAAATACACAGTCATTTCCCAGTGGATTTGTTTCCATAGCAATGAGAAGGTTATGATGTTAGCAAATTTGGGTTTTCATCCAGTTCCTTAAAACACCTTTTGCAACTAAGCTTTTATAGTCTGCTGGGATTATTCTATGTATAGCAGCACAATCTATGACCATTTTTCTTTGAAGGCTATGATATAGGAGTGAGATTTATCTTAATTAGCTTAGATTTTTAAAATCAATTGTCTAAGTCTAAAATAATAACTTTAAGCTCCTTTTATACTCAACAGAAAAAAATCCACCACTTCCAGAGAAGTTCTTCTTATCATAAAATAAACATACAAAGTTGCACAGGATGAATTTTACTCAGTATCTAGGGCTTGTTTTAAGTGCTGTTACTTGGGGGTTTGTTTGTGTAGCCTTTTTTTCTGACATCTGGACACTCACAGGAGCCTGTTGATTGAAGTAAGTGATACATTACACTGGAGACCCATGTATGATT
>JAWWMO010000121.1:95854140-95890646 GCA_035047845.1 Dendrocincla fuliginosa
CATTTAACCCAAGTTATCTCAAGAAAAGTCAACCTGTCCATAGATAACTTCAGTCAAACATTGTGGAGAAAAAATCCCAGGAAGGTGACTGACTCAGATGATTCATCCTCTTTAATTGCAAGACTGACCTTGACAGCAACTCAGATACACTCCTGCCCTTGACAAGGCAACCCAAATATTTCTGAAGCCTAACTCTAGGCTTCAGTGCAAAACAGTGCATAATGACTTGCAAGTCACAAGAGGATGCTAAGATGCCATCTGATGATCCACAGGCATAGATGCTCACAGACCGATCTGAGCCCCACTGGGCATATGGCAGTGAGCCAAAGCCCGAGCTATTCCCAATTTCAGACCAGTGCCTTATTGAACATCTCATGAGATGGACTTGTTCAAAACCCCATGTGTGAACACATATTGAGAGATTGTGACTGGGAAAGTTGTGGGCTTTGAGTATAATGGCTTGCTGGGAAGTAGAGTTAGATGAAAGGGAACAGGTGTTACCACTTCAAATAAATTCATTTAGGGTCATTATTGCTGCAGTTTTTGGTTGTGTTCTTTTTTTTTCCTTCTGTTTAGGAGCATGGCAAGATACCCTTGAGCATTCACTGGGTGCTTTTACAGTGTTTCCTTCAGTCCAAAACATAAGTAAGATGGTTTATATTCCCTGTGCTGGAATTCCCTCTGGGTTTTCTGGGTACTCTGTACAAACGCTAACCTTTCACATCCAAGGATAACATTTCTACAGTATTTTCCCACAGAATTCAATCAGTAAATAAGTTCCATATTTCTGATTCGTTATGCTAAAACCTTTTAAGTTATGAGCCATTAAAAGCTTTCCTAGCAACTCAGTTTCTTTAAGGAATCCCACAGTCTGATACTTACACTGCATTAAGCTCTTTTCATATGATTTTTTATTTGGTTGGTTGGTTGGTTGATTGTTTTTAGAGACATGAGCTTCTCAGGTTTTTTTCTCCAAAGTGGAAAATCTTCCTAGTTACCCCTATTAAGTGCAGTGTGAAAGCTTTGGTCACAGTCCCACATTTGAACTAGAGTTATTTCTATTAGTTTGTGGTTATCTCCATATGTGGGCAGTGGTTTTTGTGTGATGTGAACACCAGCATATGGACTTAACTAAGAACTGTCAATCTTCATACATGGATAATTATCTAAATATATTGTTTTGATGTTTCAGACTAATAAGTCTTCAAATCATGCTATAACTTCTTGTATCTTTCCCATTTAAGCATGTTTCGCTTATTTACTTTTTGTACAGTTTCCAAGAAGCTTCTGAGGAATCTATTCATGTTCTTTCCTTCAACAGTGACTTTGATATTTGGAATGTTTAATCAGCTTAATTTCCCACAGAATTTTGCAGAGGTGTGTTGCAAAAGCTTGCATCACATTATTCAAACAATCCACTTGTATCTGAATAAAGGTAATCTTTCTCTACTACATTGACTTCAGAACATACAGAACGTGTTTGGATAAGATTTAGAAACTGGAAGCTGCCAAGGAAAGCTATGAGTATGACCACTGAATTGAAAAATGCGAAAATGTGTGTCCTAGCAAAAGAATTTAAAATTTTGGCTTGGTTAGCTTACTAAAGGCAATGGTATAGTGTAACTTGCCCTTAGACATTTCTAAGTGACTATACAAGGAGCAAAATTGTGATGGAGGACAACATTCCAGTATATGGAAAAATGGTACAAGGACCAGAAAGGACTCCCAAAGTTACATCAATTCATATTAGAAGTAAAGATGCTGACTTTTTAACAATGTGATTAACTACCCATTAAAGCACCCTAACACATATGCTGGAAGTGTTTTCTATCAAAAGCAGTTATTTTTTCTGAAAAATAATAATAAATTAATCATAAAAAGAGGCATCCATCAGTGAACTGTAAAGGAATGATAAAGGGCCAATGCTCACATTAAGAACTCTGATTATTGTCCCAGCTTCTCCAGTCTGATCATAAAATATGTTTTGGTGAAAGACAGTGAAAGTCAAAGTGAAAGGAAACTGCCTGTCTGTGCAGGTTTAAGAGATACACTCCTTGAGGGAGAAAAATTCAGTTTGAGCTCTGAAATGTGGAAGGTTTCTCAAGGCCATGAAAAATTGATGATCATTTTGGACTATGATAGTTATGTGGACAACTTGCTTACTTCTGTTTTCTCTCTAATATTTGTCCTTACTGCTAAATAGACAGTATTTTTATTCTAAGGAAGCTATTTGGCCACTATGTCACAGGTCATACCTCCTGGAAGGTGCATAAACTCAGGAAAAGTTCAATTTGCAAGGTACTGTAAGTCTTTCTGTGGTCTAGTGAAGGGCTACCAGGAACTCACCACAACATGATTTGATGTGAACATCAAGCTTAAGGATTATCTAGGTAACTGTGACAATGATTAAACAGCCCTCTGGTTAATGAGTCATGGCGCAAGTCTATGTTGTTTTCTTTAAGGAAATGGTTCAGCATAAGCTTTTTATTTTGCCTTGTTGTCAGTGTGTTTTCAGTGTACTTTCTCTTCCATACCCTCCTCCAAGACCTATAGTGAAATAAGCAGTCAACTTATAATTTGGGTAAGAATTCTCCTGGTTTCTTTTCTCCAGTAATAATTAAACCTTCGTTTTCTTGACTTATAGACTGAGTCAGTTTTCTGGATTTTTTCTTTTCTGAAGGATTAGTTTGTCAAATGGAAAGAATAGCTCTATGTTTTTTCTTTCTCCTTCTTTTTTATTTATTCGATTTTGGGGATGGGGTTTTTATTTGTTTTTAAATTTTTGGCCTTGCCTCTCACAACAAAGCAAGTTTTCAACAGCAATCTTCCCAGAATACATCAAGTGACTCTCATTCCCTACCAGCCTCTGATCCCTGTTGTGAATATTAAGATTTGATTGATTGAAAATCTATGATTTATTTTAAATAAACAAAACAGTTTTGGGGCTGAGATGATTTTTGCCTCTTGTGTTCAGCTAAAGTCTGCATAGAAGGCAACATATATACATCTATCTATATATGATTTGTTTGTTTGGAAGATTTTGTACTTCACAGCTGTTAGCACCCAGTTTGTCAGAGTATGGCAGTTTCCTGAACCTCAGTAGTGGAATAGATGGACAGAATGATGGCTCTTACACACCCTGATGTTGAAATGGATAGGTTGTCATTCCCAATCTGCCTTCTCTATCTATCAATCAGGGAGGTGACAAACAGTCCACCTGAGTGCCAATTCATTGTGTTGCATTTTAGTGCCTCAGTTTCACTACAAAATTCATATTTCTTTTCAGTTTGGAAGCTAAACTGAGCAGGAAATGAAATAAATGACTGCCAGGACATCCAGTTGTTCATACCACGGACTGAAACAGTAAGAACAACCTAAGGGAATTCCAGCAAATCATCCATTTAATTACACAACTGGGACCCATTTAGCAACTGGTCTTAGTCACTGCCCTTACTCTCCCAGTCACCCCAAGGAACTGCTCAGTGCGCAGTCTAATTCCTATAACATACATTCAGCAGCACAATGTGCTTTAGGGTTTTCTTCCACCTGACTATATAATCTTCCCATATTTCTAAAAAATCCTATGGTGTGAAGGTGCTACCCAATGCATCTCCCATCAGAACAGCAGTTATTTTCCTTCTGATAAACCAAGAATGTGTGATAATAAAAACTCTGCTAATCTCCTCTGCAAATGACTCTTAGGTTTGTGTTCCACTTCCAGACACACAGGGCTTTCTAATCCATTGAGAAACGAACAGGAAAAAAGAGATGTATTTTCTGCATTGGCCAAACATCACAGACAGATACCATATTTCTCCTCTCCAAAACAAAAAAATTCAACCAAAAACCCCAAACCAAATTAAAACAGAATACCCGAGAAATCTTAGTAGAGCAGGATTGGACTGAAGTAGAAGGAAGGGGAAGGCTAATGAAATAGTACACAGGGAATTTGAAAGTGGAGTGAGCTGATTTGGCATCCCTGTTGTGGTAAAACAAAAAGAAAGTTTAAAAAGGAAGAAAGGAATCACATTACTGGGAGATGAGAAAGAAGATAAGCAAGGGAAGTTTCCACAGAAAAATAATTAAGCGAAAAAATTAAAGTACCAAGCCCTGTCAAGAATAGTAGAAGGCAAAGGGGGAAAGGGTTAATAAGTAGAAAGGACAAAAGCAAATGGTTAATGAGAAATGTAGAGGGAAATGAGGCAACATATTTCAGTACTCCATGTTATATGTATTCCCATCACATTGAGTAACTGAGAGGCAAATGTAAATTCGAATGACTGAATAGATTGGGTAAAACTAGTCCACAAGTGTACTTAAAACATAAAGTACCCCTGCTAAATGCAGGAAGCATTGCAAACATGGATCTTTTCTAGGTTGTTTATTGTCTGCAGACAAAAGTTTAGACAGGCAAATAAGTCATGGATAATTATGGTCATTTTGAGGCTATTACCTGAAATGAAATCCACCTACAAGCTACACCTGATCAAATAGCTTTTTCATATAATATTTGTTCAAAGGTTAGTTTCCTTTGTCATATCAACCTGTGATGAGCCATTCAGGAACCTTTTTATTTCCAAGTACTTTTTGAATGTTCTTAATAGACACTTCCCAGCTTTCTGTTTGCCATTGGGTATTTGTGCTGTGTGAACAATCATCAAAATAACTTTGACATATATGAAGATGATATTTGTTGGTGAGACCTAACACACCTTATTTAAACGTTTTATTTCTGCCTGTTTTTAAGTAATGAGGAAATGAGTCCTGTGATCTCCCGGCAGTCCCAGGTGAAGGGCTTCGGGGGTCTCCAGAGGGCAGTTTGGGCACTGCAGTTTGATCACTACATGTCCATCAGTGAAGATGGAATTTTCATGAGGCGTTGGCAGCCTAAATCCCATTCACTTGGTGTTGTTATTCAAATAAAACCACATATATTAAAACCAAATAAAACGGATTATATATTTGGCAACTCCCACTTTTAGAAGTTTACTCATTGTAGATGACATGGTTTCTGATGACTAAGATTTTAAGATAATCTCCAAGCTATTCTTCTTTAAAATGGACTCTTTTGAGTTACAAATTGCTTTTTTTTTGCTTACAAATGATATGTATGTGGTTTTACTTTGGCAATTCTTACAAAATAACTGTTTCTTAACTTAGAGGTCTTTTTAAGCTTGTTGGGGTAAAATACGTAAAAGCTACATAGGTGCAATTATTTTGAGGTGGTACAGATTACTATTATAATAACAGAGAATTTCTTTATAATTTTAACTGTTTATGAATCACTTCTGAGGAGCATATCTCCTTTATGTTAAAATTCTTGCAAAAATGTGAAGTGGAAGAAAGTGAGAAGTGAGATTAGGCAAGTTTTCCTAGTCTTCTCTTACTCAAATTAAGAAAATTATACAAAACTACAAGAAAAAACTTAAAGCCCTCTAATAATCTTACACAGATACACATTTCTTTTGTGGGTCTTCTGTATTGCTGAAAATTTTGAGTAGGTATAAGTAGGCAATAAAAAATTGTATATGCATTTGGAATTCCGTTTGAGACCAGCAGGGTTACACGTGAGTAATTGAACTCTCCTGTCATGAGCCAGAATTTCATGCAGTGACCATCAGCCCATATGACAGGACTCTTCAGGCCTGCCAAAGATATAAGCTGATGGTCACAGCATAATAAAGCTGTGAAAAAAAAATTGAAGATTCTCCCCCTGTACTCTGCTCTCATGACACCCCAGCTTGAGTATTTCATCCGGCTCTGTGCCCCCAGCACAGGAAGGACATTGATCTGTTGGGGTGAGTCCAAAGGAGGACACCAAGAAGATCAGGGAGATAGAGCACCTCTCCTGTGAGAAAAGGCTGAAAGAATTGGGATTGTTCAGCCTGGAAAAGAGGAGTCTTCATGGTGATCTAATTGCAACTTTACAGTGTCTGAAGAGAAAAAATGCAGAGGGCCTGTTTAAAAGGGCAGTAGTGATAGGACAATGGGCAATGGCTTTAAGCTGAAAGAGGATCAGTTTAGGTTAGATATTAGGAAGAAATTCTTGACTGTGATGGTGGTGAGACACTAGAACAGGTTGCCCAAAGAAGCTGTGAAGGCCTCATCCCTGGAAGGCCGGGTGGGATGGGACTCTGAGCAACCTGATCTAGTGAAAGGTGTCCTTGCATATGATAGATGGATTGGAACTAGACAGTCTCTAAAGTCCCTTCCTACTCAAGCCACTCTATGACTTTATGATTTTATGATCATATTTTTATAGCATATGATTGCAAATTAAAATTCCATATTTACTTATATGACATACTTGTGTACAGCAATGGGACTGAAGACAGGCCAACATCATAGAGCAAAAGGTTTATCTTTTTAATTTTTCAGATTACCAGATGAAAAATTGGCATAGGGGAAAAAAGTGTGTTGTAAAAAATAAATCTAAAGGAACAAGCAATTCACTGAAAAGCCTGTATATAACACTCTATTTTAATACTGTGAAATGGCTTCATCTGCCAGCCAAGCACCAACTCAGTCCCTTCCTCACTCCTGAGAGACAGGATGAAAATAGAAGGAAGGCAAGAAGATTCATGGATGAAGATAGTGATACCTTAATACGGAAAGCAAAAAGGGTGTGTGCAAGCCAAGGAAAAAGAGGAATTAATTCACTGCTTCCCTTTAGCATGAGTCTAGTCCCACCCTGTAAAGCAGTGCTTCAACCTCTAACCTCTAAAATTTACTTAAGGATACAAATGTCAGAAGCACCCTTTTTCCTCCTTTTCCTGAGCTTTTTAATCTTGAGCTCAATATCACATTGTAGAATATCCCTTTGGCCAGTTGGGATCAAGTCTCACAGCCATGTTTCCCTACAAACCCTTGCCCACTTAATCTGTCACATTAACAGTCACACAGGGGACAGCTGGTAAATAGCCCAAGGGGGTTTTTTTTGCACGAAGGTGTCTCTATTAGGAGTCTTTTAATTTTCATACTCAGTTATGAGCCATTACTTGAATGCTGCTGACTACATAGGAACACACATATAAGGAGTCTTCTGTGAGTTGCTGCTGAAGAAAATATTCTGGTGGGACCTTGAAAATATCTGTCTCTCTTTAGAAACACAGGGCTAAAAGGGACTGCTTAGAAAGTGATGATCTTAAGAAGTTTGAGAGATACTTTACTCTTCCACATCTTTGACTTTTATTTTCGATAGGCTGAATAATGTGGCTTTCGCTCTAAGAAGAAATCCAGATGTATTTTTGAGAACAGATTGCCAGTTGTTTGGGTATCTAGTATAATTTTAGAATATTGTGTGATTTTGTCACACATGCAGAGCGCACAGGAACCTTCCCAAATGACAGAATATGGACCCCAACCTAGAGCATTTCTGGTCAGTTTTCTTCCAGCAAATATGTTTCTGTGGTCAGTAGCACAAAGAATTAAGTATTCTAAATTAGGCAAAATATGGGAGGTTACTCAAGTTTCAGGCTTCAGCAATGCAGTGCAGGATGGCAGCAGTGGATCCCACTCTGGGAAAGGTATGAGCTCTCACAAAGGTTAGCCAGTGATAGCTAAAAACCTGACATGCATGTTACCTCTCCATTCTTCAGCCTGGGTTTCTGACTTAAAATATCACATATTTCATTAACATAGTGGATCTGTTGACTCCCTGGAAGTGACTGCCAGAATATAACTAAGTAAAAAAAATGTTGAAGGCAGCAAATATGTACTCGTTCTTCAAAATCTTGCACAATCTGCTTTACAACTACTCAAATATTCACTTTTTTCTTTCCTTGTATTTATTAAATCATCTCTCTTTTTTCCCCCCCCCCCCTCATTGGATCAATAGAACATTTAAGACAAAACTATTGTAGGGCTTCTAAGTCAGGTTACTTTGCAGAGGAGGCATGCAGCACATTATCCTGATGAAATTCTGTGAAGTTCTAGTATTTCTTGACCATCTGAAAGTAGAAACATGCTTGAAAAGGGCCTTGTGAGAGGAGATAGAAAACAGCTAGTGGAAATAGAACAATCACTACAGGCAGCTGCACAGTGTATGCAAGAGCTTTTATAAACCAATGTTGCTGTCTGGAAAGAACTTTGATGTGAAATAAAACTAAGGAATCTGCCTCTCATCTTGAGATGAGGACACCAGTGTCCTCATCTCACCCCTTCAGTCATTTTCAGTATGCAAGCTACAAGTGTTCAAGAAGCCCTTTAAAGCATTTAACTACTTGATCACACCAAATCATGTCACCTTCAGTGGCCTTTTTTAAAAATTATTGTTGTACAGGAACTGAGACAAGATGTATCTGTAAAATTAAATTCACCACCTTCAAGGTTTGACTCCAGCCTGCATACCAGTGTTTTGTGCACTCTGAACATGATATCTCCAGAAAGAGAAAGATGTAGCTGTGTTGCTGTTCCCAGTGAGATGCTGGGAGAACAGGCAGTGACACATTAACCTGCCTTTTCTGCTTCCAGAACCTGATTACATCTTTGCTTTAGGTTGTTCAGCGGTAATCCAGCTATTCCTGTCACTGTTCCATATTGTGCTGCATAGATATTCTTAATAGCGGTCCAGAAAAAGGAACTGTCTTACAAGCAGAGCTATTTTTACCTAGAAGGACATTCTCAAATAAGAATATATTTCAGGGACATGGTGCTGGTATGCTGTGCAATCTACTCTATCAGTACAGTAGTCCTGCCAAAACTTAGCACAAAGTAATGCTCATTTTGTTTATTTATTAAACACTTTGATTTCCTAAATCCAAGCTACCACAAAACTGGTTTATAATTAGCAGAAAGACTTTCAGTGTTAAGATCAGTCCTTTCTCTCTTGTGCTTTTGTTCTGCCCTCCTGTTACTTATGTCCTGCAGGCAAAAGAGCCAACCAGAGGATGGCAATCTGTTTTCCAGCAGCTTTCAGAATGTCACAATTTGCTTGTGGTCCAGTGGTCCATGAGAAAACATCTGGTGGAGCCATCATGTGAGCAAATGAAAGTAGAAATGATGTTTTTCAGGCTGAGGAAAAGGTTTCTGCATTGGACTTGTGAAAAACTTTTCCTGTTTCTCCTGATTGAAAACAGGCAAGATTTTCATTTGAGTTTTTTTCTGACCCACAACAGGGCTGTTTTTTCCTTCCCACTTCCCTGCAATAGGATTTATTTAATTTGGCCTTTTAATTATTTCAGGCTGCTATTAAACATTTTAGTCCAATTTTATATTAAAAATATATTTCAAGATTATACGTTAACATGCAACATAATAAGGTTTTGAAAGAAATATGTGTGCATATGCTCATACAAACAAGAATTGATTGATTTTTTTAATGCATGTGAATATCAAGTGAATATATTCAGAATTTCTAGAGTATCACTGAGTTTTAATTTAAAAAGGAAATTAAGACAAAACTATGCTCCTAGTACTAACTTTACTTCCTCGGATCACTAGTATTTCTTTTTGATATGCATATTAGCATATTTTATTGTGATAGTGCGTATTTTATCAAGCAGATCTTTGAACCTATCTAGTATATTATGATTTAAGAGATGGATACACTGTTGAATACATTCCAACAAGTCAACACAATTTTATTGTGATAATGGATATTAATGTAACAACAAGTTTAACAGTAACAACAAAGTACCTTCTCTGTGAACTCGACTGTTTGGTACATGGAGTGACTGACATGGAGTACACATGTAATGCAAAACGGGATTGCAGACTCAGTATAAGACAGAGGTAGATGGTTATAGACAAAGACAAGAGTGAAAGGAAAGGTAATCACCACAAAAAGGTGATCACCACAAAAACTTCTGTTTTGCATATGTCATGTTTTGATCCCAGCTGGTAACTAAGCACTACAGTTTTACAGGTAAAGCAACAGCTGCTCAGGCAAGCAAAGCAAAAGAAGGAAGTCATTCACCACTTCCTATGGGTGGTCAGGTATTCAGCCATCCCACAGGGTAGTGGGACTCTATCATGCATAATAGTGACTTGGAAAGACAAACACCATCACTCTGAGCATTCCCTTCCTTCTTCCCCCAGCTTTATATGCTGAGCACAAAATCACATGGTCTGGGATATCCCTTGGGTCAGCTGGGATCAGCTGTTCCAGCTGTATCCCCTCTCAACTTCTTGTGTACCCCCAGCCCACGCACTGGTGGGGTGGTGTGAGAAGCAGGAAAAGCTTTGACCCTGTATCAGCACTGCCCACCAATAATAAAAATATCCCTGGGTTATCAACACTACTTCCAACACAAATCCAAAACACAGCCCCATATTAGATACTGTGAATAAAATTCACTGTAATCCAGCCAAATCCAGGACAGCACGTCAGAAACTTAGTAGGCTTTTTGTTGTCTTGCAGATGGGAAAAATCAGTGGACATCAAAGATGGAGGTTCTTCAAACCAGGTAACAGTAACTTTTCTCCCTTCTTATGTCAACCAGCAAGACTGCCAACTAGTTTGTCCACTGAAACAAACATAAGATTTTATCTTCGTGGTCACAGTATTTTGCAGTTTTGTCCTCTCTTAACTGATCTATCTGTGTCTTCTTTTCTTCTCACATTTCAGCCCCATGATGCCAGTCTCTCTCCTTAACTCCTTAAATTGTCAAACACATACCATTGTGCTTTCTCTTATAATCCTTCCATACTGAATGTTAAATCCTTACAAATAAATACAAAACTAACTAATTTGTCGAGATTAGAGAGAAGCTTTCAGAAATTGAGATGGGAGCATGAGAGACTGAGCAAGAACATTAAGTGAATAACAAAAAAAGAAGTCTATATCCTAGAAGCTTGAGGAAGAAGAAATAGGTCCTGGCTTGGACGTGGGATCTGGAAGCAAACTGACAAAGCTGACTCTCAAATTACAAACTTTTCAGATGGAAAGGATGAGTTCTCATAACTGAAATAGAGCATTGGTTATGGCTGAGGGTAAGTGGAACATTGAAATTGAATTTGAAGTGCCAGACAGAATGAAAACCTTCATGGCGTACTCATTCTAACAGTACACACTCTCCCCCCCAGTATTTTCATATGTTATTTCTTCTGCTTTCTGGAGCTTAACAGTAAAAAATGTTAATCTACTTTGGCAGTTGATACAGTAAAATCGCTATCAGAGTATCTGCATGAAACTGCCTATTTTTTTTTCTGCATACATGCTACCTTTTTGGTATAGAAAAATAGTAATTTTTTTGACAGATGATTAATAGGACTACTTGAAACTACATTCTTAATTTTGTCTTGTTCTTGAATATTTTTTGTGACATGAAATCTAGCAAGGATGCAAAGTGGCATCCACCACTTAAGTCTCTGATGAAATATTTTATTTCTGGAATGTTTAGTTCTTTTACATTAGGTAGCAACTGTCTTGTAGTCCTAAATGAGCAGCAAAAAATAGATATTTTTTAAAAAGCTGTGGATTACTTAAGCTCAACTAAGAAATAAATGCTGAGTAATAATTTATTTAGTTTATCCAGTGCCACTCTCATGAACATTTTTTTGTTTCTTTGACAATTTTCTTCTGTATTTCAAATGTCATTTTCTTGCTTTTGTGATTCACTCTGTGGTTCCATATTTGAAGTGCATTTCAATCTGTCATATTCTGTGAAAACACCTGTGATGGTTTATCTCGTGGGTAAGCCCTCAAAGCTGCAAGCAAGGTAAGTCAAAAGGGGTCAATGTCTTTTATAGCAATGATCACTGTATAGTACACAGTCACCATTAATTCCCTTTTTTCACAGTTTATTATCCTATAGCTATTCCCTTTCATTCAATTGGTTTAGTCTGATATATAGCTTCTTTGGCATCACCCTTAAGCAAAGAACTATAAAAACTTTTATTTTTTATGCAGATATTTTCTTAACACACCTACAATCATGTTGGTTACTAACATTAGCAGCTTTGGTACAGCCAGAATTGTAATCTTGCAGATTCAATGCATGACCCCATTTGATTTTCTTAAATTATCATTTTATTTATTTGGTTTTTAATATACATACATAAACTGAAATGTAAATATGCTAAGTATTTGCTAAAGTTGTACGTATGAATTTTAGTGTCCATAAGTGTTAATGCCCTTTGGAAATTCTGTGACTCATGAAAGTGACTTGATTTCTGAGGTTATCCCATTTTTTTTCTACAGACTTTATAAAGTTCCAGTGGGCATGGATGAAAACAATAGAACATGGCCAAGTTTATCATCTAAAGCAAAAATCAGACTGATTTCTGCAAAGCTAAATTTATAGCACTACAAATTGAACCCCAACTCGAACAGATGGTAATAATTATTAATGGTAAATACATTTAATGAAAATAAAATAAAAGAATGTTTTGTGGCAACAAATCACCTGAGGAAGTCAGGGAGATTAAATTTATTTCATTGTCTAAGAATCTCTCAGTGTTGAAGTACCTGTTTCCAGATGTATTATACATGTTTGTGGATTCTGTCTGCTTTGTTCTTGATAGCAAAATGGAACTGAAAGTTAGAGCTGGACAGAAAATGACTTTCCCATCCCTAAAGAATTTTTATTTTTAGTATTTCAACATTTTTCCCAGACTAAACCAGGATGAAAAATTGGACTGTCAAAAGAGTTTAAGAATTGAAATTAAAAGATAAAGAACAGATTTTGTATAAGAAACAATAAATAGAGTTTTCAAGGGTTTTTTCAACATAGGAAACATATCTATAGCTGGCTATGATAGCTGCTGAGAAGGTAGATAGGCAATTATTCATTGCTTCAAATGATAAAATATTGGGAGCATGAAATGAAGCTTGCAAGTGGCGTAAAATGCATAGTTACACTTGAAATGCTTCTTTATAAGATGCTGTAGAAGCTAAAAGTTTGCATAGATTAAAAAAAAAAAAATCCTGGAAGAAATCCACATTTATTAAATGTTTGGTAGTCACTGAGCAATAAATTTCTGCATTTCAAAAGTTAGTCTGAAGAAGCAAAACTGTTTGAGTGTTCTTATATGGTCTCCTAAGGATTTGTTATTCAATACTTTTATTATGAATATATTTTTGTATTTTTTGAATATATTTTGTATTTTTATGTTTATCATATGTAATATTCACTCACACAGATGAACATTAAAATAACATCAAACTGGATTGTTTCCTTTCACTGATTTTGAAAAAAATATCTTTTGGAAGGTCTGTAAAATATTTTTCTTAGCTGCTATAAGTAAGGTTCTCTTAATAAGGAAAAATGTAGTGGTTTTTTTTTTTTTTGAGAAGATATTGTAATGAACATTTCAGAATTTCAAAAAAATGACACAAATAAAGGTAGTCAAAATTCCTCAGAAGTTTCCTTTTTTTGGGGGGGGGGAAAGTGTATCAATATGGTTAAATTGGTGTTTCTCAGGAAAGAAATTCTAATAAGATTATTCTAAACTATTTATTGGTTTATATTCTGGAGCAGTTGTTAATCTTTTAGCAATTCATTTGAATTAAAACATCCTCTTGCTATAGTGAAAGCATACTGAAATTAATAGTATACACTAGAAGAGAACCTTGTTGTCAGCACATTTTTTTATATTAACATGTGGCCGTGTCATGCACCAATGCTGTTGATTACCTCCATAAGAAATCAGAAGACCTATGAACATGATAGAAATTTCCTGATTTGGATGA
This sequence comes from Dendrocincla fuliginosa, assembly GCA_035047845.1. Taxonomy (NCBI): domain Eukaryota; kingdom Metazoa; phylum Chordata; class Aves; order Passeriformes; family Dendrocolaptidae; genus Dendrocincla; species Dendrocincla fuliginosa. The sequence goes on from JAWWMO010000121.1 coordinate 95,867,774, forward strand.
TAGAATCTACAGGTTGGTGTTCTATGATGTTGATCTTTCTGTACTCTTCCTAAGCTATCCATTATATGATAACATCAAGCTCTGTGGTGAGGTCAACTTGCTGGAGGGAAGGAATGCCACCCAGAGGCACCTGGACAGGCTTGAGAGGTGGGACTTTGCAAAACTCATGAAGTTCAACAAGGCCAAATGCAAGGGGCTGCACCTGAGTCAGGGCAGTCACAAGCAGAAATACATGCTGGGCAGAGAATATATTCAGAGAAGTCCTGAAGGGACGTGGGGATGTGTTGGTGGATGAGAGGCTGGACATGACCTGGTAATGTACACTTGCAGCCCAGAAAGCCAACTACATCCTGGGCTGCCTCAAAAGCATCATGGCCAGCAGGTCGAGAGAGGTGATTCCCCCTCTCTACTCCACTCTGGTGAGACCCTACTTGAGTCCTGTTTCCAACTCTGGAGCCCCCAGCGTAGGAAGGACATGGACCTTTGGAATAAATTCAGAAGGGGGCCATGGGGATGATCAGAGGGATGGACTACACTCTGGAAACACTCTGGACAAATAGGCAAACACAGCAGCTGAGTAGGTAAATTGATGAAATTGCGTAAAATAAAGAAATTTGCATATGCAATTTTACTAATATTGTCACATCTGGAATACAAGGATTTACCAAAATCTTGTCATTATCTACAAATAGGCACTTCTAGGGTATTATTCATCTCATCTCAAGTGTACAAACACCCAGTGAATTACACAGAAAAAGAAGCCCTCCTTGACTATAATAAGAATTTAGTGTGACTACCTTGCAGGAAGCTGTCTGGGTTGTGCTTTAAGTGAGAACAATCCCACCCCCTCTGTCTTGTTTTGGAGTGTGTGGCCCATACAGACTGTTAGTCATTGAAGAGTGTTCATGGAAGAATGATTAGAAAGCAAATGAGATGATGTCACTGTGCAGCACTCAAAGCACTCAGTCTGCTGCATGTGTCAAAGAATAACACATGGTGGGGGCAAATGGCAATTTGAAAGTAGCAAGAGAAATCATAATGAAACTGCTGAAAGTCACAATTAGATAAAATATAAGATGCATATCTTTGGCTACGAGGAAGTCTTATCCTGGGAGAAATGCACAGACGTTGTTGGTATCTGGGCTTTTTTCACTGAGATTGCATGACTTGGGTTAAGATCTTTTAACTTCAAACAAAAATTAATTCAAAGATGCTTTGAGAGTTTCCTTCTGATAGGAGATTGTGTTAGATTTAAGAGTAAATCTTTCTGATATTATAATTCCTTAAATTTTGAATCCACCTATGAAACCAATGAAAATATTACAAAATTAGTCAATAATAATGGAAGAGAAGTGGTGAAATCTTAAAAAATAAATCATTATATATCACTGGTGCCACATATAGCAAGTCTCTTCAGTAGTTTCACTGTTTCCTAGGCACAAAAAGATCAATATAGAGTCAGCATCCAGCACCATCACCAAGAACTGTGCAAGTGAGAGGTGGTATGGACCTCTTCTGATATGTGAGTATGATATTAAGGTAGCTTTTACATACATTAGGTGTCATAATACCTAGGGGTAAGATCAGAGAATAGGCAGCTGTTGGGAAAAGAGAATTTGACTTTAGAGACCAGCCTTAAGTCACAGGGTTTTTAATACTGAAAATACTCTTGTATTAAGAATGAAGTTGAATATGTCTCTTTAGTAAGCTTTAAATGCTGTGAAATACCAATATAAATCAAAAAAGCTGAATCATAGTAACTCATAGTCTTGTTTTTGGAGTTTATACTAGAGTTTACCAAAATTATTTGAGATGTCCAAAGTATTCCACATTTCTCTTCAGGACACTGTGGCTTTCCAAGCCCTGGAGTACATTCTCCCTAATTAGGTAGCTTTCCAAAGGTCACATGTAATTTGTAAGGATTTGGATAATCAGTCTCTAAAGCTGACTGGTAGTTGCTGGGACATAATGCAGTGTTCATGGAAAGCAGAGGAATCCCATCTTCTTCAAGGTGCAAGGGATTACAGCTGGGTGGGGATTTACCAGGGGACTACAACCAAGAGGGCTGTGACCTCCCCATTAGCGAGCACAAGCAGTGCTGCAAGAGGAAGGAACAGTCCAATGACACAGCCCCTTCCTGGCTCCCTCATCATCCCTGTGGCAGTGATACAAACAAAATCACATTTTAGGCAAAAAATGAGCCATGGGCTTGGATAGCATTGATTATTTAGTGTATTAACAGAGGGCAGAGTTTACATGCAGTATCAATTAGAAAATACTTGGCAATGAAAACAAGGCCAAAGGCTTTTCTGTTTTATGGCCAAATCCTGCTCACTTTCCTCACATGAGTAGCTCTAATGAAATCAGCTTGAGCTCAATGATTTCACTCCAATCCTTAAATCTCTCATAAGCTGTAGCTAAAATTTGAAAGTATTTTAAAGACAAACTTTTAACCTCTGTCCCTAGTTACAATTTTGGCTGCTTTCTTTATCATTCTCTTCTCAGATCACCTCTATCCAAAGGCTCTAAAAAAGCCCTCTGGATATTTTCTTCTCATTCTTTTTCTTTAAATACTATGATTCATATTTATTTCCCTTGATTCTGTTATAGGTTTCCTAGAAATTCAATGTCATAGTGATCAGAGCTGCTCTTTGAACTTTCCCACAATGTAGCAGGATTCAGAAATACTGAAAGCAGTCTCAGATTTTGTGCTAAAAGATATATTTCAGTCCCTTTCCTGTAGGTTATGCTGTGCCAACAAAGGCAGTGATTTTTCTGGTTAAGTGCAGCCACAGCTGGAGTGGAAGAGACAAGTCGTGTGATGTGCCTTTGGTTCATGGTGTTAGTAGAGGGTGTAAGTGCTCCTCACTAGGAAATACCTTTACACAAGATAGCAGTGTCTCAGGACCCGTTTGTTCTTTATCTGCCTTGAGACAGACCAGCTCTCCGAGCAGCCTGTGTGTGAATCCCCACAGTGGGGCAGTGCCTGTCCCTGACCCTGGCTGGAGGCAGTTTTCCTGATGCTATTCTGCTGCTGTCTCCTCTCTGTGCAGTTGGAAGAGTCTTCCTTAACATAGAATCATCAATTAGTTTGGGTTCAAAAGGACCTTCAAGATCATCTAGTTGCAACCCCCTCACCATGGGCAGGTAACTGTCCACTAGACCATGTTGTTCAAAGCCCTGTCCAACCTGGCCTATGAGCACTTTCAAGGATGGGGCATCCACAACTTCTCTGGGCAACCTGTTCTACTGCCTTATCACCCTCACAGTTTAAAGCCATTCCCCCTTGTCCTATCACTACAGATGCCTGTAAAAAGTCCCTCTTCAGTTCTCTTGTAGGCCTCTGTTAGGTACTAAGGTTGCACTAGAGTCTTCCTGAAGCCTTCTGTTCTCCAGGCAGAACAACCCCAACTCTCTCGGCCTGTTTTCATATGAGAGGTGCTCCAGCCCCCTGAGCATCTTTGTGACCCTCCTCTGGACTCACTCCAGCAGGTCATGTCCTTATCTCTTGTAACACCATATCCACCCTTACCAAGGAAAGCAGAGACGAGAAGTAATAACAATGCTGTTTATTCTACTTACTCAGAGTTAGCAGAAATTTGCCAATGGCTTTGGTTGCTATTAATCATAAAGTGCAACACAATTTTAATCTATAATTTTGCAACTGATTCAAATGACTTTAACTGTATTAAATTACCAGGAATTCCCAATCAATATGTTTGGTGAACCTCTATGCTACCATGTATTTGAAGAAGATTAACATCTAACTAGGACACGGGGTCTGTGGTTTGGTTTGGGTTTTGTTTGTTTGTTTTGTTGTTGTTTTTTTTAAGAAATACAAAGTAGTTATGGCAAACTAATTGGCAAAAACATTAGACCATTTTCTTCTAAAGAAGAGAAATGGAAACTGCTCAGACCTAACACCTTCCTAATACGTGATTTGTTGTGTAACAGTTCTCTGTGATTTCTTAAATTGCTTACATGAGCTTTTGGATTCAAGGAAGACTGAGCAACGGGACAAATTATTTTGTTGAGGTAATGTAGGAGAAAAAAAATCCAGTTTTGTACCATGCTTTTGGGTTTTGTGTTTTCTGTTACACAGAGAGATTTTGCAAACCTTCAGTTGAACTTTGGATATTAAATTCTGTGTAGTAAAGAAAGTAATATTTAACTGGAATGCTAAATATAGCACAAAAAGTTTCAAATGTCCCTTTTATTTGATTAAAAAAATAATTCCTTAAGTCTTAAATATTTGTGATAAATAATTAAGCTAAAATACTGGTTTTATTTGGGGATATTTCTTGCTCAAAATAAATTAGAAAGAAATAAAGAGTTAATCCATACCAGAATTTAAAGGTTTCTTGCAGTCAAGTTGCTTGCTTGAGCTACTGGGAGAAAAAAATATCAAATTGCATATAATAAGGGCCTAAGGAAAACTAGGTGCCTTGAAATCGTATGTTTAGAGAAATAGAACTTTTCAGGTGTGGGTTTTTTGTTTGGTTTGTTTGTTTTGTTTTGTTTTAATCCTGTTTTTCTTCTGTATCAGAAATAGAACACTACCAAATTCTTGCCATTTTGGAGGATCAGCTGCTCCCATCAAAGTCAGTAACTGAGACCACATAAATCTCAAAAGTACTTGTCTGGCTCTAAAGACTTTTTATAAAATGCCTCCAACAAAAACCCCTAATGGCTTCCCAGCATCTAAAAAGTTGGATCTCGGTACTGCTGTTTCTGAGAACTGTCCACCAGCTGGATAATGATGCAAAAGAACTCTCAAACATGATCCTCCATCTACAGGCAGGGAATGGAACAGTTCTTGATGATTTGTCTGCTTCTATAGCATTCCATGTAGTGGCAGGAGTTGTCTATTTTATTTAAATTGCCAGAAAAGCACCAGAGAGTTACTGTATTTGCAGTACTGCTGAGCTGTCTGAAGTCTTCGCACCTCTAGAACAAAGAAATAAGTCTCATCGGTTTTGTCTTATCAGCCTCTTTTCTTCCAGTGCATCACCATCTGACAAAAATACTTTGTCAAACGTTTATGTAGGCAGCATGGACTCTACATATTTAATTATTCTTTTTTTATCTCAGAGCTGATAGGCAGGCTTAAACCTATTTCTTGAACATATTATTTTTTCAGCTTTTGAAATTTCAGTGCTTTGAAATCTGTCTGTTGTTCTGGCAGTCTAAACTTTTACAAGCTAGCAGTTGTTACATATTGGCTTAAAACAACGCTAAGGCTTTTCATTACATCAATAAAAGCATTTCAAATCTGACAACAAGGCAATTCTTTGGACAAAAGTCCACTTTGTTGCATATATCTGTTATACCTCCCTATATTTCGTTGAGGTATCTATTCCTACTCATTTGCTTAAAAAAGCTTCTCTTCAGAGGGACTAATGAGAAAGTTACATGGCAAAATAATTTAAGTCTGACTGTTCTTTGTTTATGTTAGATCTGGAGCACTCTGGAGGCCAATCTCTAGCCAAGTTGAGACTGGACTGCTTCATGCTGCTGAATTTAGTGCATCCTGATTGTTCCAATCTGAGTAATTAGCTGCAGTAATCATCAGTCTTGAAAAAGATGATCCATCAAAATCATGTAAATCTGCAGTAAATCTCTATCAAATTAAAAGGTCAGGGCTTGAAGTTACATGCTTGAGATCAAAATAAAGTTTATAATTTTATGCATTTTTCATTTTTACTTAATTTTCCATCTGAATCCTTAAAGCAGGAAACCAGGCACATTCTAATAAAAGCAAAAATATTCAGGTAAATATATGGGAGAAAGGTCTTTTAAGCCATGGCAAAATATTCTTTTTGGTTTTGAATAATTTGGTTTCAGGACAGTTCCGATAGAAACAACTAAATACTCTAAATCTGCTTCCTATGTCTCTTCATCGACCCTAATTGTGAGTGAGCCCCAGAGACACTGGGAATAACAAGTTAGGGGAGAGGGAACAGAAAAAGAAATATAATTTCACAGGTGCTGAAAAAATCTGAGCCTGAGGCTAGCTCACTTACATTCTCAAACAGAAAAGGGATCCCACAGCAAAATACTACCAAGATTCTACTAGAAAATAGAACTAGAACTAGTACACCTCTGGGGAAGAATACAATTTTCAACATATTACTTTGGTTTGAACCAGCTGTAGTGGTTGGTCTGAATCATGGTTTGAAACTGCTAATTTAATTTTGACCAGCATTTGAATTCCGTTGCAGAAACATCATTGTTCCTTTTTATACCTGTGGATTAAAGCACAACTCTATTCCTGCTCCTCCTGTTGAGTGGTTTGCATGTGCTGTTTGGGGTTGCAATCTGCATGCACTGTGGTTGTCAGTCAGTCTGTCTCAGGGCTGTACACCAGTGTCACAGAGTGTCACTGTGCTGACTATGCTGTTAGGTCACCTCCCAAGGCTTCTTCCTGGAGAGAAGAGGTTGCCACACCATATGTACATCCAGAGCAAGCAGCAGATGATCACGACACCAAGGAGCAAAGGCAGAGTCATGAGAACATGGAAGATTGCACCATGGCACACACCAGCTGAGCACATACTTCCAGAGTGGCAGCTGTAGCCAGGAGCCTGGCCATGGATTGCTTGTGCCCTCCAGCATGAGTCAGCAGCCTCAAAGCAGCAAACAGATGCAAGCTCTGGTTTTATTTCTTCTCCCTCTCCTATTACTGGGGGCAGCTTTCCCTGTTTGGTTGTAGGCAGCTAATGAGCACTGGATTGCCCCAAGTGATTCTCTAGCACTACATTTTTCTCAGTAACCCAAATATGCAATACTACTGGCTTGGGAAGAGTGACTAGAAAGCTGTCTGGTTAGGGATGGGATCATCTCCCTGTACTCAATACTGGAGAGAGCACATCCTGAATCCTGTGCTCAATTTTGGGCCCCTCACTACTACTTTATCTCATTAGCTGATGAAGGTTCGGGAGCACAATGAGAAGCAGCTGAGTTTGGCCTGGAGAAAAGGAGTCTCAGGAAAGGCCTTATTGCTCTCTACTACTACCTGAAAGGAGGTTGTAGTGAGGTCAGTGCTGATCTCTCAGGTAACATGCACTAGGACAAAAGGAAATGGCATAATGTTGCAGCAAGAGAGGTTTAGATTGGATATTAGGAAAAAATTTGTCACTGATAGGGTTGTCAACTGATAGGCTGCCAAGGGAACTGTTTCAGTCACCACCTCTGGAAGTAATTAAAAGACTTGTAAAGGTGGTACTTAGGGACCCAGTTTAGTGGTGGACTTGGCAGTGTTGGGTTTACAATGGGACTTGATGATCTTAATGGTCTTTTCTAATCTAAGCAATTCTATGATTCTGGTACCTCATATTAGTATCTACAGCACAGACAAGGTGGACCCATACTGAAGGAGATCATCAAGTCAGAGTGACGCAGGGTTCTTCTCTGTGACCTCCGTGTGGCTGAGATCAGATTTTCAGTTTTACAGCAGAGCTTTGGTTGCACTGTTATATTTACTGCTTCTCTCACTGACTTCTTCCAATGCTAAGGAAACCAGCTAAGGTGGCAGCACTCTAGGCTCAGACCTGAGCAACAACTCTACAGTGCTAAAATAGGAACAGAACACAGGTCTTTCAAGTCCATCTGGACATTGCAATTATTGTTATTATTACTCTGCCTAGATTTTGATTTAAAAAGAGATTTTTTCCCGCTCCTGATTTTTGTAGTTTAAGACTCAGAGCTCTGGTATTCTCTTCTGTTCTTTGTGTTTTAAGTTTGAAAAAAAGAATCGAACCTGTTCACTGTTACTGACTGATTCTGTTAGCTCTCAGTGATATCATCTCTACTTCTCTTTCTTGAAACAAACTAAACTGGAAGCAGCTTTTTATTCAGTGAGTCAACTTTGCTGTATTCTTTTCCAATATTTCAGTTGTAGCTCTTTGCTTTGAGTATGTCATAAAATGTATATGTAAAACATGGAAAGAATATCTCCTTTTAAAACAATACAGTGTACTTTAGTTAATTAAATCAATGTCAGCTTTCCAACTGCATGATCTGAGCTGACCTGTATCAAATGAATTTAAACTGCACCCATTGTTATGGACTTTGGCATATTGTCATTGATTTATTTCTCCACAGTCTTTCTAAACCTTTAGGGAGGCTTAGAGGAGGTATTTCAGAAAAATCAGTGAACCCATCAATATGAGACAGAGAAGTATAGTAAAAATAGTGTTTAGGTTAGGAACACCAGCTGATTTATTTAATAAATCAAAGAAACAATTTAACTCAGTTGCCTCAAGCATTTACCCTTCAGGCATCATATATCCTTCTCTTGTCTAAGTTAATTTTTCTCCTTGTTTCTATTTGACAGATATATGAAATTTATGACTGGATACCTAGGTGGGGAAAGCTGAAATTCAAATGTACAGTGCAAATGATCCTCTCTATGGAAAATCAGACAGGGAGTTCACAATATCTAACTTTCTTGGCAGCTGGAGGATTTTACAGAATTAGAAGGGTGTCTACCAACCATCCCATCCGTAATGCACTGGGTCAGTATCAAATTCTGACAGTCTTACTCTGCTGGGACACTGCTCCTTTAGTACATAGGAGTTGCAGAAATGATAGGTACTTTTGAAAATCACAGTAGTAATTTCTCACATTACCTTCAGGGGCACACAATCCATGAAAGGTTGGAAAATAGATTCTCTGCCTTCAGGATTTCTCTGACTTATGCAACATCAGGGGTTCTCTCTCTAGATTTGTCTCATGTCCATACTCCCAGAAGAAATACTTTTTGGTCTCTGTAATCCCATCACAGAAACTTTTTAATGTTCTTAGGTGTCTGTGTAAGAAAACTCTGAACATATTATCAAGCCTGAGAAACAGCTATGGCAAGATGGGTGCCAGAGAACAAGGGATCTCTGGAAAGTATTGGAGGTTTAAAAATGACATGATCTTAATTACTCTGAAGTTTGCATGTTTTCATTTCTTTAATTGGAAGTCAATCCATGTTACTGAGACCAACTCCACTTTTTCAGATTGTTTGGCTATAAGCTGAGAGAGATGGTGTGTTATTGTTATGGCTAATTCTGCCAGTGTATTGCAATACTAGACAGAGACACACAGAAATGGTATTGGCAAGTTTCACATGAATGACTGGGGCACTTTCCTCTCTTAACATGCTTACTTGGATGACCCTTTTGAACTGTTCCTTTCAACTGAGCTGTAGTGTCAAGTAATTGTGAGCTTTTCTGAGAGTTGTGGGTATTAAAGGAAATCACTCAGCTCTTTGGTCTTTAGAAATTCATAGTGCATTCTCTGTACTGTGGTAGTGCTATAGTGTAATTTAATATTATATATTACCTTATAGAGAAAGTAGAAAAGCTTAGCGCAAAATTAACTATTCTCTCCCCCAAGCAGGAGACAGCTGGATTAATATTGCCCACTACTATACTGTTCCTGGGAGATACCTTCTCTGCAGTCACAAAGATCCAAGCAGACTGAGTGTTTTATCTGGATAGGACAGAAGTATTAAGCTGTGTAATGGATCTTCGACCTATCATCAACAATACCCAGAAAGTTTGGACAATACACAGAAAGATTGAAAAAAAAATCTTTGCAAATTTCAGGATCAAAGTCCACCTTATTTTTTATTAAATCAACAAATATCATCTACAACTACATTAGTTGGATCAGGCTCGAAACTCACAATGATTATGAAAAAGCTTCCTTCATAATGAATGAAAATGATACCTAAATACTTGTTCAAGATGCTATGGACATTTTCGTGACATTTAAAGCCAGCAAGTGTATTATGACTTGGAGCATTTTATTCCAAGAATACGATGAGTTACATCAGAGTAACATTTCTGGTTGGCATGACACTAATGCTTAGTTCTGTTTCACAAAGTTCAGAGTTCCATCATGCAGTATAAACAGTGAGTGAGAGCTTCAAAGTGTGGTATTATCAAACAATGACGATTCCATCATGAATCCACAGGCAAATTGGTCAAAAAGTAGCCATTTCCTCAGCCATCTTACAGTGGCTGAAAGACCTACTGAATGCCTTCTGCCTCCCTGCAGGGCTGTGAAGCTTAGACCCAGAACTGCTTTGGCTGCATCAGGGGGAATTTGCACCACAGGCATGCTCCTAGAAAAATCAGTTGAAAGGACGAAGGTGTTTGTGTCCCATAGAAGATCTGTAGCAGATCTATTGAGATGGCGCACTAAGGGGCTGGCAAAACTGGCAAAAAAGGTTTTGCCAACCCTTTAGTTAAACTGTCATCATCTAGCATGAAGTTAAACCTGACACTGGTATGCTCTTGTCTCATACATTAAGGAGGCATAGAAAAAACATTACCCTCTGAAATATCACAGCTGTGTTTATTTAGATTTATTTATATGAACTTTATTTAGAACTGCATTTCCTCAGTTCAATTTATATGAACTTACTTAATAAGCTTTTTGCCTTCATTTAGATATCTCAGAGGAAGACTGTGATCATGTGAGCATACCAAACAACTTCTTATTTCTTAAAACACTTTTAGCTGTTAGAAGGGTAGCTTTGCACTCTGACAAGACACATAAAAAAAGTGGTTTGCCATTTTCAAGGTTTAAGGTCATAGTAGTGTTGCTGTAAGGGGAAGGAAAAAAACTTTCCAAGACAACTCTATGTGGGTAAAGTAAAGAAGAGTTCTTTTACTTATAGGGTTTTAGGGATACAGAATATAAAGGAGTATAAAGAGTACATAAAGTATAAAAAGAGTATAAAAGAGTACAACACGTGTTGACAAGTAGCAGATAGAAAAGACCGGTGCTTGGATGAACTCACGGCCTCAGGAATACCATGTGAGCTCTTTTCCAAGCACCACCTCTTCAAAACATGCAGAGTGAATTAATCCAAAAGGCGTCCCTTTCATTTCATTCCCAGCTGTATCCAGCCAACCCCTGAGCCACTCTGCCATGTCTTACTGAAGGAAAAATAGCCTGCCACTCCCAGGTGAAAAACCCTTTCACCCACAGGCTGGGGACACTAACTCTTGCAACATCTGGGCCCAAGTCATTTCACCTCCCAGCCCACTATAAACAAGGGAGAAACTCCCTTTTGCAGCTGCTTCCCTGCAGCTCAGCTACCCCAGCTGCTCATGCTGGTACCCAGTTCCTATTACCGGTCTTATCTTCCTTCAAGCAGGACTTGGGGTTCTTGAGGTCCAGCTCAGGAGAACAAGGGAGGGGAAACATCTTCTCCCCTGACCTTAGGAGATCAAGGAAGGGAAACCTCCCCTTTGCAGGCACAGCTCTTCTGAGCTTACCCTGCTTTTTTGGGGGGCAGACACAGGGCACCACAACAGGCTGGGCAGCACAGAGTGTGTCTGTGTGTGTGTGTATGTGTGTGTGTGTGTCTGTGTGTCTGTGTGAGAAATATCAACAAGGTGTAAGAGCTGGGAAAAACTCCCTACGTGGCAGCATACTAATTTTATAACACTACTCAATTATCATATCTAAAAGTTGCATCCAATCTAAGACATATCCATACCCAGAACTTCCCTTGGGACCACCCCATGGCATGCCTCTCCTAGAATTGAGTTGGAGGTCTTAAGACCCCTTACTTTATGCCACTTTCCCTTATTGGAGCTTCTCCAAGGTTGCTGGACTTTGCTTTCTTGTTTTGACTAACATGGTATCTAGTTGTCTTAGCTCTGGTACATGTTTTCCAGGCATAATATTCCAGTTATTATCTGACTCTTAAGACAGCTAAACAGGGTTAGAGGTTGTTAGCTGCTCTAAATGTAAGAAAATACCTAGAAGTATAAAAATCTACAGATTCATGAAAACCCTAAGGCATCAGTAGCAATCCCAAAAGCCGGATGCATACTGTTCAAAAGATGTCTTTTAGATTACCTGCAACAGGATTCACCACAATTGCTGCATCACTTCCTTCCCAGCACATGCGTCAGGGTCTGTTACCACTCACTGCTCTTGATCACTTCTTGTAGTAAGAAGCTACAGCAGACAGTTATTGAATACCTCTGAGTGTTTGCTTACCTAAGTAAACCCTTTTCCTGTGTAGTAATTTGTGCACTGAGAGAAACGACTCACTCATTTTACCACCTCCTACCATTCTGTGATTTCCTCAGGTTTCCTCCCAAGCACTTCTGCTCTCTCATACTGTACACTCAACACAGATTAATCCTCTCAACCAGCCTTCAGATGTCTCCTATCTCAAAGGCTGTCATGAGCAATCCCTCTGGAGGGAAATTCCTGTTAAATATCCTTCTGAGTAAGTAGCTGAGTGTGATAATGTTCCATATGAAATTATGAGGAAAATATCAGATCTGGGACAAGAATTCCTGATCTGAGTAGATCTACAGTTATCCACATGGTTGAAAGTGATTTATTTTCCCTTTTGCTTTCCCGAGTATCTGCAGGGGACCAGAATACAAATCTCACTATTAGTTAGTGTCTCAGGGGTACCATATAGTCTTTCATCAAGAAAGGATAGCTGGTATATGACTTCTGTGCATTGGGCTGGAGGCTTTACAGTGTGTCCTGTAGTTTCTTCTGCTTGGATAACTGTGCTGAGAGATGATGTTCTGGTGCAGGAATATAAAAGCATGCTTAATCCAGGCATTCATTTAGACATTAGAACTAAATTTAAAAAAAAATACTGATAATTCTGGACATTTTTAGTTAGTATATCACTCTATGTATGGGGACTGTGTCTTTTTCTTCAGAGCTATCCTCAGAAATTGAAAGCTGAGCTTTTAAACTTTAATTGCTGTTATATCTGCTGCCAGTAAAGCAAAATCCCAGGAAGAACATAAGTTAAAATAATTTGAAGGAGAGTAATTTGAATCTTTAGCAAAAAGATTCTATCAGAACAGGGAGACAACTCCACTTTTTAAGTTAAATCTTTAAGTACATTATAACACTGGTGTGCAAAAAAAAGAGTTATGATGAGTCATAGGAATGATTCATTCATCCCCAGTTCTGGCTACAAGAAAATATGGATAGCATGTATTTTAGTGTCAGCAGTACTTTGGACAACAGGATATTTGATTTGTAAAACGAGTGATACAGAAACAAGGGGGAAAGCCAGTTGCAATGCCAACATATTATATCATTTTTAGTTGAGTTTTCAAAGAAAGTGATGTATGTGATCATATATCCTGTGCCTCTCAGTCTTCTTCACATCCCTCTTGTTCAGTAAACAGTGCTAAATAAACAATTGTTAATGTCTTTTTAATTGAAAATACTTCAATGTTTTTCATCTGGCAAAGAAAAATGCTTATATTTAATTTGAAAAAAATAGAGATAAAATGTGAAGAATAACCACAGAAACATAGGAGCAGAAGAGGATGGGGCAAAACCTGCACTTTGCAATTACACATAAAAATCCCTACTGCAACAGAGCCCCAGCACAGAAATCTCTATAACCCTGTGTTATTCTATTTTGATTTTAAAAGGAGAATGGAGAAGAGCAGAACACTCTGCAACTTTTGAAATGAGCTTTCTGGAACAGAGTACAAAGTGCCTCTTAAATATTCCTCATAATTGTGCCTTAAACAAGAGAAAGTAGAAATTAGCTGAATTCAGTGAAGGACCTGGATTTGTATAGTTTTGAGGAGGTGGGTATAAGCTGGATATATTAACTTATAGGACACAGAGAAAGATCATTGCTATCTCCTACAGACCTCAGTTCATATTTCATATTAAAAATAATGGAAATTTCTCCCCAGCATGTGTTAGAGCTGCCAGAAGGCGATGAGGTTTCTGACAAGGTCTTCACTTGAGGTTAAGCTGAATGAAGGGCATGTGAAGAGCTACTGGCCATGAAATGAGACATTGCTGGCCATGGCAGATAACTGTGGGAAGCCAAAGTTACAGAGTGCTGTTTCACAGGTATTTAATGGGTTCATGTGAAAAATGGCTGTATTTCACAAGCAATTGAAGGGGAGTGTTGGGGACCTTTACAGGAACAATTTCTTGAAAGAGCAGCAGTACTTGTGACACAATATCACTTATGCTATATAAAGCATCCCTTCCAAACTAGGCTATTCTATTATTCCATGATGCTCAAACACAGCGAATAATCTTTAAAAACACGAAAAAAATCTTTTTCCGGTGAGGGAGGCCAAACACTGAAACAGGTTGCTCCAAGACTGTGGAGTTTCCATTCTTGATATTCAAAACCCACCTAAATGTGGTCCTGGGTAGTCTGTTCGGGTGACCCTACTCTTAGATTGCTGGCCTAGATCATCTCCAGAGGTGCCATACAATCTTACTGGTTCTGTGAACTCTAAGCTGACTTGATGCTTTTGTGTATCTGACCAGTCCACTTACATTTTTAATCTTTATACAGGTCAGCTTACTTGGCTCACACTTGGATGATGTATGATTTTAATGTAGTCTGAACATACATAAGGATATGATTACACTCATTAAAACTGTCATAAATACAGTTTATAAAGTCCAGTATTTTCAACTGGATGAAACAATTTTTAGTCAAAGGGACTGGAAAGTTTATTACGGACCAAATATTCCTATGTCGAGTACAGGTTTGCCATCATTTTTCCTTTCCATGTGACATATCAGTTGCAAGTATATTTGTGATGTATTTCATGTAAGCCTTTCGGGCCCCCCAGAAAAGACCTCCAGTCATTGTAAAAGCAAGGAATCAGTTGTACCAATAGTATTCAGCTGAAGAACAGTACACACTAATTTTCTTCTGTTACTTCATAAATTATTTCATGCTTTCAGAGTTTTTGCCTTCAGAAGATGCATTTTCTTAACCTCATGTTTGACCAGGGTAAGGCCATATTGTTTTTTCACCTTTCTATACTTTCTGGCTCACTTTGGAATAGTTTTCAGTATGTAATACTATAACCTATGAGTTAGGTTATAGGTGGGCTGGGAGAAGGTTGGAGACTACATTGAAATGTGTGAGTGATGCAGATGACATTGGGGTCACAAGGAATTATCTGTGCTGGCGCTGGGTTCTTTTAAATATACAACTTGCTCAACTAAGCAAGGCCTAGAATAAATGTCTTCTGTCCTGTTTTCTTTTTGTTGATGTTTGGTTGGAAGCTGATGGCCTTAGAAAATAGAATTTGGATTGTGAGAGCCTTCGAAGTGAATCTGGGAATGTGAGGGATACTAGGTCCTAAATCTTGACCAGTGCCTGGGATTTGAATTCTTTCTAGCCCAAGATGGGCCTTATCACTTATTTAGAGAAAACTATGTTGGTTGTTGTAAACCAGCGGAGAACTAAAGTTCTGTGATGAATTAAATGTTTGAAGAATATCAGAATAGTTTGCTTTAGCTGGGGCATGTTGAAGTGCCTGATTTGTTTTAACATATTCATTTGTTAAAGTTTAAGGTTGGCCGTGGCAAATGAGTTAGTTGTAGCACAGCCTCTGCCGTTGTAGACAATTAATCTTTCTTGTAATATTTAGAGAGACAATGGCTAATTCCTTATCTTCCCACACAAAATCAATTCTGCATTAAATGGAGATAAATAAAATATCTTTAAGTTTTAGTAAGAATTTTGGGAAAGTATGTTCAAGATAAGGTTATTGTGTTATTCTGCTCTCTTCAGATTAGAATAGCACCACTATTCTGAATCTCTCTGAGTGAGACAATGTCCCTGGAGCCAGCTGGCTGTTCGCTGTGAGAAGCACGTTGGATTATGATGGTCACATTTTGAAAACAGAGGAATGCATATTAAAAGAAGACACACAGCATGCCCATTGTGAGAAGTTATATCAAATCTTTGTCTATTTCATGGTAGCAACATTTATTAGCAGACTCATTATTATCTCAGCATCTTCAACTAAACTACAAAAAGAACTTGGAGAAAGCTATAACTGCAGACTGCAATTGCTTGGTCTTACGACAGTAATCTCTTTCATAATAGTGAATCTTTTGGTATCAGCTCCCTCTCAAGCCTGTTTTCTCTCTTCAATTCACTCTAACTTTATAATTTGACACTTCTTTTTTCTGATATTTTTATTAATATTGGACAAATTATACCTATTTTTTTGAGCTGAAGGTGAATGCAGATGATCTAACAAACTCCACCGATTTCCTTATGTAGCTCTTACAAGATGTTGCTCAAGACAAGAGCTGAATCTGCTGACTCTCATGTATACAGCACTGTCTGTTACTATAGATGCCAATTGCACAATTCACCACTAGTCTGGATCTGAAAAAAATGCTCTATAACAGACAGCTACAGACTATCAGATGTTCAAATCTAGAGAACAACCAGTGAACCTCATAGGGGCTCAGCATGTACAGCAAACATTTACAGTTTTAACACTGATTTCCCTGTTCTCCTCAATACTTCCTGCAAATCTGACTCCCCAGGCAGGTGGTGGACTCACCATCCCTGCAGGTATTCAGGAAAAAACTGGATGTGGCACTTAGTGCTGCTCTCTAGTTGACAGGGTAGTGACTGGTCAAAGATTGGACTCAAATGGTCTTGGAGGTTTTTTCCAACCTAAGTGATTTTGTGATTCTGTGATTTTAACTTTCATGCGTTTATGAGGAAACACTTGCCTGCAATTCTCTGAACAGCTGGAAGAATAACCCATTTTCAGTTGTTGTAGATCACAAAATAAACTTCCACTGCAGCAATAAGGCTAACAATTGGTTGAGCAAGCTGACATTTTGACATCTGTACTCTCTACATACTTAGGCAGTGCTGTGTCAAATATTGATCTGGTAATGACATTTCTGAATTCAAATTAAGTTACCCTAAAATATTTCTGTGTTCTTGATTTAGGGAGTTGATTCAAAGGAGCTCTTGCTATATTGTTTGTCATCTGCCACTATGTCAAGAATGTGCCTGTGATGCAGACCAAAATTCAGAGCAGGGGATGCTTAACTCAGACAGCTCTGTCAGAAAGCTGCCTCCAAAAAGACAAGGTCTGCCATCAGTGACTTAAGCAAAAAGGATAGTGGAAAAGGGACATAACCTACTTTATTAAGTCTGAGAAACTTATTTTTAAACTGTATAATCTCCTTCATGCAGCATAAACTTGGATGTATTCTTCAAACACAGTGACAGATGTGTTTGTCCAGATTGCTCAGAAGAGTTATCTTACTGTCCTTGTTGGCCAATGTAGCAGCTTTTCTTAAGACCAAATAAGAGTATTTATTGAAAAGATGTTGATGTTGAGGACCTAACCAGCTTCACAAGCAGGAGAAGATGAAGATGGTGTTTGTGATTTATTAACTGAAACCAACATAACAAAGAATGTAGTGTGTAACTATCATATGACAAGTATTACATTAATTCGTCATCACCAGACAATGACCTGTGTGGTTGACACCACTGTTTCAGTTACTAAGATTTACAAGTTTTAATAGAGCTCACACAAAGTATGTGTCAGATAAAAAACCTGGCAAAATGGTAATTGTGTGTTATTCTTGGCTGGAATATTGTCCTGTGTATAAGGCACAGGACTGGGACTGAGGCATTGGATTAACTTTCGTTCTCTCTTATGTTCACCAAAATAGTTAAAGGCAGATTATTTACTCTCTTTGGGCTTCTTTCCTCATTTATGACATAAGAAAAATTGTACTATTGCTATCAGGGCTGACAGGAGGTTAAACTAATATTGCTAAACAAGATTGAATTGCATTATGTAAATACAAAGTATTACTATGATTCCACAACCAGAAAATCTTCTGGGTTATGAAACATTTCTGCATGTTCCTCTCTCTTGCATCCTGCCAAGTACTACTTCATGACATTGTGAGAGTTCTAGGGTCAAGCTATACTTCTTTATCTCAAGTGAGGAGGAGCTCAGTGATCATGAGCTGGAAGTCATTTTATGATCTTATAAGAATATTTAAGGAAAAAGTGATTCCTAGAACTCCAAAGAATTAAAAAGAAAAAAAAAAAAAACAAAAGCAACAAAAACCCCAAACAAAAACAAAAAAACCCAGCAGCCTAGAAATAGTCTACTGATGCAGAGTACCTTAATAGTCTGTTTTATAAAAATTTATGCTCTTTTAACATAGTGATGCAAATGCAACACCCCTGCTTAGAAAGTCTTCAGAGTCGGGAGACACATCAAGGAAACATCAATCTGTACTTGCTCTATTTCCTTATAATGCTCATTCCTTGAGTATTTCTTGTGTTGATCTGTATCAAAAAGTGATTTTGTTGAAGCTAGAAGACCTCCTAGAGTCTGAAAAGGGAAGCACTAAAATCATATGACAAATTAATTTGGGAGATAACCCACTATAAAATTAATTAGGAAATCCTAGGATTAAAATGAGGAATGTGAAATAGTCAATAGAGATATTCACGTAGTTGGTGTAAGGAAACTTGACTGCTTAAGTCATGGTGCTAGCCCCTACCAGAAACAGGACATTAGACCAGCTGCATCTTTGGTCTGACCCAATGCAGCAATTATTATATTCTTATGGAGCTGAAGGTAGACTTGGTTTTGTTGCTGACATTCATCTGCCCCAAACAGGCACTTTATAGAAGAATGAGAATTCTTGTCTTTACCTCTTCGGGAATATGTATAAAACTCTAAGATACCATCTGCTATTAGAGTTTTTCTCCTGATTTTGAAAAAAAAACTGAATAAATTTGACCTACAATTGATTGATGACTTATGGGAGCTGCCTGTGGCAGTGTAAGTCACATAAAGCCCCAGCAACAAATGTCAGAATGAAGAAGAACTTACTCCAAATCTGGGGGCATGAGCTAACCTGCTACTACTTACACTGTCTTTTGGGCATTTTAGTAGCCACAGTCCTTCCCTCTTTCCTCTAGTCTGGAAAGAGTTTGTGTGGATTCCAGCTCGTCCCTGTGCAAGTCTGTCCTGATCAGCCATCCTTTGCATGGCACAATGGCAGTGCCCACCTTATACCTGAGACAGTTTGTGGCTGATCCAAGGGTGTTTCATCCATTAGGCATCTATTAGATATTTCACCACCAGGTGGCATAAAAACTATGTAAAATATCACAATGGGTTGCAGATATTAGGATACAATTGCCTCTTGTTAAGAATATTTAAATACTTAGGGATTCTAGCTATCAACTTCGAATATTATTTTTTTTAAAAGTAGCTAATGGCTTTTAAAATTCTTTAATTTACAATTTATCCCATGAGACAAAGCCCATATATGAGACAAAGTAATTAGCTTTGTTAATCCCATTGTATCATATTCCTATTCATGTTTTGTTCATGTCTAAACCAAATAACTTCATGGATGGAAAGAAAGAGATTATGCTATATTGATTTGCATAGAAACACAAGCAACCACTTTAAGAAGAAAGCTAAAGTTCTAATATTTTCCACTGTTGAAAATGCATTTTATGAAACTATCTCTAAGCTATAATACAACTTCCAATGTAATGATAGAAACGTGTTCAGTATTATGAAATCAATTCCTATGTTCTTACCACAGGAAAACAGCTTTTTAGCATATCAGAAAGGCCAATAACACTTGTACTGACAAGTGTTATTGGCAAGAAAACAGAAGGTCTGAGATGGCAGACATAAATTCTGTGATGAATAAAGAGATTTTCCTCCAATTAGATTCTTGACATAACTCCTTGTAGCTTTGTGGGGCTCTTTCCCACCTTGCTTTCTTGGTCTGGATGTAAATGTCACATACATGTTGCCACAGTGACAGTAGGCCAAACTCCTGTGTCTTCTTTTGGCAAATCTTTTTCCTGCTGCTTCCTTTTTTCATTTCTTGATCCTTTCCACTGCACTCTTGGAGGTCCTCTAAGCTACTATTTCATCATTTTGACTTACAGTTTTAAATTATGCCACTGAGAAGTCAGAACTTTTCTTTTTAATTGTCTTCCTCAACTTCCTTCCATGACTTAGCCAACTTTTGAGTTTCCATTTTTTTTCATGATCTTGTCCTGACACTCTGGCTATTCCTGGAGTATCTTATTTGGTGCCTTCTATTTTCCCTACCTCTTTAGCACTGTTTTCCTCGAATTTCTTTTTTAAGTTTCTTTCTCTTTTATTTTCCAATAATTTTTTAATTTATTTTAGACTTTTCTATCATTTCTGCTACAAGTTGTTTAATCTATTCAACTTCTGTCTCAGTCTCACATTTCTGTATAACCAACAACTGAACTTCTCACTTTCCCCCTTTGACTCCTTCCTCACCTTTTATTCTCTGCCACCATTAAAACCTTGTAACAGATTAGTTTAATCCATCCATGATTTATGTCTGATACACTGCTGGATTCATGTAAAAAAAAGTATTATGAAAATTGCTTGCAGCTTTGTAAGTGGAATGAACTGAGGCTGACACCTTCAGTCTAGACCAAGAGCAGAGAAAAATAAGATATATGGTTAACGATTTAGAATAGATTACTCTTCCTAAGGTGAGGTTAATCTAAATGAAGATAGAAAGACACCCTGGCTAATAAATATTGTCTATATTCAATTCCAGGAAAATCAATTTGCAGACTTTTCTATCTGCAAGAACCAAAATAAGAGTTCTAAAGGCATGGAGGTCTCAGAGGGTGCTTGGTTCCTGTAAAACTC
Source organism: Dendrocincla fuliginosa (assembly GCA_035047845.1). NCBI lineage: Eukaryota > Metazoa > Chordata > Aves > Passeriformes > Dendrocolaptidae > Dendrocincla > Dendrocincla fuliginosa. The sequence goes on from JAWWMO010000121.1 coordinate 95,888,278, forward strand.
TAAAGGATTTAATGGGGCACCTCAGAAGCAAGTGGGGCGGCAAAGGTGCCTTACGACAGGAGATCGTATCTCTACCTCTCTTGCTTTCAATGGAGCACAGCACACAATGGGACATGTGAGGGAAACGTGGTTCTTGCTGTTGCTCTACTCTAAGTCCAGGTGGAGATCTTATAACTCAATTATGAACAAGCACAACATTAGGCATGTTAAGTAGACCTGCTCTTCTGATATATTTCTCCCAGCAACAGTTGTTTTACTCAGCTATTAGAATTCTTTATTGATAGGAAAATCTTAGGCAGACAGAAAGTTGATATGAGCTTTAGCCTCTAAGAAGAGATGGTAAAAAAGGGAGTCAGCTAGAACAGCTCTAAAGATAGGGTTATAACAAGCCTCAGTATAAGTGTATGATGGACTCAGAAGAACTGGCTAATTTCTGTTGACAAGAACAACATTTAAACAGCCCTGAGAGATATAAAATCAATGGAATATTCACAGCATCACCTGAGTGATTTAATTAATTTAATATCTGCATTCAGAGAACTCTCAAAATTTTAACCAATATTTTGTAAGCAACATCAAAGGTTGATATAATGGTGTATGATAAATTCCTTATGCATGAAAGACCTTTGCCTTTTCTGTGCTAAAGCATCTTTCCACTGAAATCTTCCAAAGCTCAGTTCCTTGCATGTAATCAAACAGTAAAAATTGTTGATTGATTAAATGCATGATCACCTTTCACAATTAATTGATAAAAGTTAGGTTTTTTCACTTCAGAATTCCTTTGTTACATTTCTTTGCATTCTATGCAATTTCAAATGCTTGATGTAATGCTTTGAAGTAATTTGAAAAAGCACTCAAGCAGTAGTTATTTTTTTTTCCAGAAACTAACAAGACTTTATTAATTTGTTACACACAGAGTGCCTTCTCTTTCTGTGATTTATCTGATGTGAATAGAGTTCAGCGTCAGGTTTGTCACTTTCAGATGGATACCATGGGCAAAGTTAGATTATTTGCTGTTAACATTTTAAAGCAGTGTGTACTCCTAGGACGTTGAAAAAATAACAATGTTGATTCATCAAGTGTCTGGAAACACACTCAGAAATGGTTCTTCTTTTTATTTGCTTATTCTTTTTATTTTATTAGGTCTTTGGGATCAATAAAAGAAAATACTTTGTCAGAACTAAACATGTAAAAAAAAATTGCAACGATTTCTTTCATATTCTAAGTGATAGAAAACCTCAATGAAGAACTGGGATGCACCAAAGGGACTGTCATCATTTAAAACAGATCCTGTAAGACCTCAATACAACATGCAGTCACATTTCCATTACTCACTCATAACATATTACTCATGTCTCTATATGTCACAGCGTAAACAAGAGTATGATGCATTACATGAAAGTATTGCATCAGAAAATCGGTTCTTCGGATTTCACATTCTCAGCACTAAAAATGTAAAAGAAACTGGAGTTACAAATTTAACAGTGTGGCAGGTAGTTTTCCACATTATATTACTATGGTGCCTCAGTTCTCCTGAGCCAACGGCAACAGTAGCATCACAAATGAGTGCATGCTGGAAGATTTAAGTCTGGTGGTATGTGAAGCAGAAATCCTTTTGTTTGCTCTACATAAGTCAGCAGTGACACTAGAAGCTGCGAAAATGTGTCAGGGCAATGTTGATTCCATAGGCATTTGCTCAAATACAGGTCTAATATCCTCAGAGCGGACCTGCACTGATGCACCACTTAGTCAGAACACACAGTGAGTAGGTAGAAAGGTAGCACTGCTTGGTGCTGCCTCAGGTACCCTCAATTTTAGGACATTCAAAGACCCTAGAGTTGTCCCTCATATTTGCTTTTGCCATTATTATGCTGTGCCCAAATCTTTTACCCCACTCTAACCTCAAACATTTTATTAGACAACCTGCGCTTTTACTATTCCTGTTTCGCAGATATTAAATTTCTACCATTTGCATTAAAAAACTGTTAAGAACAGTTTAAAAGCATTTTTGTCAGTTATGTTTTCTCCTTGGAGACAGGCCCTATCTTCAGTTTTATGTGTCAGCCTGTTTGTCTGCTGTGTGATACATCTGGTGAAAGAAAGGCCAGAATTTACAAGCAATTTTTGTCACTTGGATCTTAAGAGTGAAGAAAATGAGATATAGAAAGAGTTTTGAAGAGAATTGCTTCCTAGTGCGGATTTTTTTAAATGTACAAGCCAATGTTCAGCACAAAATTTTCTAACCATATTTTGCATTTTCTCTGCATGTTTCACAAATCTGCTCAGCCGAGTGGTGATCTAGATGATGTAATACAATTTTGATGTATTATAGTTTGTGTAACAAGTTGATACATGTTGGCTGAGCACCT
>JAWWMO010000121.1:95890746-95938870 GCA_035047845.1 Dendrocincla fuliginosa
CCTGCTTGTAGTTCAATAAAGCTGAGACTTGTTTATCAATCATATTGATTGTGTGGCCTGTCTCCCTCTCCGCATCAGGTGATCTAGATGATGTAATACAATTTTGATGTATTATAGTTTGTGTAACAAGTTGATACATGTTGGCTGAGCACCTATAACTTACTGTGTCCTCTTCCAGGTTTGTTTGTGGGCAGCTCTCACCTTCAGACAGCTTAAGCTTCTGCCTGCACCTCACAGCTAGAGGAAAGTGGATGGGAATCCCTGCCCTGGACTCAGTTTCAGGCACAGGAACTCAGAAGATAGGATGTCTTAGCAGTTTTGGGTAGGTGCTCGCAGCCATGAAGTCATTGAATCCATAACAGGTGGCCATGCCAGTGTAGAGAGGCTAAGGTTGTCTCTGCCAAGGGGCAGGTGTTTTGCAACAATGATCCCTTTGCAGAAAAGAATCGTCAAAAGCAAAGAAATAGTTACAACTTTGAGAACAGTGTCTGTTGTTAATGATGGATCAAAGAGAGATCAGAGAAGGGGTAATCAGAGAAGGATCTTCATTAAACTCTCTTCTGCCCACTAAAATGGGTGACATGAACTTCTCAAAATTGATATCCCTTCTTGCTGTGGATTTTCCTTTCTATAAGGAAATACAACTCTTGTATCTTTGTTTTAGCTACTGATGGTCTATTTAACTCTTAAAGCTACTTTTTCCCTTCACTCAAAACCATTTTGGAATAGATCTTACTTTAATGGCATGGTATTTCTTTCCATATTGTTAATAGTGCCCATCTAATTTCCAAAGAAGGGTTTCTTTCCGTAGTTTCTAACAGCAGATATTTTTACAGTACAAGGAGCTTTGCTCTCATTGACCCTTGGAAATGAATCCCTCTAATCTTTTATATACCAAGATTTGAAACAGCTAAGCTGTGTCGGTTACTTTGCTTCCCATAAAGGTGTTACTATCTACAATGGAATTATGAATGTTATAACTCAGTCCTAGAAAAAAAATAAACTTTGCTTTTCTAATCTAACTTCTTTTGGAAAAGTTCATAAATCTTTTAATAAAGTAACTCAAGTTCCATGTCCTAAACATTTTTATTAAGAATATAATACTGTCTGGAATTCGATTAGACACAGAAATATTTCTCCCAGTAAAATGTGAAGAATATTTTGGTCAGATTTTAAGCAGTCATACAGTTACATATGGCTGTAACACCAGAAAAGACCATTATGATCAGTCATTCCAACTTTGATATAGAACATGCGCCAGTACTTTTTACAATATACGCATAAAAGTCAGATTTTTTGTTTGACTTGCCAGCCTTTTAGCCAGAACACTTCACACATAATTTTTTTTTCTTTAACCTAAGAATTTAAGTTACTTAGTATACACATCTATGAAAACTCTCTCATCCAGTCAATGAACTGTAGGTTTATTCGAACAGGTGCTGTTGAACATCCTGCCTACTTGCTCATGGGGAAAAAATCCACATTATTTTATCAATGCCAGTCATCAATAAATCATTGGTCACTTTTTTTTTCCTTCTCCTTTTTTATTTTCTTTTTCTTTGCATTTGCTTTCTTTCAGAAGCTGTTAATTTAACTGAAAAATCTTCCCCATGTGATTGTCACTTTGCGTCATCATTGGGCTATGACAACTTTCCATCTCAGACAGAAAGCAGCATATCATTCTGCCCCTGTGCAGAGAAGCTCCATCAGTGACACAGTTCCTTCCCTCCTCAGAGTCACATAAGTGGCCCCAGAGCTGTATCATCCCTAGTGGGCAGCCTTCCATGGCTGGTTAGAGGAGTCCAGGCTTGTTACACTGCTGTCACAGTACACACTTTTAGACATCCCATGTGGTGCAGGGAAGTGACTGCATGTTCAGAGTCGTGCCCATTAGAAAAGAAGATTTGGGAATGGCAAAAGATGCTATACATCAAGTCTCTTGAGACTACTTTTGTGTGGCAAATAAGCAATATGGCAGAATAACCACTGAGTTAAAGAATGGCATCTGTCCTAGAATGGGAGGAATTGCCCTCTGGAAATGCTTTTTGCCTTTCTATTAAGTGTCATTAATAGACTTGAACCATTCCTCTTTCTTTTAGATGCTAAAATTACAGAAAAAAATGTCATCAAAGTGTGCCATCTTTCTGGCAGGGGAGGTGAAGAAAAAAGTGTTGTGATACACTACATAAAATATCCCTTACTTTCCAGCTGGCAGGGACAGATTATTTAACTGCAAGATATTTTTATTTTTATTTTAATTGTTTGCTGTAACTTCTTCAAGGAATGTATTCCCCAGGCTGATCCATTATATTTCAATTATCTGAAATGCATCCCAAATTTTGTTATTATTTACTCAGTGTAATTAGCATTTGAAAATAATTCATTGCTTTAGAAAATTGGAAACAAATATCAGAATACCAAAAAAATTTATGAAATAATATATGATGAATCTCTGTAAAGCAGCATTATCCTCTGAAAAGTAAATAGTCAGCAGAATTTCCCCTTAGAGGCATGTATGCTTCACAAAATACCTGCCTTCCTGATGAGAAAGTATCTTCATAACTTTCAAGTCACAAAATCTTGCAATATCACTTTTCAATAACAAACACTGAAATTAAACCATTTTACAATTCTTCTAAAGTTTCTCACCTGTTTTCATAGTTGTAGTTGAAAATCTCCCAACAATTTCTGTAGTTTGTTATTAACAGGTCTCTCACCATGTAATAATTTCATGGCCAAATTTTCCTTAACCCTGTGGTTAAGCGCAATACAAGTGGACTTTTAATTGTTATAATGAAAAGAAAAAACTATTTTTGAGCAGTCTGGTTATCACATAAATAAAAAGGAAGATTCATTTGGCTGATACAATCAGGAGGAATGTAAAGCTCCCACGCCTGCCTTCAGTAATTGATGAAGTGGGTCAGTGACATTTTACAGGGCTGTGATTGAATTGGACCCTTGAGGATGAATAGCACATAAACTTTTTCCGCCAGCTCTTTGGTAAGTTAATATTGGCAATTCCAATTTAACGCTTATGAATGAAAGTATTGCAGGCTAAGTGAAATAAAGGAACAGCTACAGCTATTGTCTGGGGCTGATGCTCTTTCCTGCAAGCACTACTTAATGCAATGAAAACCAGAGACCTAATCTGTCAAAGAAACACATGGGACTGCGCTGGTTCTGGGGAGAGGGGAGTGTTCTGGAAGAATTTAGAATTTGTTGTATAACTAAAAATTCAGATTTTTAGCAAGAGTATCTGTCACTAGCCCATTTGGGAAATATACTTGTTGATTTCCTGGTGAGGTGGTACATTGAATGGTTGTCAGGTTTCAGGTGCATGTTAGTGTTAAAAAATTCTATTAATAATTTACAGTAAAAGGAAATATTTTATTAATGCCATCTGAAATCAATGCACAAAATTAAAATGAAGCATTCCCAATTGCTTAACTAAGCTATGGGACATGGTTGGAGAAAAGAGGTATTTAATTTTTAGAACACATTGGTCATTTATATTTAAACATTTCATTTAGGCATAAAGAAAATTCTTTCAAGCTGTCATCATGAATATTTAATGTCTTCAGTGTCGCATATAACTTTTATATAAACACACACATAATTAGCTTTTAGCTTCAACTGAATGAATCTGAAGCTTACTAACAAATCTGCATGGGTGTGTACACGTAAACTGGGCTTTTTTGGTGGTATTGGTGGTAGTGAACTAAACAGAGAGAGTTAAGCTCAATTGCTGGGTCCTGTGCTTAATGCTGGTGCACTTCAGATAATGGTGTTCCATGGCAAGTATCATTTTCCCGGAGCGCTTGGGCTCGGACTGTGGGTAGCCTGGGGTTGTTCCAGTGGGCTGTATGAACAGTGCTACCCTGCTGTGGGGAAAGGAAGGTTTTAGCCATATGAATGTAAGCCATACCATGTCACTTGCCCTCAGGGTCAGACAACCCATTCTATTTACTAGAAAAGGGGCAGACATAACCTTGTAGGGACTTTTAGAGCTGCAGATTCATTTGCAAGGATGGCTATGCACCAGTGGCATGCTATGAACAAGGGGAGAGCTCCATGGATCTCTGCTGATGGATGTTATGGTGAAGCTGTAGTCTCAAAACTTGATTTAAGAACGACTATATGGTTTGATGCAAAGCTTTGTGGACATAAAACCAATTTCCATAAAAATAAATCAGGCAAAACTACTATTGAATTCCAGAGAAGTTTTGCCGCAATAAAGTTTGGGGATAAGCTCTGTAGCCATTGAAAACATAAAGCTTAAACTTTAGGGAATGGGGTGCCCTCACAAATGGCTGAACATCCAATTGCTTTTCCTGCAGTTAACCACCATGCTTGGTGTGAACACTGAGGGCCATGTGGACTACTCCTCTGGAAATACAAGGGCTTGAATGTAATGATGGATTTACCAGGGCAAGGGAGGGAGAGCAGTCACAGCATATACCTTGTAGGCAGGGCATATGCTCAGTGTCACACTCAGATCTGCTGTCACCGCTGTGGCTGCATCAGGCCTGAGGAGCTTGTGCCTTTCCTGCACATATGGTCAGAGCTGAGTCCCAGGAGTTCATAATCATGGCATGTATGCTTTCTTAAAGGGATGAACAGTTTTACTGGGAAGCAGTTCAATCAGTCTGATGAAAACTTTACTGGCTGGAAAGCTTAAAACTTGATAATTAAACTGAAACTTTAAGTCTTCTTATGAAAAAAAAGGTTTTGTTTCTGTGGTTTTTTGAAAATGTAATAAATAGGAAAGAATCTTATTAGATTTTTCAATCACTGTGTAAGTGCAGACCCAGTTACCTAAGCCTCCTATCTGTAAGCATCTGGTCTCACTCTTTATGTGATTGACATATTAATTCAAGCTGTTTGGGATTTTAGGAAAATTACTTTGGGATTTTTAAATTTTAAAAGGTTCATTCCATGCTCATCCATGCTTTGCACATGCCAATCCATTTCTATAAAACTTACAGCCTAGAGATTTTTTGAATTCAGCACCAGAGAAGCACCAGGTAAAGAAAACCCCCATTATCCCAGTGCCTGTCGGTGGCATTGGAAGTACACGAGGATCCATTACCGTATGGGACTGTAACTTCTCTTTTTTCTTTCATTTTGAAGAAATTTTCACGCTGGCATGTAATGAAAAATAACATCCGAACCTTTGGGTTTTGTCTGTGCTGTGTTGTGCGGAAAAAAAAAAGATTTGGTTTTACAGCCAATGAAAAGGAATTCCTGCTTTAGGAATGAGAGTCCTACGTGATGTCACTAGCGTCACCTATCTTGAATCCTTTGCAGGGGCAGGAAAGACTGGCTGAAGGCAATTGTTCATTAGTTCACTTACCTAAACCAGCAAATATTCTATGAAGAAACCCTCTTATATTTTCACCTTTCCACTTAAACCATCGAGTGCTATGAAATCCTACACTGTACTCTTTTAACACAATATTCCTTGCCTGAACAATATTGAAATTGATACTTATTTAATTTTAAAGTGCATTTGGATTTCAAGAGGATGACACCATGGGCATATATTTAGAAACATTTTTGCACAGGAATTTATGATTTTCCTAGGCATCACTATTAGGCACAGAAATACCTTTGGGAGTAGCTAAAATACCCCAGCTGTAAGTGCTGACAGAGCTGCTCTTAGTGCCACTGACAGCCTTCTCAGGTGCTTCCCCAGTAAGGCTGATGGCAATATCTTCACCAAGCTCAACAGTGCAATCTGAATGGAGTCAATACCTTCATTTCTACTAGCTATGTTAGCTAGCATTAAATCCTGTAACTTTTATACCTACAAAGTGGTCCTCACAGGATTCCAAGTAAGGCTGGAATTGTAGTCTACAGTATGTGAGAAAATGGGTGAGAAAATTCTTTTTTTTTTCCAGGAACCTTGAATTTCTTACAGTATTATGTGTAAGCAAGGTATAACTACTGCTTAAAACTGTTTATGTTAGGAAATTCCACATGACATATATTTATTAATATTTTAAAAATTGTTGAGGTGCATGAGTGAAACAAATTCAGACAGAGTTGATGCTGCCTGACAGCAGGAATATGGCATAGATGATTTCTTGGGTCATTTCTACACTATGTTTTCTATGTATTTGTGATTTTATAAGGTTATTCATATGGCACTTCCCATCAACTCTACTACCAGAATTAGATGGATGTATGTTAAGATAATCAGATAGAAAAAACTGTAGGACTGAGTATCTATATAAACATCAGAGTGAGTCCCCAAGGATTCTAGTAGAGGTGAATATATGAAGATAATTCTAGCTGACAGCAAGATGACAGCAAAGCATGCTTTAATAAATACGTAACAGCAGATTAATGTGCTACAACTTCAAAATCCTAACAAGAAGTTGGGAGTCTGTCTGCTTGGGAAATTTAACAGTAATTGTTCCCTATTGTATCTGTGACACACACTGTGCTACAATACCTGTAGTGTGTCCTTTAAATGATGAATGTGTTTGTCCCTCACAATCTCATGAGCATAATGATTTGTTTACTTTTCTTCACTTTCACTGCTAATCCATATTAGAAAGTTTAACCTAGTAAACAAAACGAAATCCAATCAAACAAAGAGGTAATAAGTGTCCAGAAGCCTGAAGCTAGGCTGGCTAACTAGACTGCTTATCCAAACCTATTCTCAGTGATGCAACTGTTTGTTAAAAGGTTAGTATCGCACGCAAAAATATATGAACATCTTCTATTTAGTCATTTAATGTATTGACTTATTTTACTTCCACTTAATAAGAGATCATATTTCAGTAACACTGTTGACATAAACTTGATATAAAAAATTAGCATAAAACCAGCTTGAAATTGTTCTGATTTATCAGAGGCATAATCAGTTTTGAAAACTGTTTTGTGTTCTATACTGCAGTGATTTAACCTTGAAAAGAAATGGTTTTCAAATATTTGTAGCATATCATTAGAAAGCCTGATGTACCTAAATTCACTCAAAGTAAGAAGAGGAGATGCAATGCACTAATTCCCAAACTGAGTGGAAAGTTTGATTTATTAGCACTTGATCCTGTGAATCATGTACCCACCTACAGCTTCACAGATTAGGTGTTTGAAGCTCTAAGTTTGAGCTGAGAATTTAATGAAACAGGATTTGATGAATTCTGTAGTGGGTTTTTTTTTTCTCTATCTGGAAATTAGGTTTCTATACATACTTATGGTAATAAAAGGATTTAATATCCCATTATCTCTCTTGCTATTTTCCTTTGTAATGTTTAGATTCTAAAACGTAAAGACTAAAACAGGGACCCCAAAAGCTATGATAACACTATGTTTTAAAAAAAGCAAAGAAATAGGAGTATTTTGTCCCTAGGCTTGTCTTCATATCTTCAACAAACTGAAGAAAAATCTGTCTGATTTCTTTTTTACATTATGATGAAACTACTGCTATATGTATCACAAATAAAAGTTGAGTGTGCCTGTATTTATATATTAGTGGTTTATTACATTATGTTACCTTTCATATTGAAGTGTGTCCAAAAATTATATAATAAATATTTTAATATTCTTTTTGCATTTAACCTTTCTATATAAATAATTTAATAACACTTTATTGATCTAAGCACCCACTTGATTGGTAGTACAGCTCTTTCCATTTTTCTCATTAAAACAAAGAGAGAGAGTGTGTTATTTAGGTATCTATGAGGGATCTGTAATTTTGTTGCAACACTACTTAAAGATGTTTTTCAAGAAAGTTGCAAACATTGCAATATTCTGTATTTATGCTAAGGACATACATAAAAGCTTGGAAAATTTTTAATTACAACACTTGAATATGTGATAATAATTTCTGAGAGCTAGAAAATTTACAGTGACACCTAATTTAAGAGGAAACCACAGAACTGGGATTGAAAAGTATTGACAGAAAGGAAGAATGAGAATCAGGCAGGGTCTAAGAGTACAATATGTGAATTACTTCATATAGTAAGTTAATAATTGCTTCCTTTGATTCATTTACAGAGGGAGCAAGATGGGTGAGAAATCAGATCAGACACATTTGCCTACTGACTAGGACCGCAGGCTGCAGTAGACTGTCTGAAGACAATATATTATATATGTTTTTCACAATCCAGTTTTTTGACAGTTTATTCCATATGCACTAGGACACCATTATTGATATACTCAACGTCAGAGAATAACTTCAGCTCTAATTTGGGATGTGCTGGTTGTGAGAAGAAATTCAATTCAACTGTATATATAGGATAAATGTTCAAACCTGAGTTAGTACTAAAAGCCAGATTTGTTTATCCCTTATGGCGGCAGGGTTGTTCTTTCAGTCTTTATAGAAAGAGCTCAATACATGCAGTGTAAATCTAGATTTTTTCTGCATTTAATCCAATGAAAATATACATCTAGGAAATATGACTCAACCATATATAAGAACATAGAAAAGCAAAGTGTTATTAAATATGTATACTACTGACTTAATTATAGAAGTTAGGGGGAAACTTGAGAAAACTCGGATTTTTTGGTATGTTTTTCTTCTCCTTAATCTAATCAGACAACACTAAAAGCCCAAGAGATACATAAACTTCAGTAACTAGTTATATTAAACCTGTGTTTACTTAGATGATTTGTATGAGATAAATAAGTAATTACCCAAAGGACATTAAAAAATGAAATATATGAGCCTGCATGTGAGCAAGCTAACACAAGGCAGAAAGCTTGACTGGTGCATATTTAATAAGAAGAATTCCCTGTGCTTTTATATCCTCTTCCATTCTATAGAAGTCCTTATATCACCTTTATCACCATAGTAACTCAGCACTTTACAGTCTTCTCCTTCTATCCATCATATTATTTTATCAGTTTAGTAAAGGATAAAGTGCTTCCTTGATCATTCACTGTTTGGTACCCTGCCTTGTGGGCATCCTGCTGAGAATTATTGTGAGTAATGTAATAATTCAGCAACCTCCTCCAGAACAAAAAGTGATTCGGGTTTATATTACTGTACTATCAATTTCTCAATGTATTTCATCATAATGTTTAAAAATTAATTAATCATGAGAGCTTAGTATCTTTTAAACACTTGATAAAAATTTCTGTAGCCTTCTGAGTTGGAAGAATCAATTATTATGGTCATAAACTTTGTACAGGTTGAAGACTGGCTCTAAACTGTCAAAACCCAGCATTCCGAAGAGACATTATTTAGGTTTACTAGAGGCTATTTTTTTTCTATCTTTCTCTATTATAGTAGCCCCAAAATGAGGGAAGGTGCCAAGAAAGCATGTTTTGTAGCCCCAGAGTGCTCTATTATTAAAATATGAACAGTCATAACAGACTAAAAAGAATAAAAAGGTATTTTCACTATATAACCCTTTGAGCTGTAGCATATGAAATTAGGTAAATATATAGTTACTTACATACATCAGTCAAGAGGAAAGGAAATTTGCAGTTAGCTAGTTCCATACAAATAGGAATGGCAAAGATTACACCAGTGAGTAAAATCAGTTTAATAAATTGTACCTGAAAAATTAGGATATGTATCTTTATTTTTTTTCAAGATACCACCTTCATTGCTTCTAAATATGCATTTGGTGTACTTTTATTTATTCATACTGAAGTAATGTGCTGAAAGGCTTTGTCAAAACCTTGAGTTTATCTGTATGAATGCAAACACTACTACTTTGAAACAAACCTGACATTTCTGGTGTTTGATCCTTTAAGTGCAGACTGTCCTAGCTTTTATCTAACATTGCAAAACATTCTTTTTCAGTGTTAAAATGCTTCAGTTTGATCCAGAGAAGCATTTTAGTTTTTATTCTGAATGCAATGTTCCAAAATCCACATTTTGATGTGTTTTTATGCTTTTTACAATTTACTTTTTTCTACACAGTTTTCCTTCAGGTTACTGGCAAAGCCTCAGAAGGACAACATTTTTTTTTTTTTCAAATATAAAGTGCTACTGGTACAACAACAGATATCTGGTCCCACTAAACCCTGCCATAAGAAATTTAATTTAAATGAGCATACAAGCTTCAATCCATTAAAATTAGTGTCATGATTTGTGCAGTTTCACTCCCTTAATTTTAATTGTGATCTTTGCTTTCTCAAAGGAATAAGACAAGGTACAAATAAAAGAGTAGAATATTCATCCCACGGTTAATCAGCCCAGAACTGCATCAATCATACAGCTCACAAGAGTGACTATGTGTGACTCTCTGTGCTGATTAGCGGGTTGCCTGGGACCAGATGCTCTGGTTAATGTGGCCTGACAGAGCTTCACAATCTGACTCCTGGATTTTAAAACACGAGATGAGGAGTAACTGGAGCAAGTTAAGTTATTCAACCTATGTTTAAATACTTATTGTGGTATTTCCTGCAAATAAAGAGTTAAAGACCACTGATCTAAATAGATGAACCTAAAGTTTACAGAAGCCTATTTATCCAGCACTGCAGGCTCAGTGATTCTTTTTTTCTGCCTTGTCTCAGAAGGTATTTATATGCTTTCTCCACTATAGGGCCTTTTCCTAGCAAAGTTTTCCCACCAAGATTACAGATTTCCTTTTCCAAACTACTCTGATTATTCTTTCCTTTCTCACCTGACAGCTGAGCATGATTAAGCACAAATTAAGAAAAAGAAAGGTTCCAACACAAGATTCTTGCAAAAATTTGATATTTAGTTTTAACCTACAGAGAAAGCTAATCTAGGTCAAGGAACAAAAAGACAGAAACCCAAGTCTATTTACGTGCAAAACATATGTAAACTTCTCTTTAACATATTCAGAGCTCTTTATTTATTAGTTAGTCCTGTGTTGGCCCTGTTTTGAGCTTAGCTCCACAAGCCTGCTCTTGCTGCAGAAGTTCTGATTCTATTTAAGCAAAATGGCAACATTTGGTGTGGACTCAAGTGTTACAGGGCCAACAGTGATGAAACAATATTGGTTCCAGTTCTCCTGAGCCACACAGGCTCACAGTCCTCAACAAATCTCTATAGAGCTTCTGCCACAGTGTGGGTGCCAAATGTGAATGCAGTATAGCTCTTCTGTTCCTAGCGGCAAATGAGAAAATGACCCTTTCAGACCATGACTGAACAGTAAAGAAGCTAGAAAGTTACAGATACATTGTCTTAAAAGGAAACTTTCCCAAGTAGTGCCAGAAGAGCTTCCTTTTTCGGCTATGTTAATGTGAATTGCAATTATTTATAATTTTGTACAGAATGCAGTTTTTAAAAATCCCAAGTCTTAGTTGCTTATTTCAGGAAGTGAGTCAGTTTTGCTCTGCTTTGATTATTTGGCAAGCTCATATCCCCTTGCTGTTACGTACATTTTAGTCTGCATGTCCATCACTGAAACTTGAATATGATTATGTTTGGCCCAGTAGGTTCATGTCTTTTAGAACTATAACGTTACTTCACTTGAACAGTTATTAGGGCTGCAGAGATGTAACTACAACTGCTAAATGGGATAATGCAAAATGAATGAAGCAACAGAACCCCTGGAGGCTTCTTGATGTTTACTCTTTCAAGTAATGCACTCTTCTAAGCCTGTCAGCTGATCACAACAGAGAATTATTTAGGGAACCGTGTGAACAGTATTGCTTCACAAGTCTTACAGCCACCCGCAATATAGAGTGTGCATTATACAATGCAAGTCATAAATAGACATTTCCCTGTTTTCTGCAAACTGGTCTCACTACAATAGCTTGTCTCATTAGAGCAGTGCAAATGAGAAAGCACAGACGTTAAGTAGCAACACACTGTTGTGATTAATATGCTATTTGCAAACTCTATTTAATGTTATAAAAAAAGCTAACCTTCTAGGCTCATTATCACTTATACTCTTCTGAGGATAAACTAAGACTGTGACATTTCATTCTTATCCACTATCTTTTAATGGGTCAGCCACAGTAATATCATTGCTTAATGCTGCTACGTGTTTTAAGTCTGAATAAATTTATGCAAAAATAATTAACTTTACAGAATTATAGGTGCATAAGAAATATATTACAACTTAAGAGTCTGAAATCCTCATGACACCATTGAGACTGCATTCAGGAAGAATTGGTCAGGCACCATTCTTTTGTGAAGTTTTTACACATCTGCTTAAAAGACACTTGTGCAGTACTATTTACCACTAACAGAATAGGAATATATATTTGAAGAGAAATACAGTGTATGTGATTTAATGGTAATAGAGCTAATCCTTTTTTGTATTATAAAGGCTAATAGTCCTCCCAAAGTAAAGGAAGATTGAGGCATATTTTCTAGAACTCCTTTAACCACTCCAAGGCTGGGTGGAACAAAGAAACATTCATATCATCTCTGCCCCTGAACAGGGAACAACTTCTCAATGTGCAGTAATAGGAAAAGACAATAGGGATTAATGGATCATTCTGTGACCCTCAAGGGTGTAATGGTATAACAGAACAGCTATGCATGTGCCATGGCATAGTAAACTAAGCCATAACATTTACCGGGATGCACAGTGGCAGCTGTGCCCCTGATCTCTGGACTAGCAGGAATCAGAATTTCTTTTCACAGTTACTATCAAACACTCCTCAGGATTGTCTGCTTCCAGTCACAGCTATCAGCACTGAACATTTACATGTAGAATTTGGGAAACAAATATGTTCCTGTCTACAGCCTTCCCACCATCTCAGTTGTTATGTGTTAAAACCTGTGCACTGTGAATAGGAACTGGGAAGAAAAGGTGATTTTTAGAATTGTGGTGTAGTAGATGAAGGTCATAAAATCCTCTTCTTTTTAAAAATTATTCTATGTCTTTACCCAGCACCATTGAGGATCTAATAAAGCATTGGAACAGGCTGCATAGAGAGGTTATGTAGTCTCCATCCTTGGAGATTTTCAATACCTATCTTTACAGTCTTGAGGAACTCGAATTTAATGTCGACCTTGCTCTCAGGAAATGAGCCTGGATGGTCTTGTGAGTTTTCCACCAACAGTTCAGTGGTCCAGTGATTTTAGGAGTCACACAGGCTGCCTGTAAGGCCATCTTTTACACTTTGCACCAATTATAGGTGAAAATAGTCCAATCTCCGTCTCTTCTACTGGATCAGACATGGGAGTAATGAGAGACTGAGTTGATAGATTTTTGCTGAAAGATGGAAGTACAGGCAGACCTGCAATGCAAGATTTATCTTTGAAAATAAATTAACAGATTCCCAAATTATTTCAGGTTCAAAGTAATGAATCTGATGTAGAGTCTTAGAGCTCTGTTTCAAGAATATAATTGCTTCCATTTTCCCCTAAATTGTGGCATGGAAGGGACAAAATATAGCATAACTATCTCCTCTCTCTTTTCTGACCGCTCCAACATGCTTATTTTGAAACAACTGGATTCAGAGACTTTGATGTCACTGTCACAGTGGCAAACTGTACAGATCACTCCTTATTCTTCTTTGATTGTTCTTGATGTAATTGTTTCCTTTCACTTATGTCTTATTCCATTGGTGTGTTTGAGTGTTATGTACAGTACTGGTGTACTTGCACGCTCTGGGTGACAAAGCTCCATTGTGAAGCAGACAGTTCACTAGTCTATCTTCAGCATTGTTGTGGTTATTTTTTATTTATTCCCATCTCATCACCTCATTAGAGGCAAAAAATGTATAAAATTGCAGAGCCGGGTGTGTTCCTCAACTGTCCCCAAAGTCAGCATAGTCAAATACATTCCCAGGTGAATGATTAAAATAAATATGCAGCAAGCATCCATAGGAAATGCTACCTCAGTTTTCAATCCTGTATTCAGAGAGAGGGAAGGTATTCCCTGATAAAAAAACCTTCTTACCATCTAGCTTTGTCATTGTTGACATGTTTTTGGGGAATGAGAATGTTTCAACTCAAATGTGAGGAGGAAACCATAATCTAAACATTTCAATTTTCCTACCTCAAAAGGCAAACCAGAAAACTCTAATTATAAGCCTGCTTTCCCATGGAGAAAAAGTCAAGTATACATGCTTCCTTCATCCATGGAATTATTCCCCACTCTCCTTTTCTTTCCTTCCTTGGGTGAAAGGGACTCCTGTTTTCTTTTCTTCTCTCTTTGCATACTTTACTTTTCCAGGTTTATTATACATTTCCCAACTCTTATGTGTCTAGAGGACTTAGATGAACTTCGTAGTAAGACTAATAATGACTAAATTTTTTCATGTCTTAATATGCAATATATTATTCTCACGATGACTCTGTGAAGTAAGAAATTACCATAATTCCTTTCTATTATTGGGAAACTTGGGCACCAATCCTACAAAATAACAAAGGTGCCTGGAGTAGGAGTTGGATATATAATTCAGTGTGGGGACATCGACATCTCTTTTTCCCTAGAAGACCTTAGTAATAGAATATTGCGCGGATCTGAGTGAAAAAAGGAGGTACAAATCCACACCTCCTCTGGAAGCTGTGCAACTACTTAGAAAATAATGTCACCGGATCATGAAAAACACAACTAAGTCCTCTATGCTTCAGCATACAATGCTTAAAAACTCAGGCCTCTCACTTCAGGGCAGACTGTTCTTATGAAGTGGACAGCTCCATTAGATGTGTCATTTTTAATACACTGGACATGGGTTTCTCCGCCTTTGCAGATTCTTGTGACTTCTTTCAGCTTCCTCAGGCTTCTTCTACCCATCAATAACGCGATTGCATTACCTTATCATTTGCCCCTCTTCTAGCTTAATGTCAGGAGCCCCAAACATCCCTGTTAGAGTAAAAATAAATAATATAGAATCCACAGACTGTACCTGTTATGCCTCTAGGCATTGTCTTCTGATACTTCAGTTTCTTACCATGTGAATTCAAGAAAAAGAAAAA
Organism: Dendrocincla fuliginosa; assembly: GCA_035047845.1. NCBI lineage: Eukaryota > Metazoa > Chordata > Aves > Passeriformes > Dendrocolaptidae > Dendrocincla > Dendrocincla fuliginosa. The sequence goes on from JAWWMO010000121.1 coordinate 95,905,559, forward strand.
ACACAAAACCAAAACCAAACACCAAAAACCCCAACCAAACCAACCCAAAATCTATGGAACTAATAACATTGGGATACTCATAATGAAGTCTCTATTCAACTTTGACACAAACCTAAAATTTGGATTACCTAGAATGTTAGAAGCTTATTTAAAAGATTGGATGCAGTCGCTTAAAGATTTAGAAGGCTCCATCTGTAAACACACTATAACACCACAGAGCACAGGACATGAATGACAATCCACTGTTTTCCAGATTGCGTAACAGTTGTTTTTATCTTCTGATAGAAATACACAGAGATTTAAAACCATAATGTATGACATCAAGCCAAATTTTGCATATATACAAAGACACAGTTCAATCTAAGCAAGCAAAACCATCAAAACATCTCTGGCACCACCTACAGAAGTAATTCAGTATTAGCTTTAAAGGTTTTCTGTTGAGAAAAATAATAACAAAAAAAAATAAAGGCAGGAAAATCAAGAGGAATGAAGAATACATAAATACAAAATTTCTGGAACTAGTTATATGAATGCTCAGCCTCCTACTGATAAAGTGTTGCTTAGTAGTAGCTGCTATGCTTTCCATGCAACATATTCAAACTCCAAATGGTGCTTATATGCTTGTTTTCCTCCAGGAAATGATTAAGTGACAAGATACAATCTGTAATGTGTGGAAATCAGTCTTTACTATGAAGGATTTACTTTCTGGTACTGGAAGGCTATGTGTGTACATTAATCACATTTTCACAGCTGGATTTTTGAATACAGCCTCATTAAACTGGTATAAATATACACCATATTATTGTGTGCTTTTTTTTTCATCTGCATCAAGATCACTTTGATACAGAAGAATGCTGTTTCATTATATCCACTCCAGCTGTGCTCTTCTTCCAAAGTCCTAGCACTTGCCAAATGTAAAACTTAGCACTTGCTCACAAGAGTAGGTTAATAAAGTTTGATTGAAAGAAAGATAATATGGAGAACAGAGTAGGTAAGGGAGGAGATAAAATGAATGTTATAATGAAGAGATATTTTTGGTTACAAATATTCTTCATTTCTTTGCTATTCACTCAGGGTGCTGTGGTTATTACCATTCACAAAATAGACTCTTCTGAGTCCCATAACAATGAAAGTTAAAGAAAATATATGTTTTGACCCAAATGACAGATAGCAGCAGCAAATCTCATATAACATATGGTTGTGTAAAAAGGTACAGAAACTGCAGGCTATACGGTTGACATGGCGCTCAGACCTCTATGAGAAAGTATTACACAGTAATACTGTGTAATACAGTAAGATCTGAAAAACTCAACTAGGGCTTGTGCTTAGGTATGGGCATAAATCTCAACTGATAAAAAATTCAGATAATGTGTTTAGTGATGTTAAAGGCAAAATGTCTCTTTGATTTCATCAGGGTCAGATTTCATTTGTGGATTTCTTGAAGGTAAAGCAGGTATTTTGATGTCTTCCAGACTCAGGGCCATGACACAACTGTGAACGCAGAAGTCACTGTAGACCATAGTGGTCTGCAGTCCCAGAGAACCAGTCACTGGGCTGGATGCCCTGGAGGCAGCCAAGGCACCACTGGCAGACAGATGGCTGGCTGCTGGGTCTGCTTTACCCTTAGAATTCCTTATGCTTAGCTAGGCCAAGTGTGCCAGCATCTCTGTGTCAGGTTCTGCACCTCACTGGGCACTTAACGAAAAGAAAAAAAGGTGTGAATATGTTTATGGAGTAGCTGAGCCAAAATCTCTGTTTTTCGAGTTGTTTTATAACTTGTCAGCTAGCACTTTGATCCCAAAAATTACTGTATAGTGTCCAGGTAGGCAGGCATAAGGTTCAACAGTATTGCTGCATGTATTCATATTTGTGTTCTTTGAAATTTTATGGGTATATAAAATGTCTATAAACATTCTTTATTGATACTCTTTGTTGAAAGTAGCTCCCTGATGAAATAACTTCAGTTGATTGCACTGATGTAGCTCAGAGGGAAATTAGACTTGAGATGGATTTTACATCATTGCATTTCCTCAAAGATTTTTCTTTCTTACCTAAAACAAATTGTATATTACCATTACATTTTGAAGTGAATGAGTAATTATTAAAGCAGAGATTGTTATGATCCCATTAAAATAAGTCTATTCCTGTAATAAGAGCAATGAATCACTGTTCACAAGTGAGCTTAGGCCACTGACATTAAATGTCAATCCTTCCACCAAACCAGAGGTAGTATGAGTTTCTTTGTGAGCTGCAATATAAAATTACAGTTAACAAACCATTTAAGCAGTGTAGGAGTCCCAAAAATATCAGTAATTAGTGAGCCGGCGTCCAATATTGTCACAGAGAGCATTGAAGGGTATATAATCCCACCCAGAGTGTGGGGAAGTAAAGGAGAGATTTAGCTGATGCACTGCAGAGTGCTATCGAGGAAACACCCAGTTTCGTGTCATGGAAACAAGAGTGGAAAAGAGAGGGGATGGCAACCTCATTTGTTAGTGGGTTCGTCCACATGCAGCATGTAATATTTTTACCGAAAGCAACATGCTTTTGTTCTTGGGTAAACAGTTGAGTACCAGTGACATTATCTCCTGCTGCTACAAAAAAATCCAACAACCCAATGAACCTGCAAACAAATCTGTGAAATGACTAAAACTGAAAAAAGGTTATGGAGAAACCAATCTTTCATCTATTTTCAGTTCATTCGCTTTGTACATTTCATAGCACTTTTGGTATTGTCATTTTCACTTTCTCCTCTAAACTAGTAAGTCTTCTCTCTTCATGAGGAAAAGAAGTTTATGTCAATCAGGCTCTAGTTACTTTAATTTCTTTCAACTGTTCATATTTCACACTCATTGCATCCTCACTAACAGATTACAGTTGAGAACAGGGACGAAGAGCTGTATCTATTGTCTCTTATAGAGGGAGTACAAGGTATGCATCCTATTTTATTTAACTAATTTATTTTATTATTTCTGTAGCAACTATTGTTACTTATTCTGGATATATCCAATGTATGTAAGGTCAAAATTAAAAGTTATTGGTATAACTGCAATTTCTTTCCTAAAAAGAAGTTTCTGTAGAGAATGTCAGTTTTGCATGCTCTGGGTGGGTTTCATTCAATTAATTTGAGATATCAATTAATATGGTTCATGTAGCAGGTTTTGTTATTGCAACAGTTTAATAATGCTTTCCCTTGAGTGAGAAGATGATTTTAAATTGATCACTTCGCAGTTAAGAGGTCTGTGAGTTGCAGCTCTGCTTCCTGCTTTCCATGGACTGGGTGTTTTTGGGATGCTATGCAAAATGATTTTCACATAACTGTTTCCCTCTGAATTCATGGATTTTCTGTAAATGTCACTAGTGAGAGGGAAGTGTTCAGATACTGTTGGCTGAGTAGGTTTTTGGCAGACTTCTTAGCAACCCTGCATACTCTCAGCAACAGTGTTGATTTTTAGTCTTCCTATGAGATCAGGTAGGGATGGAAAGAATAGTTTTCTTTTTCCCTCTTTTGTTTGGAAGCATGTGTTTCCAACAGTGCTCATGTCATATTGGCAATGAATATTATACTTTTGTTTTGGGAGGCAGATACACTTCAGAAACTCTTTTAGTAATTTATGTAGTGAAGATACATTGTACTTCTTTCTATTTTCTATTTTGGAGTCCTTATAGTATAGTATGGCCCTCTAACAAAACATGACAATCAGACCAAAAATTCAATCAATGGGCTTGAAGAATAAGCAATGAGAACTTTGTATGATGCCACAATCTGTGAGTGTGATGACTCATGCTCCAACAAAGAAACTGAATGAATTTAGTAATAATATCCAAGTGGAGTATTCCACTAAACTCATGCCACTGCCTCACTCTTTGGTAAAATATGGCACAGAACAGTTCCAGTGAACAGAGAGGCAGCCTTCCAGGACAGATTGTAAGAATCTTCTTGTCACACACCTGACAAGACCCTTCGAGGGTAAGAAGGAGAGGCACACTCCAGCTAGGGGTATGATGGAATGGCACACTTATTAAAATGGTGCTGGCTTATATAAGGGCAGCATGGAACTTTCCAAAAAGGCGGATGAACTTGGGAGGAGCATGGAAATCCTCCTACCTGAAAGCAAAGGTAGAGGAGGATCACAACCATAAAGGGTAAACAAGGGTGGAGAGAACCATAAGGAAAGGCTCCACTGTGGCCAAATCTGACCAATCAGGGAGCGGGGACAACATGAGGGAGAAAACCAAACTCCATTTTGCATGCAATAATGATATTTATCTTCACAACTGTGAATTCATAAACTAGAAAACCCATAACAATGCCATATACGGCAGTAAATTTTCTCTTATATGAAACAGCTCTTGCTTGTAGCTCCACTGCTTGACACTCGGTCTCATCAAGCAGTTTTGTGGTCTTTCTTCCTTTTGGTGTAATCTCGTACTCCTACACACACCTTCAGAAAGCTCTACAAGGTAGCTGGTCCTTTCTTACAGTTTTTGCTGTCATTTATACCTCATTTTCCACTGCATCAATATTTGCTGGATCTTCCAAAATATGTTTACAATAGGTAGAAGTGTCAGTACCTTTCTTAGGCACAAAAATTTAAGCTAGTCCTTGCTGTAGTCAGCATTAGAAAGAATTATGGTTTTCAGAAGTTACTTGTGGCTTACATAATTCTCCAAATCCTAAATCCACACAAGTGTATCTATGTAGTCAAATATAAACACATTACAATACATTTTGGATTTTGAAAAGACTGAAAGTATTGTAAATCTGAATCTTGAGCTGAAAACATTTCAAGCTGAGTACCATTTCAGACTGGGGGTATTAAAGGGATATTTTCATCCTCCTTGTCTCGTGAAGTGTGAACAATTATACTGCTTTGTGTAGAATAGACAGTATATGTTAACTTATGCAGTCTTGCATAGCATATTGCTAATAAAAATAGAATAATCAAAGTACTCACAGCCTTTTAGGAGTGAAATGGCATCTTGACACAAATTAGAAGACTATGGAAACAGATTTTATTTCTGAAATTGAAATACTGAAATGCCCTTTATAAGGATGAGGAAATATTACAGATTCTAATAAGTCATCTGGTAAAATTTGCCATAATAGCATCACTTTCTAGGAAGGTAAGATTTTAGGCCCTACCTTTTTGCTAAGCTTAACCTAAAATATATTGTAACTAAAGCCTGTTCTAACTCCAAGGGGAAAAACAGCTTGCTACTTTACTTTCTTCAGCAGCCTTTCATAGATCTGAAGAGTGTTTCCATGTCTTGTCTCAGAATACTCTTTCTTTCACTCAGCAACTACTCCATATCTTTCATGAAGAACAGAACCCCGAACTTGCGACCACTTCAAATGAGTTTTGAAGAGGAGGGAAGATTATATGTCATGTCGGCTGTGACTCTTTTCATATGGTGCACGATACCACTGTGCAATCAGTCCTTGCATTGGCCATTACAATCTTGAAATATTTCATTTAAAAGAACCTGACAGCTTTTTAGTTCTCCATTCTCTACTACAGAAGTATATTGTTGGAGTGAATCTTTCATTTTACCTTGTTAAATATCATTGTGTTTTAAGACAATTTTTTCCAGTTTGTCAAGATCATTTTGAATTCTGTTAGTCTTTCAAATATGTGCAGTCCTTCCCTTACTGAACATCATTGTCTGCAGTTTTCTTGTCACTTATTTGCAACTGTTCCAATTCTTTGATTTACTAATACTGCTTCTTACAACTGTAAAATAAATATGAGAAAATGATCCTGCTTCTGCTGACTCCTAAGCATTTCATTAAGTCTGAACTATAAAGGAAGTATTCACAAAAAACCCCACCCACAAAATTAATCAACTCCGAATACATACACTCCTGGACACAGAAGGCAACACAATTTTTCTTTGAGTAATATATATATAAGTACTATCCAAATAGTTTAGATGATTGTATGAATAACTTATTTTTAATTTTGGATAAATCTTTTTTCTTACAGCAAAAATATTTTTTTTCCACAGTCAAGTAAAATGTATGTGAGAGTGATCCAGAACATTTAATCTGGGCATTTATTTTGTTTATTAATTGAATTTGTTTGGTTTTCCTTTCATTCAAAAATCAAGTGAGAAAATATATAATAAAAATAATTGCTTTAATTAATAATTTATTTTTCCTGGGTTTTTTTCAGTTTTATTTTTCATTACTTTTTGAAATCATTGCATTTTGAAACTGCATTATTTTAAAAATGAAATCTTACAATGAGAGGGTTAAACACTGAAATAAGGTCACCAAAAAGATTGTGAATTCTCCAACCCTAGAGACTTTCAAAATTCAGCTAGACAAGGTCCAGCACAGATGGATCTAATTTTCATCTAACCCTGCTTTGAGTAGCAGGTAGAACTATATGGCATGCAGAAATTCTATGTAAATTTAAGAAAGGACATGTAGATTAAAAAAGCAATAATTTGCCTACTTCGTCAATGTCGGTATCCATTCTTTCAAAATGAATAAGCTACTATTTTTGTGCCTGGTGTGCTTGCACACAGATAGGTATGTTGATTAGCTGAAGGCAGTATGGCTACATTTATTGAACATCTTGCATAATGAAACCACATTGCTGGGGCAGGAGCTGATGTCCCCAGGGGCGAACATGGAGTCCTGGACTGTGGGCAGGGTGAGGGGAAGCTGTGGCAGGGACACGGTCTCATCATGGTGTTTCTTCTGCATGCATTTATTTTTTAATGGTTTCAGAAACTGCTATCCTCAGCTTACATAGTTTGATAGATGTTGCCACTAAGGTTTTATTCTTCACTAAGGCTTCATTCTTCAAGTGCTCATCCTAGAAAGTCTCTGTGTGCCATGGTGTGAAAATCCGTTGGACTCACCTGAGCATTTCTTTTGTTATTATCCAAAGCTCTTTCCCTTTTTAATGACCTCACTGTTCACTCACTTGGCTGTGTCCAGCAAGGGATTGACACCACCTCCTTGGAACAACATACTGAACCGTACATGGGTTGTCTCACCCAAGTCAGTGTCCCTGGGCTTTGCTAGAATCAGTTTAAAATTTTCTCGTAAAGCTTTCCTAGTAGAAAATAGTTTAAGTCTCCTACCGTCCACCTTTCTTCTGCAACCAACCATCCTGTTTGTAATGTGAGCAACAACCTATTGGAAAAATATCAGTAAATTAACTTTTAATAAATACTCTGTGAAGAAGTGTCTGTGGAACAACATGCCTTCAATCTTCAAAATTCCTTTGAAACGTAAAAACTATGATCAATATATAAACTATAAGCCATAGTTTACAGCTAATTACCCAGTAATTCCAGTTCATCAGGTTTTCATGGGTTTTTTTCAAAATAAGTGTCAGTGTCCCCTGATAGGGGCTGTCTCTCAGTACATATTGTGGCCTCTCTGCTTTTCCAGCCTTGTTAACCAGAAGTGACTCTATGGCATGTTATCCCTTGGACTTCAGGTGAGGGGATATTTCCACAGATTTACCACCTGCAAGAGTGATTTAATTATCCTCTATTGACTCTAGTTTCTAGAGGAAATTATTTTTTTAGACACAGATTGCAACAGTACTAATGGTTCATTCATTTACTGTACTGGTCGTGTCTGAACACAGTTTTCTTTAGAAATCCCATGACTACAAAACAACACCTCTCTTAGGATGGTCCAAGGTGCAAGCAGAATGTGTTTGTAAATTACATCTATTCTTACATGTTCTAATTCTCCACATGAAGAGAGAAGTTGCCTGTATTAGATCCTGTTTTCTATATGGCATTGCTGATAATGCTGTGAATTAAATTAGCTTAAATTAGCCCAGTTTGCCTATACAGTTCATATTCTTCCCACCTGGAAAGTTTTGTTTTCACTCAGACACTCTACATAATTATAAACCTTCAGCTGATTCCCACTATATTGTGAGAATTGTTGAAACCTCACTACACATTTTGGAGCTCTAGTAAATGCAGTAAGTAGAAGTCTAGGTCCACTAAAGCCAGTGGAAACACTGCCACAACGTCAATAAGACCAGATCACATTTAATGAAACAGTCCTTTCCCTTCTTTTATGCGTCCTCAGATCATTATATCTGCAACAGTTGTTCTGGGAAGAAGAACAAGTTGGTTCATAGCAAGAACAGAATTCTGAAACAGCTCACTAGATCTACCAGGTTGCTGTGCTTAATTCTCAGTCTCGGCTCCTGATCATGTGCAAGGTTCAAGATGTATGTAAGGTTCCATCCAGGTTCCAATCAGGACCCTGTATTTTCAAGAAAACCTGGATACAATTGAGAGAATAGTTTGTTCCATTGCCCATTTGCTAGAGCCAATAAGAAGAGAATACCAGCAAGTCTGAACCGATTAATTGGTGGAAAACACTCAGTCCCCAGTATGGTATAGCAAAGGTGCTACAGAAGCAACCACTGCATCCTTGCTGGCTAAGAAGGGAACAGTCCATTTTCCAGCAAGGATGTTTGAATGAAATTTTGTGATTATTTCAGTACTTTTCATAATTTCACTACTATTATCCAAAAATCATTCCCAAAGAATTTGAGGTCTGCTTCAATAATTGCGAAAGAAAAAATTGTGATTGCAATTACATTGAGAAATGTTGTTCGAATCAGCAAGATAAGACAGGACAATTCACCCTCAAAAGAATATAATACAATTGATCAAGAAGAGACACAAATGCATTAAATAAAAAAGAACAACAACAAAAAAAAACCCCTGAACCAACAGAGGTAAAACCACAAGATTTTTTTTCCTCCACTCTTTTCAGTGAGGTTAGAAGGGAATTTTTGCTTTCTTACAGGGTAATTATGAGTTTTGGATTCTAGCATCTTTGTTTTCCTCCCAATAAGACCACTCTGTATATGAAGTAATAGTGTGCTTAGTGCAATAGTAGTAGAGTAATAGCTCCTTTAAAAGACCAGGAGTATAAGATTTCTAGAAGAGCAGAAAAAGTTTGACAGGGAAATAGCAAGAAAAATGTAACTTTTTATTTCATCCTATCAGGACCTAATAGGTAAAATTACATGGACAGGCTATATTACAAAAGGTTATTACCTCTGCTGGTAAAAAGACACTTTGTGTCCAGGTATCTCCTTTGTGTGAGCCTGCAGGCTAGCCAGACCAGACCTATGACTCACAGCAGGCTTAAAACACCTGGGCAGATCCATTAACTCCTTGGAAGAAGAATCTGAACACTGAGAAAGAGATATAGTAACTGAGATATTCTTCTTTCCTTTTTGTTTTGTTTTGGGTTTTTTTTGAGCTGTTAGGAGCAATTCCTGTATTTAAGTCAGAAGAAAAGTAAGACTTCAAGTAAATTAAATGCATGTAACCTCTTCTTTAAAACAACAGAAAACAGGGTACCTGTTTATAAATGTGGAATCTCTAGCGTCTAATGGAATACACATACATGTATTTTAATGTGCTTTCGGTAAGGAGAAGTCCAGACACTGGACCAGTACTAATTATGTCAATCAGAATCTATCATAAACTCATTTTATCCTATTAGAAATACTGATTTATGAGCAATTCACAAACATGTAATTTCAATATTGACCCCATGCTACATTCCAGAAGGGCTCACTTGCTACTTTTGAGAAGTTGTCCAATTTCCTATTTTTTCTTTAGCCCCAGGAATTTTAGAAATACGTTATGGCAAATTCAGGAAATCCAGTACACATCTGAACAATAACAATTTTACCCAAGCTGCCACCTCTTAGACAGGATGCACTAACAAAGGGGAAAAAAAATCCCAAAAACAAAAACTCAAAACCCCAAAATATTATACCATTGTTGTGTTGTCTGAAATAATTAAAACAAAATGTCTTACAAGGCAAAGGTTTCCTAAAACTGGCACAGAGTTATTAATAATGCCCTGGAATAAAAAGGTTAAATGTACATCAGTGATATGCAATGAATACCATACAATACTGTTCATGCTGCTTTTCCTGTCTCTCTCTAAAAGATTATGACATATTGAAGTTATCAAAATGGATGTTTATATAAAACTGACAGTGATATGTAGTAGCCCTCTGAAGATCATACAAAAATAGAAGATATATTTCACAGAGCCCCCAAAGGATCATGCTTTGTTGTTTGTTTTTTTTTTTTATTAAAAAAAAAAAAACAAAAACAAAAAAAAACACCACAAACTTCCCTCCCCAAAAAGACCATTGTAGACCATTGTAAACAAGATTTCTTCATGCAATGAAATTAAGTACAGCAAAGTGGTTCTTCCATAACTGTGCAAACAAAATTAAATTAAAAACCATTAAACACTTTTAATCCTTACAATTCTTAAAGAATAAACAGAAGTCAAGATCTAAATTGCATCTTTTAATTGCTTATTGAACTTTAACAGTTACATACTCAATATGAAAATATCAAATGTGAGAGATATATATTTAATTCATCATGTATTTTTACACTTACAGTTGTAAGTAACCTATCACCAATGACTAACTGGAAAAATAACTCAGACGAAGCTTTTCTTGCAGTCACGTCTAGCATCTCTGTAACATATGTTTTCAGTGACTTGGAATTCATTTAATTATGTAGTGTAGTGTGTTTCTTTGCTCCAAGACAGATTTAATGTTAAGCATTACTCTCAGGAAAAGTCAGTGACTCTTTGCTTCCCGTGCTAATGGTCACTTGCAGGTGGGGAGCAACAGCTTTCTGGTATCTGAGAAAAGCAACTTCCTCACGTTTCTCTCTCCCTCCCTCAACAGAACCTGTACATCCTTACACGTGGTATGTCTTGTCTTTGTGTATAAAAGATAATAATGTTTACTAATCTTTCTGAGATGTTTCTGAGGTTAATGGAAGAAAAGTCATGCTCAAGAGCAAAGCTTTAAGATTTAATAAAGTTTGTGTCAAATAAAGCACAATCAGTTGTACAGAAATATTATTCAGGCAGCCCACCAATCAGTTTTACAGCTATCTTAACTAAGGATGGACGGCATATTGGCAGTGGTGAGATATTTTAGTACCCTTTTTCTACTTGGACTCTTCCAGCACTTTCTGCCCACCAGGCATCTCTACACTTTGGGTGTCCAACTTCTCCCAGCTAGCAGGAAGGGCAAGGGCAGTATCTGACAGGACCTGAAGACAGCTCCTTCCATGCTGCACCCACTTGGAGGGCATCCTGCAGCAAGTGCCTTTCTCACCCTGCCTTCAGTGGTGCTATATATAATAGCATGGCTGTGACCTTCTCTGTCATAGGATTTCAAACATTTGTGTTTCTAAACATGACAATGTGAAACTTCAGTTAACCACTTTTCTATAATTTTATCTGATTCCTTTCAATTTTCAAAAACAAACAAAACTGGTTATTGCTAGAGGCTGTTGTTAACATGAAGGCTACTTGAATTTTATTGGCAGAATTTGGGAGGTGAAAGGAGACTGGGACACTCCCGCCCTCCCCACACACACAGCCACAGCACAAGGGAAATGCATATATAGTCTGAGAACAGGTGGGGGAAATCTTATGCTTCATTGAGGCTGGTGCTCCCTTCACTACTTAAGAAATGTTCCTCCTGAGAATCACAGCTCAAGTCTGTTTCAGGTTTTTCCCTCAAACTGTAAGAGAATTGTAGGCACAACTTTGACCTAAAAGTTGTGAGATGAATTGCCATAATTTTTATAATTAAAGGAAATGAGAACTTTTAAGGTAATGCTAGTGAAGGTTCTCACATTAAAAATAATAAAAAAGGATTCTTCTGTTGATTTTTCTGTTTTTGATGTATACAATACAGCTTTGCTCTCATGCTTCTAGAAATAACATCAAATCTTGTGCAATTATAAGAGTCGAAATATTGCACAAAATTCCAATCCGATTTTCCTTTTTTTCCAGAAAAATAATCTAACTAATTTCAAACATAATTTTGGCTGGGAATAGCAGCTCAGATTTTGTCAAAACTGTTATATACTTGTTCAGACCAAAATTACAAACTTATAAAATTCATCCATTTTTCATAATACCTTTATTGTCATTACCTTTGCTGGAGTTTCAGGCACAATTACACAATAGGACTGACACAGGTGAAACAATAACACAGCAATACACACAACATTGATGGGCATTCAGAAATGCTTGTGCATTAAGACTTAATGCATGTTCTCATAGTAAAAAAGTCAGGTATCAAGAATATTTAAACTGACCAGCAGTGGAGCATTTAATAGTACAGAGTAAATAACGTGTTGGAACATGATGATAATGTCTCATGTTCTGTGTATTTTAAGGCTGCAGCTTTCTCATGTGTTAAAGTAATCAATCCCACATGCACTATAAGTGCCAATTACTATATATGAAGGTTAATGTAAATTTTCCCTCTTGCAACCAGAAAACAATATTCTGTAAACCTGGAGAAAGGCCACCATACAGTACTAAAATGTTTTCAACAGCTAAGCAGGAAAAAGCTATCAACAAAAGCAAGAAAAATGATCATTTAAGCTGTTACAAAAAGATTAGCAACAGTCCTTCCTTGCCATATGCATGTAGTTAAAAGTAATTTTTACTGTACATATTGACATTCATCACCTCATGATTTGCCATGTACATGAATAATTATAATCAGGCAAGAAAGATTATTTTTAAAAATTATGCATATACCTAAGCTTTTGCAGCACAGTATTTTTCTTTAAAGTTGTAGAGCAATCTTTTGAAAAAATAACAGAGCTTTCATTGATGATTTGTTGCTACTGTGTCTTTGGACAACTTGTTTCAAAGATTTGTTGGTTTTAGCCCAAATATTATCAACAATTATACTAATGCTGCTAATATTTAAGCATATTTTGCAGTGATTTCTATTTCCATTTCTTTAGTAATCCAAATAAAAACCCTGTCTATTTCCAGTATGATACATAAAGAATGAGTTGAGATATATTCAAGCATTCCTTAGAACATTTCCAAAATATATATCTTTTATTTACATCCATGGTCAAGACAAAATAAAATAGAGAGCCTCATTCCAGAGTATTTTGGTGTCTAGACTGTTCACCAAGGTTGGAGAGTCCAACGGGCATTACTGCAGGTGCACCTTGTCACATCAGGTTAGACTTTGAACCAGGTTTTCTCATTGTCTAATAATTGAGCTCTGTCTCTTGGGCTAAAGAGGCCCTTGACAGGAGGCAGAAAGAACAGGCTGTCAGAGACTGGAATAGCTAATGGCTTAAACATTGTAGAACACCAAAAGTCTTTTGTCCACTGTAGCAAACTGCAAAGAAACAGCTGCTCATCCAGCAAAGCACACCTCTCCCTGAACATGCCTACTGTGGAAGCATTTTCAGATCAGATAAGTGCGTGCCATTGTCCACCTATCTCAGGTGCAGAAGGGTGTGCATAGCTGGAGCTACAAACTGGATTTCCAGATAAGGAAAGAGGCTAATAAGAGGCAAATCCTGTGAGGTGGGATAATCCCTCTTATCATGCTAATGTCCTCCCTTACATGATAACTCTGCTGTAGGAATCCCTCTGGGGAACCTCAAAGACTTTTTGTATGTAGCCTGGACTATTCATCTCATGTTGAACAATGGTGGACCATGATTGATGCTGACATAACAGGCAGCTGTAACGTCTTAGGAGGTGTCAGAGACTTGTGACATGCCATGTCATCATCCCTGGTACCCTGGTACCCCAGAGGAGGTACAAGGTTTTTCCACCTGAGCAACTACCAAGTCTCATTCTTGGATCCAGCGGGTGGTGACTATATATATCTTTCTACTTTCTCTTCCTTTCCTTGTACATTTCCTGATGTGTTATTTTTATGCTTTAATATTGCTGTATTACTATAGATGATAACACCCAAAACAGCAACATACTTGTTTACCTTTGAAGCAAAATTGTTCTAAAATAAACCCTAGATATATGTTTACAAATACTGATTGTTCAGCTATTTCACTCTAATCCACTCCAATGGATTTATTAACAAGAACCTGGGTTACCCTCCCCTTCTGGGGTGGATTGCAACACAGGCTGCCGAAGAAGGTCTAAGAAGCTGCTAGAAAGTGAACTCCGCTGTGCTGAGTTTTAATCTCATGTCTTACCCAGGTCAGGACTGTGAATCTAGTTCCATCACTTTCTAAATTCTAATTCTTTGAGCTGTGAGCTACCAGGAGGTTCCCTCCATCTCTTTCTGTCTGATCATCATAATCAGCAGTTTCAGCTTAGACTTGAGAAACCTTTATAAAGAAAAATGTTACTGGCAAGAGTTTGCTCTTAAAAAAGCAATCCAAGCCAACCCAACAAAAACCCCCCAAACATCACTTCCAATGAGTATACTTTGTCAAAAAAAAAAAAAAATCCCACTTAGGAGGACAAAAAAGTAGATACATTATTCATTAACATTGATCTTGTCAAGCTAAGGTAGAAAGTCAGATTGGCATCCACCTATCATTTTAAATAGGGACCAGATAGTCCATTTTTCTGGAACATGGTATCAAGCTCACATTATTCATGGACGTTGCTTTCAGAGTTGACTTGAGGTTATTAAAAGCTTGGAAAATGCTAAAGAACTTCAATCAAGTTAGTATTATTGCTACTAAAATTTTTAATCAGTTAGAAAAACTCATTAAGTTTGGACTTGATCCCATGGCCTTCACCTAGTTGGCTTAGGCTATAAATATCCAATAGGTTCAGTTCATCTTCCAAAAGGAAAATGTGGATGAGGGCTTTTCTGCATTTCACCAAAGGTGAATGAATATCCTTGATGATTAGCCCCCCAAAAGAACAAAGCATCGAATTTGCCCTGAAACACAAGTGATACTCATTGAAATTATGACATTTGTATGTGAGAAAAAAAATTGGGGGAAAGAAAGGACATGAAAGACTACTTAACAGCACTGTTATTATCAGGATTTCCCACAGCAAAACTCACCAGGTGGTGTGGTGGGATGCTGGGACCTATGATTTCTTTTACATGCTTCATAAAATAACTGCTATTGGCCACTGTCAGGGACACAGCACTGGGATTTGATCTGATCCAGCAGAGCCTTTATCTTATTCATTTGTCCTACTGGCTCTCAGTGCAGGAATATCATATTCTGTCTTTATGACAATTTTATTTATCCTTTTGAAAAACCAAGAAACATAACCTACACATTGAAAAGATGAGCAGAATTCTAATGTCAAATAAAGACAGTATTGTACAGTGCAAGTGGTGCCAACTCCATAGTGTGAAACTTCCATAGGTTTGTTTTCTATTTTTTTTCAATTTATTTCTAAATGAAGTAGATAGCCACAAACTCTAATAAAGGGAAAAGATAACTACTTCTGAAAATTAGGATGGCAGGGCATAAAATTCTGGGATGGTCTCAAAATCAAGAGGGGAAAGCAGTATGTGAGCTTACTGGATTTCTTGCTTTGCTTCAATGAGAAGGTCATCTCCTGCATCTTCAGTTTGCTTGGAGCCTGTAGGCAGAATCAGAACTGTCCAACACTGGAAGAAGGTGGAGTTGCCTGCTGTGAGAACACCTACAGAAATGTCAACCTACAACCACTTTCCTAAAGTACAAACAGCAATGAACAGAGGGTGAGGAAAACCACACGCTTCTTCTTACTCCAAAGTTACATTCTATCAGGAGTCAAAGTCATGGATGTTAGTTTTCATTAGTCTGGATGATTTTACTGCCTTAAGGGAGGGTCAGAAATGGAAGTCTTGTTGGAATCCCTGATAGGGTTTCCTAATCTTCCTTACGCTGGGATAGATTCCAATCAATTTTTCAAAATGGAGGCAAGATAGAAATCCAAAATAAGATAGTATTTTATAAGCATTTATCCCAGAAACTAAAGTGTGAAGGAAATGTCTTTAGAAGAACTAAAAGTGGGTAGTCAGTGTGTATCTTGAGTACATACAGAATGTCTGGACATCTTAAATGCAGAATCTGGTAAACATGGTAAACATACTTCAGTTCCCTGCTTTTAGAAGAGAAAATGGAACTTATTTTAAACTGAAACTGTCAGCATCTCTAAGGGTTTGAGTTGGTTGCTTATTTGAAAACAGAAAAGTTCGTCAATACATCAAGGGCTGAAAGTTCAGAGAGGTCTGAAGTATTTTAATTTAGAAGGACTTGTCATTTTTTTAATGTCTTCTAGTATCAAATTAAAAGTAATTTAAATGGAGAAAGCAACTACTGAGAAACATAAATTCAATTAAGTGGAGACTGAATGGCTTCTGCCATTTCCTCCTGTGACAGCTCAGAGCTGAGTGTTTGCCAGCCACCCGGTGTTAATTAACACGCTTGTGTGTTTCCCCCACTATCACAGGATCATTAAGGTTGGAAAAGACCTCTGAGATCACCAAGATCGACCCTTGACCTAGCAGAGGCAGCAAAGAGGTAGCTGGTCTAAAGCCAGCTGAGAATGATACATCAGTTGTGATTGTTGCATTGGATCACAAAGAAAAAGTAGAAAACACTTAAAAAATAGAATGTCTGCAGCTGTTTCATTTAAGAATTTAAAGAATTTATGTTTCCTGAATTAAAGTAGGAAGATTTAAAATGAAAGAGGCTTTATAATTTCTGTCTTCCAATTCCTGCTTCTGTAGGAGGGTTAGGCTACCCTTCTGCCTTTTGTGTCACAGAAGTCTGTCTTTATCTTATTGTATTTGTCTAGTAGCTTTTTTAATAGAAAACTAGAAAGCTACAACCATAAAAGTATGTTGTGATATTACTTAGCATTATTTCAGTGTTTTGTGCTATTAATAAATTTTAATAAATAGTTTTAATGTCCAATAGTTTAAAAGTACATCTTAGTGAGGGTGACTGGATTTCAGGCCTTACACAAACTGTATAAAAGACAGATATAATTGCAAATGAGGTACCCTTGAGACTGCAGTCTTAGAAACAAACATTGAATACATTATCTTGGTATTTAAGTGTTGAAACAGATGCTATTTTTAACAGCTGTAGTCTTTGAAAACTAGGATTATAGCATTTTCTGTGTATTGACATACAAAATTGGAAGGTTTGCAAAGTAAAGAAGGTCAGATCATTGAACCATTTGGGTTGGAACATCTTCATGTAGATATGTTTGCCCCATCCAATCTGCCCTTCAGTGTTTCCAGGGATCGGGCATCTATCACCTCTCCAGACAACCTGTTCCAGTGTTTTATCACTCTCATTGTAAAAAATTTCTTCCTTATATCAAGCCTGAATTGACCCTCTTTTCATTAAAATCATTACTCCTTGTCCTATCACAACAGGCCCTGCTAAATAGTCTATGTATCTTTCCTGTAAGCCCCCTTTAGGTACTGGAGGGCTGCTCTAGGTCTTCCCAGAGCCTTCTCTTTTCCAGGCTGAACAGCCCAACTCTCTGCTCACAGAAGTGCTGCTCCAACCCTTCAATCATTTTTGTGGCCCACCTATGTCCCCACTCCATATGTCTAATCTTATTATCAATTTGTCTTTTTTTCCCACCCCCTCCGTTATTTGGGATGTTAGCCACATGGATTTGTTACCTGTTTCCTCACATTTTACCATTTGGAGTTCCATCCCAATAACTAAAAGTGTATTGTTACACTGCAGCTAGGCTATACCTGTCTCATAATATTTGGGAACATTTTATCTTTTGTTCCCACACTACAGTTTGGGAAATCATAACTAAAGTTCATAGGTTGCATAGTGTGCAATGTTTAAAAGACATAAGAAGTCCGGACATCTTGCTGTAGTGCAGCATTTATCAATCAGCAGCAAATCTCATTTGAGAGGAAAATATTAAGTTTTTAGAAAAGTCAGAGGAAAAAGGGAGTATTCCCACTGGCTCCACTCTGATTTCTACTGTCTTCTGTATCTTCTCAGTGTCCACCTTTTTTCTTTGTAGGTGTCTTTGTACCAATGCTTTGGCAAATTATTTCTGTATATGGTTATTTTTTCACATTAGAATTATAATATTGTCCTAATAAATTACTGTTAGCTCTGTGCAGACACTTTCCAGTGCTGCTTGAGGAAGGGAATTGCTGGCATCACTTTAAGGTAGGGGCAATCAATACAAACTTGCAAAGTGAAATACATTTGGTGCATTACCTCTCTGCCTAACCAAGGGAGAACTAAAAAAAAAAATTAGTGAGGGATATCACACCAAGACTGACACAAACAAAAGAAAGTTACAAAGGGTTTTATAAATTAATGATCTATTAATGGTCTTAGGCCTATGGCCTAAGTCTATATTCCTTGATTATCCAAACTGCTTATATGTTGGCTCTCACACTGCCTAACAGGGGAATAAATATAGGCCCAGCAAGAGACCAGCTTAAACTAAAATCCTTCTAGTTAAGAAATTTGAGCAACAGGATATAAAGAACCAAGACAAACCTAATGGGCTAAACTGAGTCATAAATACCTGCTTTAAAGGAACAAGGGCAAAAATCCACCCACTGTTATTCAATTGGTCTGTGAAAAAATACTTCTGCAGTAGCATGGCTGCTACTGCAGCTATTTGTTAGGCCATCATCATAACATACCATCTGCTCCTTTATATCCTTCTTTATAGCTCTGACTTTCAGAGAGATATAAGCGATTACCTCACATCTTTATTATATAAAAAGAACTGTTTGTTAGTTCAGTGTTCAGGGGAAAAAAAAGTTTTTGTCAGTTACTCATCAATTTGCTCATCTGTTTGTCCTATGCAACATGATGATTTCAAGTCTGCTGACACTGTTACCCAAGGGAGTATGATTCATGCAATAATTTCCCTTCCTTCCTGCCTGTTTCTTTTAAATTTACTGGAACTTTAATATATCCCATACATATTTTTCACCTTAAACTATTCTACCCCTACTAGCACTACAGTAATTCATTTCACTTTTAAAATCTTATTTTCTTATTTTAGATAGGAGGTTTATGAGTATCAGAAAAACACTTTCAAATCAGATGGCATACAATTTTGGTTTCATACTCTTAACATCCCATTCTTGCCTTCATCCCATTCTTCAAAAATGAATTCCTTTGAGAATAAAGACTAATAATCAGAAAAATACCTTTTTGTTTATAGATTCCATTATTAATCAGACTATGAAAGAATCTTAGCAAGATGAGTAACTTCCTCTTTTTCTGTAGCGTGCTCCAGGATACGTGGTCAACCAGCAACCTTCTGAAGTAGTCTCCTGATACTGAATCCTGTAGTGACTGGGGCATGGCTTCTTGAAAGAAACTCATCAGCAGCTTCAGGGTGGAGCAAGACAGGACTTCCCATTTCTATGGCAAGGGAAAGGCAGTCAAGGAAGACACCACTTCAGTGAGCTCAAATCATGCAAGTATGAAAATGCACAGTGAAGTACTGATCCTGGCAAAGACAGTTCTTCATGGCTGCCCTATTTGTGTACTAAAATGGTCACGGCTACTTTCTTCGCGCTCTAGATGAACTCAGCTGAGGGGAAGCATCTTGACTCATAAAGCATACCATAATCCAGAGTAAAGGAACAGGGAGTGATATGTTGTGGTCAGTCTTCCTCTTCAGCAGATTGCTGGACGCACTGCATGAGGTTAAGTGGTGTTTACGCACTGACCTATTTATTAAGCCTTTGTTTGCTATTTCTGGAAAAGAGTTTTCATTCTCCTGATTTCATGGGTTGTGAAGTTTCCAACTTAGAAATGCAATGTAATTTTGGTCTCTCTCACAGGTGCTCTTGTGAAGGATTTTTATGCAAGGAATGTGCCATTTTTTCCCAATGAAAGATGATTGTAAGAAACATTTCTTTTAATGTCATTGTCCATTTCTCTTTTCCTTTAGGTAACTGTCTTCTCCTATCCTTGTCCCAGATGGCCATTCTCCTACATCCACTACTTGCCACAAAAACTTCCACTTTATCACATGCTTTTTTTTTTTCCCCCATGTACTTTTCTGTCTACTTACTGGTTTGGTTTTCTTCTTAAATTTCCTTCAAAATATTAGGTTTTTGAGGGAAAAACAAACTACTTTAAACAAACAAAAGCATATCTGACTTCAGTGACCCACTTCCCCCACATCTGTTTCTATGCACAACTCACTTCCAGTTCCATTCCACACCCATTCCCATTTGTTGTGCACATGGCATCCTATGGGAACAGTCTGTGAAGTTGCAACTGTCCTTCAAAGTCTCTTACGTCTCAGTTACTGTGACAGCCCTTGCTTTGGCCTTCAAAATAGCATCTTCTAGACAGTTGAAATGTGGATGCAAGTTCACTGTACCACATCCATGCTCTTTCTCCTCTTTCATATCAAACACTTATTTGTGTTGCTAGCCCTTTGCTAGAGCTATTGTTACTCTTAGCTGGTTTTGTGCCTCTAAAAACGAGCTGAGTCACAGCTGAATATCCTGGAAGGAAGAAAAGGAAGTACTCTTACTCTTCTCCCCCTGTAAGAGGCAGCACCCTGCCTCAACCTGTTTAAGAGAAGATGCTGCACTGCAATGCTGCAATTTACACACAGACACTCTGGATAGACAGTGAAGCACTCAGAAAATCATGGGAAATTATTAAGTCATGATTTAATTGTTTTGCCTCTAGACCAGTCCTTATGCACTTGAAATTGGAGAACTGAGAATTCTGTCACATTTTTGATACTAATTCCAGTACATTTATATAACAGAATGATAGACATTCTCTTGCATCTCACAGTCCTAAATCTACGTCATCAGACCTTTTAACCAGCTTGGAAGGTTCTGTACACAGTTTATACCATGTAAACAGAGTTAATAGAAGGTCTAAATTAAATTACAGTAGATTTCAGAACATGTAAGGATGTCAAATTAGCCTATTTCCCAGTACTACATAGCAATGGAGCCCTCTAAGGGTTACAAAGCAAACTGATCACTTTCTAACTAAGATGTAATATGGCCAATTAGGTATTTAATTGAAATAATTATGTATATTCTCCACTTTACCTTTTTTTTTAATGAGTTAATACAGCTACAGTGTATCACATATTACTGGGCTAAGTTTGAATAAGCTGACCACCCTGAAAGAGTATCTTCTACAGTAATTATCTAAGTTAATGATATTGAATGATAATGGTAGTTGCCAATTGGAATTGAATTATTATGTGTCTACCTAATGAGCATACATACAAGAAAGCCAAAAGGCTTTAGTGTTTAACTGAGTATAATAATCCGACTGGTAGTATTTTAATCTAACCAAAAAAAAAAAAAAAAATGAGAAATGCAATGCATATTAACTTCAATGCAATTACTATACTTTCAGCATTTTCATCCAGCATTTTGTGTGAAGATTTAGCTAGACTTTTAAAAGAAGGTCACTTTTATTTGAGAGGACAAGTTTTCAATTTTTCATTAAAGGATTTTCAAGTGCCATTTCTGAGCTCTAGGAGGCTGGAATTTGCCAATATTTATATGTATTAACATGAACAAGAATTAGAGAAACAGAGTTGAAAAATGTGATAATAATATCCATTTTTTTCCTGTAATTTAACTCTCTTGGCATTTATTTTATATTTTTTTGATCATGATAGAACCATGAAAAGTTGTCTTTAAGTGCATTTATTTTACTATTCACTTTATAAATATATTTATATAATTTGAAACTCATATTACAAAAGAAATCTGAAAGACTCCAATGTTTTTCACTCCACTTAAAGTGTCAAGGTTGTGTGTCTTTTTGAATAATTTCTAATTATTCAAATAATTAGGATAATTATTCATATAATTAGGATAATGGGGATTGGCTTCAAACTCAAAGAGGGTGTGTTTAAGTTACATATCAGGAAGAAATGCTTCACTGTAGGTGATGAGACAGCAGAAGAGGTTGCCCAGAGAAGCCATGGATGTCCTACCCCCGAAGTGTTCAAGGCCAGGTTGAATGGGGCTCTGGGCCACCTCGTCTAGTAGGTGGCATCCCTGTCCATAGCAGGGGTCTGATTCTCAAGGACACTTCCAGTCCACACATTCTATAATTCTATGAAATTCCAGTGGACTTGATGATCCTTGTGCATCCCTTCCAACTCAGAATATGCTGTGATTCTGGGAGTTTCTTCAGAGCTTGGAGAAGAACTTGCTTCTTCTTTCCTAACATAAGTATATAAATCAATCTCTTCAGTGTTTTTCATTCAAATATAAAACTTGCCAAACTTTTTGTAAACTTTATGCAGGTTAATGGTTTAGGGAACCATAGTTCACCTACAAGCTTTGTTCTGTACATTTTCAAGGTCTTTTTTTTAAGTATCATTTACTAACTAATCAGTTTCTGAAGGAGCTCTATTTAATAGTATTTTGGAATATTATAACTTAAATTTCAAAGAGAATTCCATGGAAATCACACACCATTATAATTGTCATTGTTTGCTTACACATAGAACCAGTCAGATAATTTTACAATGTTACATTTGTTCTTTCTACAACATGAAGGAAGCAGAAAACTTGGAAAACATATACTATTTTCTTTTATTTGGATTTTTGATTGTAAAAATCAATAAGCCAATTTGCTAGAAAGAAATTAGTCCCATGCGGTTTTTTATAAATTAGCTCTTTTTAATCAGAGGGAAGCTGTGTCCCACTTTTTTAATACCGTAGAATGATTAGTCTAATTTAGGATTTAGTGACATTGAAACAACAAAAAAGATAAAATTGAACTGTTTGTGTTGACTCTGTGACTTAAACCATTAAATGTAAGCCCATTTTACGACACTGCTATGGAACAAATTTAAATATTTGAATATTTAAATATTTAATAATAGTGTTTAAATAACCAAAAACCTTGCAGTTTCCTGGATTCTGCCAGAAAACCCTTTGCCATAAAGAACCAAAGGTACATCAGCTTCCTGATTCTTGTGATGCTTTTGCTTGAGTACCCACCTTACAAATCATGTTCTCTCCAGGACTGCTATAGGATGCTGATTGCTCTCATTAAATCCTAAATCAAGGTGAAGAGTATTGTATCAGAGACTCTTACAGTTATGGAACTAAAATGGTTCACACGTTTTAGATCCTACCAAATTAAAACACTTCCAAGCTTAGTGTTCTTTAAGATCAAAGGATACTGGTCCTAATTAAATGAGAAACTTCACATCCTGCTCTGTTGATTAAAACTAATCAACAGAGTGTACTAATTATACAATTCCAATTGAGAGATGAATGTGATTTCAGTGAAAGGTCCTAGACTAGAAAAGCCTTTGACCAGCTGAACTTCATGCTGCATCCCCTTGGGTCACTGTGCAAACTCTTTTTGCTGGATCAGAAGGGAGGAAAGGTACACAAGATTGTATTTCTTTGATTCGGGGTTGGATTAACAAGTGGGTTACAAACGACACTTGGCGCTTGTCCATTTTAAGACATGTGCCTTGTTTCAATCAGTTCTGCTGAATGCCTTGTTAATTATTATGATGTTTTCAGATGAAAGAGGCGACATATTTGATCCCGTTCTGTTAGTTTCAACTGGTTATAACTCCAGACAGTGCCAAAGAAAACAGGGCTATGATTTCAGTGGGACCACTTAAAATCAGTGTAACATATTACCAGTTACAGCTCTTTTCCTGGCTTTATTTATGCCTGTGAAACTCTATGAGAAAGGCTCCTGCAGTTCCTATTATATGAAACAATAAACACAAATACAGGAAAGGTACAGGCCTTCCTTTTGAGTCCTCTGAGATATTTTCTATTCAGTACAACACAGTTCTGGTATTGCAGCAAAATGGTGTAAGTATGGCCACAATTTGGAGGAACTGGTTAGAAGGTAGATTACAAAACAGAGGTTCCTAAAGCACATCAGTTTTGAGTTATGAGGCTGGCATTTCTCAAGCATGTTTTGGGTTATAATTGCCTAATCTATTCAGAGTTATGTGTATATGCAAGCATATAACTCACAGGAAGGGGGCCAAAGTCCGTTCAAACTGTAAGATTATATCCTTCAAGAAGTGCTATGTTGAAACAGAACTCAGATGAATTCTAAAGGTAAACAAGAACAGGCTTAAAACCCGGTATACAAAGAAGAACACCAAGTGGAGAATACTGCATATATACCTTCTCAAATGAAGTCACAAAGCCTCTGAACACTCCAAGGCACTGTTTGCCAGGTGGTGGAGAAAGTCTAAAGTGACTTCTAGGACCCTCAGTCATGATTGTGTCTATATGTCACATAACAAGGATAGAGCTGGTAATAATGTATTATGCAAGGATAAAATCACAAAGAAAGAGAAGACATGTAGAAGTTCATGACTGCTTCACTAAACTTTCCTCATATTGTTCACACAATAATGTAATTATTTTTATTGTTGTATTTCTTTTTAATTGGTTGAAGACAGGCTCCTCCATATGAAATGCAGTTATGAGCAAGCAGGGTATTTATTCTCTTGCTGCATTAAGAAACTTTAAACACAAACCACCTCCACAGTCCTGACTCTGGAAGTATATATGCACATCATCAATACTACAAGTACGTTTCAATGTAAGAAGCAAGAGTATCAATAAACTCTTGAAAGTGACTGGAGATGTATCTTGGAGCTCAGATAACAGTTTATGCTTTCAGCAGCTACAGTCCAAGGCTTCCCAGTCATTCCAAAATGCTGCAGAAAGAATTTATGAAGCTCCGGTGAAAAGCTCTACACAACAGCCTCAAAAGGAAAGCTTTGAATCAGCTTTTGCATGTGACATAGTGACATCCAGTGGTGAGTTTGGTTACCTGTAGTGATCTCCTCCTGATGCACAGAAAAACATCAATACTTGTATTTTGTTGAAACACAAAATACATTAAAATATTTAAAACATATTTTTAAATATTAAAAAATAAATACAAAAATACAGACAGTATGTAAGTTTCCTAACCAAAGAAATATACTTTGATACATTAATTATAAAAATAATATATTAATTTGAAGCAAAAAATCACAGAATCACAGAATAGGTAAGGTTAGAAGGGACCACAGAAGTCATCTGGTCCACCTCCCTGCTCAAGTAGAGTTGTTCTAGAGCACATTGCACATCTGTCCAGATAGCTTAATGAAGCTTACAAAGCAAACAAAAATGTCTAGCTGTATTTGAATAGAACAGTCTCACATTACAACTGTATTTTCTATCTTCTTCACACAAAAAATCACTACTCCTCTTTTTCTTGACATTCCCAGTTCCTATAAAAGAGTTCAAGATCCGAGACTATGATTTTCAACATCCACAAAGCAAGTCTTCATAGGACTCTTCCTCCATTTAACAGTCACAGCAGGTCCCCATCTAACTCTAACATAGCTTTAAGCTTTAAGCTCTAGAGTAGATCTCTCCTTTCAAAATCCAGCTGCTGAAAAGTAATAAGACTGCCCTCCAAAGTTCTTTGTTTAGAATACATGCAAGAACGTAGGAGACCTCAATTTACTGTCCTTCTGGGACTTTGGGAGATAGGTGGGTTTTTTTTATGGGAGATGGAGAAACACATATCTACTAAACTAGAAAATACTGCTGAGGAACAGCTATTTAAATCCCCTTATTGCATCTCTTACATTTTGTCTAGAATCATGAGACTCATTGGACCAAAAGGTGGTAAAAATGCATCCAAGTTAAGGATATCACATTTTCATGGATGTGGAGAAAGAGACCATTCTAGGGTCTGATTTTTGGAAACCCATCTCAGTTATTACTTTTTCAGAGGGAACAAGGCCAATCTCAAGCTCCAGCCAAGTTTACCAACTAAATTCTGATAATCTATCTTTCCACAGATTTTATATGCAACAAAACTACTTCCTACAGTGGGAAAGTTTATGGGTTAATATTGCTTTCTACCTTGTAATGTTTCTTCACACTGGCTGACACCATGTGCTGTCATGGAAAGACACATTAAGGAAGGTTGAAGATTTGAGTAAGTGCCTGCAAGATACACAGACATGTAACAAATCACCTCTGTCTCATCTTATTCTCCATGGGATGCAACTGAGCAGCTACCAGCTTTCCGTATTCACGTTTGAAAATTAAATAAACAGGCTCTTTCTCAAGCAACCCAAATTCAGGTTTCCCAATTAAAAGCAAACTTATTCCACCAACCTTAAACCTAAACATTTGGCTCTCATTCACTTATAAACTAAGTAGGCAAAACAGTCTCTAAATTCATGATCTAATTATTTTGGTTTGTCAGCAAGCAAGCCCATACTTTATGTTATTGCAGTATCACTGCAATATCCAGACTCAGGATGAAGAAAAGTCATGCTTCACTTACGGAGGGTTTGTTATGGTTTACACCACCTATCTTTTTTTTGTTTTTTAAAAAACAAACCCACAACAACTTAGCTCTTCAACTTAGTGTTTCTGGGGCAGGGTTAGCTAGAGGAGAACACAGGTAAGTTTGTCTGAAATGTAGAGAATGGGAATATTTTTCCAACAAACATAAATCATACCTGACCCATCTGGTGGCCTTCTATGATGGAACGACTGCAACTGTCAAGAAGGGAAGACAGATTTCACCTACATAGACTTCTGTAAGGCCTTTGACACTGTCCCGCACATCCTTATCACTGGAGAGACATGGATTTGAAGGGTGGACTATTTGGTGGACAAGAAATTGGCTGGATGGAGACAGCCAGATAATTGCAGTCAATAGTATATGTCCAGGTGG
The DNA here is from genome assembly GCA_035047845.1 of Dendrocincla fuliginosa. Taxonomy (NCBI): domain Eukaryota; kingdom Metazoa; phylum Chordata; class Aves; order Passeriformes; family Dendrocolaptidae; genus Dendrocincla; species Dendrocincla fuliginosa. The sequence goes on from JAWWMO010000121.1 coordinate 95,932,076, forward strand.
TGGCTGGAGACGAGTGGTGTCCCTCAGGGCCCTTATCTTGGGACCGGTACTCTTTAAAGTCTCTATTAATTAAGCACACCCTCAGGAAGTTTGCAGATTACATGAAGCTGAATGGTGCAGCTGACACAAAAGACGTTATCCAGAGAGAGCTGGAGAAGCTTCAGAAGTGGGCCCATAACAACCTCCCAAGTTTGAATGAGTCCAAGTGAAAGGTCCTGCACCAGGGTGAGGGCAATGCCAGATACCAGGAAGAATTGGGGATAACTCACTGAGAGCAGCACTCTCCAGGACTTCGGGGTTCTTATGGTTGAAAAGCTGAAGATGAGCTGACAATCTGCAGCAGCAAGCCAATTGTTTCCTGGGCTGCATCAAAAGCAGTGTGGGCAGCAGGTCAGGGGAGGTGATTCTACCCCTCTGCTCTGCCCTTGTGAGACCACACCTGGAGTGCTGCATCCACCTCTGGGTTTCTCACAAGATGTGGACCTGTTAAAGTAGGTCCAAAGGAGGCCACAGAAGCAATGAGATGGCTGAAGCACTCCTCCTATGAAGACAGGCTGAGAGAGCCTGTTCAGCCTAGAGAAGAGAAGGCTCCAGGGAGACCTTATAGTGGCTTTTCAGTAGTTAAAGGGAGCTTACAAAAAAGAGGGAGAACAATTTTACAAGGACAAGGGGTGTTTGCTTTAAACTAAAAGACGGCAGATTTTATTAGATGCTAGGAGGGAAGTGTTTGCTCAGAAAATGGTGAGGCACTGGAACAGGATGCCCAAATAAGCTGTGGATGCTCCTCCCTTTTAGTGTTCAGGGCCAAATGGGATGGGGCCCTGAGCCACCCATTCCAGTGGGTAGCATCCCTGCCCGTGGCAGGGGGGTCAGAATTAGATGAAATTTAAGGTCCCTTTCAACCCAAGCCTTTCTGTGATATATGGAAACCACATTTTTATGTTTGTGAAAATTTATCTCATGTAACTGTTATATTTACTTATTATAGTTTCAGCAGTCAAGGAAGGTTTAAAAACACCAACCTCACAATTTTGAAGTGTACATTTTGAGATGCTCATCCTTCAAAAAATATTGATATAATTTTTAAATTTGGAGCTGTTTATAGTTTCACACAGCAATACTTTTAGAAGACAAAATGCCATCATGTTGATGCTTTCTAAACCAAGTATTACCCATCTCCTTTTTCAACTCCACACACAAAAGACAAAATGAAGAACTATTTGGGGAGTTTGCCTTGGATGTTACTAAATAAAGCACATTGTTTCCCACTGCAGGAGACTTGTTGCTTAGCTGCTCTGAACCGCCTCATTTACAGTGAATCAAACTCACACACTTCACACTGTAAATCCAAAGGTGACTGATAACAGGTGGTTATCAGTGATATATGATGAGGTACTACAGCTCCAAGTGTGTGACCCCAAACTAATTGTGCACTGATATTGTTGCAGAACAGCTCACAACAGGAAAGTCTGGAGCGTATTTGTGCAGTCATGATTAGAGCTGTGTGTGAAAATTGCACCTCTCCCCATCAAATCCTAAGAGCAAAGCTGAACTTTTCTAAACCAGCCTGGAAAGACAGCATCTTATGTATATAAATCAAAAAGGCCTGTTCCTTGGTCCTGAAGACAGGTGACACAGCCCGTTCTGCAGTCGCATTTGGACAGAATCGATTCACCCATTCCCAAAAGACACGTCCTACCAGCCCACTAGAGGCTGCTCCATGCAGTTGACACTACCCAACACTGCATCAAGAGTCACAACAGAATGGTCAGAATGGGACAACATACAAATCTGCATCTCTTTCGTTTGGTAATATAAAGTGGTTCAGTTGTCACTAGTTCTTGACGGAGAGGTAAGTGAAGAGAACACTAAGAGGCATGGTAAAGTTAAAGCAATGGATCCAAGACTAACACTTCACTGCCCTTCCACAATGCTGTGAAGCTCTCAAGTAAGAGTTTCACTTTCTGCCTCTAGAAGACTCGCAAACTTTGTGGGCACAGGCATCTGCTGTCTACCTTGGGTTCCATATTTCCACTGCTGTGAAGACTGCTCAAGGACTCAAAATTTCACAAATACTTACTTAGCTTATAAACTTACTAGTGTTCTGCTATTTTGTACCCAAATATTTTTCATTTTTTCAAATGTTAGTCTAAGTTCAATGTTGTAACTCATCTTTCCTGTCTTAAATGACACCTATTTTGGACAGAAGTGTGCATCTCCAAAGATACAATTTTTTCCAAATATGGACAGTTTGATCTGTGTTCACATACCCCCTTCAAATTTATAAAAACAGGCTACTTGAAGCAAATCTAAAGACTTCTTCATTTTTACCATAGTTAATTTTTCATTTTCAGTTATTTATTAAAAAAGCTTAAAAAATTAAACAAAATTGTAGAGAACATTATAGAGTTTCTTCCCTTCCTTTCTGTTCTGTAAATAAACAAAAAACTATAAAAATTTCATCCAGTTTTAAGAAAATCTATTTATCTAGCAGTCTTAAAAACATTAAATGTAAATTAAAAAAAATGCAGAGATTATTTTGAATTACTTACACAAACTAAGTACAAGATTTTACCAAATTGGGAATTTTTTTATGAGCAAAAAGAAGGAAAAAGTCTGATCAAAAATTAATACAATCAATTCAAGATACAGTGGATAGTTTTATTTATAAAATGCCATTGCCACACAATACACATAGGAAGTATGAAACTTGATTTATAAAGAAGTGAAATGCTTCACAGAAGCATGGATTCCTGAGTTATTCTGAATACAGTATGTCATATTGTAATACACAACACTGCTCCAACTGGCTTAAGTAGCAGAAGAATGGATAGTTGATAAACACAAGGTTAAGATATAGTTAAAAAACACATATGCAAATGAAAACTGGAAGATTGTGTCTTTCTCAATTTCACAGCCAATTCAAGTGTATTGTAGTTACCTGCTTTCACCTCATTGTCCACAGCCACGTTAAAAAGGCTTCCTGATACCAGACACTAAAGTATCCCTATTTCTGAATAACCATACAGAAGGACTCATTACCCAGACAAGCGCTATTACAATAGAAAAAAATAGTGCTAGGTGCTTTCACTGCTTTTTCTCTTTTTCTGCTTTTCTTCTCTGTTGTAGCATCTTTAGTTCAGTCATTACATTCAAAGTTCTGTAAACCCAGCTGATCTGAAAAGTAAGCAAATTATTAAATTTAACTAATCCATATACATTCACTTGTCAGTTTAATGAAAGTATCTATATAAATGAACATATACATACCACAATTATAATAGTATTCACCAGCAGTGGCGCTGAAAATACAAGCGAAATAAACATTCCTCTTGAATCAAAGTATTGGTATTTGGAAAACAACCTGAAAGAAACACAGTAAAATGAGAGAGGAAGCTTTATTCAGTGTAGTTCACACATTAGACTTTCACAGTAACTATTCATCGTGAACTTTGTACACATCATCCTACTTCTTGGATGCACAGGCCAGCACAGGCCCCAAGTACAGGCCAGCATTCTACTGTATTAAGTCAGAAAAAAGAGGCAGTCAACATCTCATCAGTTATGAATATTTATTACAATACCAGTCTTTCTCTTCTTTAAAGTTTTTGTTGTGCAAACACTAAATAAAACAACCATAAGTTAAGAAACTTACTAATGTGACTACAGAAGTACATATATTTTTGCATCAGAAATCAATCTGATCCTCAAGTGTCTGAAATTACTTTCTTAAGTATTTTGCTCACTTATACTAGAAAAGATAGCAGAAATAATAAATGTAGTGAAGCTGTAATGGTCATGCATGCCTGAAGTGAAACAAAGACTTACAATTTGATGTCTGCATGAATTCTAGTTATATCATAATTATAGCATAATTTCTAGCTATATCAGTTCAATGCTTATCAAAATAAGCCATCAGTTTAATTCTAATACACAGGTTTATTAAATCTGACAAATGTTAATGCTTTTTATGCATATAAGTATAAAAAGCAGTAGTGATATTTTTGAAAAATATTATTAATTGTAACTACTGAAGAAAACCCAACAAAAACAAAACTCAAAGCTCATACCCTTTCCCCCTTAACCACAGCACTCTGCTTCTCTCTTAGTTCTCTGACCAGTTAGTTTACAACCATACATATAAACACAGATTTTAAGTAGTACAACAAAGGCATGCTAGCTACCAAAATTAATTTTTATAAACTAAGTGATGTCTATGTTGCATTGTATAGTTTTATTAAAAAAATGAAAGTGAAACCAGTTACCTCCAATTCATGGCTGCTAATTCATTGATATACTCAGCACAGTACACCAAGCCCACTGTACAACAAAAGAAAAATATGAGATTCAGTGTTTCTTTAAAAATAAACTGCCACCAGTTCTGTGACATATACTAAAGATGTGTACATACCAGGTAATAGAATCTCTTGATCCTCCAAAGATCAAACTACACATTCAGTACTTCACTGCACAAAACCAATTCTGGTTTAAATGTCCCATATAGCTACTAAAAAGTATTAAGTGATCACAAAACATAGACAAAACATACACCCTATTTTACAAACAAACAAATGTAAAAGCCTAATCATCTGAGCTAACAGAAAAAGCTCACCATACAAATTAATACTAATAAAAAGATACAAACACCAAAATACTTTTTTTTTCCCAACAATCCTCTTGGTGACTGCTTCCCAGTTAAGTTTGTAAAAAGAGATGGAAGCACTCCCCAAAGCTGATATGGAATTAAGCTATCATTATAGATTTTATGGTGTCACACTGTTACATCTCACATTACTATCTCAAGTCTGGGTACTAATAATATACAAGCATTTTGGTAAAATACAAACTGTTTCAACAGTTTATATAGCAGAGTAGTCTGTTGCAATCACGTGCAAACCAGCACATTCTTATGAATTACATTCAATATGAAGTCACCAACATAGTAAGAAAATTCAGTAAAATCATGTTTAACAGAAAAACAATAAAATTAAAAAAATTGTAAAACAAAGAAAAATACCCTAGATTCAATGGCTAAAGATGACCTGTACAAGGCAGTTTAATAACTAGGTTGGTGATACAGAGTGCTACCTTCATGTGCCATCATCTGGATTACCTCTGCTTGGTACTGTACAAACATACCTATAGTGGCTTGGTTGCCAAGGCAGAACCATGTGATACTTTCATAATTCCCTCAGCTATTTCTAAGTATCTACAATATAAAATTATTTATATTGCAGACGTATCAGGAGTGGTTCAGTTTCTCAGGTACAAACAAGGCTTGGACTCCATATGGGTAGTTTTAAGCATTCTGTATTAACACCAAGTTGTTCCTGCATTAAAAAATATGTATGATCAGTTCCACTGCACTTTCCAAACCAGTTAGATCTTGGGCATTCAAACTAGTTTTAGTAACACTAGGAATACTTTACATAAAGAGTCTAAAGTAAACAGCATGCCATTGGAAATTCTGAATGTCTAATATTAAGCCTGTATTCTTATAGGGAACTTCAGGCCTGTTGTGTCATGAACGGGGCACTCGTGTCTTCTTGCTCTCTGTAGATCATTTAAAACTCTGCAGTTTACAAGTGGAAGTATAGCTATTGCATATAAGTGGATGTATAGAAAGGCTTCTAGATTCTTTTTTGGAGTATTAAATATTTTTAAAACCTTAGCTTTAGCTGAGTTATTTCCTGTTTTGAGAAAGCTCTAATTCCTCTACCAACTTGACTGGTTCACTAAATAGTATTTTTAAAGTCAACACAGTCTTCCAGTGGCTTTTTTTGCCTGCAAATCTCTTTCAATTGCTCATCCTTCTACCGCCACCTTGCAAGCATGAGAGCTGTGGTACTGTGTGAAGAAACCTGACTCAGCAGAAAATCCAACACATGGCTAGAACCAAGGCAGTGCTCGTAATATGTGGATCTAATTCAAATCTATGTGATCGTAATTAAAGCAAAGCTAGGAGGTCTTCTGCCAGTCAGTCATGAAGATAGATTGGGCTAGGCAAGGTCACTGTGGATTCTCAGGCTGAAGGCTGACAAATCCTGAGATAACAAAAGTTGTTACTGTAATGTACAAGCCAGTCTTGGTCTTCCACATGCCATTATCAGGGCTCATGTCAGCAGGGCATATGGTGAACTTGCTCCAGAAACTAAAGCTGACCGTATTCCTCGAACTGCAGCATTAGAACAAGACAGAAGAAAAAGCAACTGCTGGTTCTCAGTCAACTTCTTTTCTGCTTCTCCAGCACAGCAACAATTTATTGTGAAGCTGTGATACACACGGCAATGCCCGCGCAGAAACCTTGCTCATCCCAGATCCTCGCTAACACCAGAATTCTTAGTCACTACCTCATACATTTTCTTGAAAAGAAAATAAATACATATTTATAGGTCATAGTAGATTCTATAGCACATCATTATCTATAGGCGCATTCATTAGTAGAAGAGAAATCCGATTTGCGTGCCCTGCAGCTGCTGCCGAGCTCAGCACTCACCCATGCAGAGGAAGTGCCCGACCTGGACGCGGCGGTGCTGCAGGGACGCGCAGGTCAGCAGGAAGCACAGCAGGTGGAAGGCGCCCAGCCCCAGCAGCCAGGGCTCGGACCAGTCCGTGCTCTGGGGGCGGAACGAGGGCGCAGCAGTCAGGCAGGCAGGCAGGCAGTCAGTCAGTCAGTCAGTCAGTCAGTCAGGCGGCGGCAGAAGGGGCGCCCGGGCGGGCACGGCTCTCGCTGCCGCGCCCCGCAGCCCTCCCGCGGCAGGCTCGCTCGGGGAGGGGGCGCTCCCTGCCACGGCT
>JAWWMO010000121.1:95939798-95950005 GCA_035047845.1 Dendrocincla fuliginosa
GCCGGGCCTGGGCCGGTGGCGGTGCCGGTCGGGGCGGGCGGAGCGGGGCCGGTCCGTGTGCCGAGGGCGGGCAGGGCCGGCTCCTCACGCCTCCTTCCGAGCGGGGTGCCGGGCCGGAGCCGCCGCCCCGCTGGTGTCCGACAGAGGGGGCAGTGCCGTGAAGCCGCCGGTGCCAGCGGGTGTTGGGGGGCCGCGGCCCCGCCCGGTGTTGGCACCGCTCAGCAGCACCGCAGCTGGCTTCGGCCCGGGAAGGGCCCGAAGAAAGGGAGTTTTAGTCCCAGCTGGAAGTTTCTTAACACAGCTGAGCACTCCAGGCAGGAGTTTAAGTCAAATGAAAAATACTACTTGTTTCCAAGTTAAGAAAAAAAAATGAATATATATATATCATTACGATGAGAAGTGAACAAGACATTTAAAGGTTAAACCCCTAATTTATAACTCCTTTTGCTAAATGCATGTAGGTCTGGAAGAACCAGCCGTTCTTAAGACCTACCACTTAAAGAGAATTTCAAACTCAGATTCCTATCAGCTAAGTCAGGAGACTTTGTGAATCTTAAGAGGATTAACTTTGTTGAACAAACCATAGTGTCATATATTCTGCCACATTCTGCTTTCATTAAATTGAGTTTTTTCCCCAACAGTTTGGCTTATCAGATGTGAAGCTTTGGCCTTTTTTTTTTTCCCAAAAAAGATTTTGAAGCCCCTGTATAAGTAAATATTGCAGATATTGTTTTCATTTATTCTACCATGTTGCCAAACACAATTCATCACTGTGATCTGGTCTCTCTTCACTGTCAGACTTCTGCAATTTAGTGTGAGATACCTACAATTGAGGTTGTGTTTCTCTTTTGCTCTAGGATTTTTTAAAATCTTTTTCTCAACAACTGTATCTGAAGTCTAATCAAGGCATTAAAAGCATTGTAAAATTAAGGTGATTTTAAAGGTGGTCATTTTCACTACCATTATGCTCTTAAGACTGGGGGGAAGAAAAGATGTTTTGATTCCATATTGCAGTTAGGGAAATAAGAGTGGAATAAACAGTTGCACCAGGACAGTCTGGGGGCTGACCTGCTGGAGGGCAGGCCTGCAGAGAAGGACGTGGGTATCCTGGTGGACACCAAACTGCCCCTCAGCCCTTGTGGCAAGGCCAGTGGTATCCTCAGGTGCATTGGGAAAACCATTGCCAGCAGGTTGAGGGAGGTGATCCTGCCCCTCTGCTCTGCCCTAGTGAGGTCACATCTGGAGTTGCTGTGTCCAGTTCTGCGTTCCTCACAAGAGAGACATGGAACTCCTGGAGCCGGTCCAACAGAGGGGAACAAAGATGATTAAGGGACTGGAGTATCTCTCTTATGAGGAAAGGCTGAGAAAACTGGGCCTTTTCAGCCTCAGGAAGACACAACTGAGAGGGGACTTCGTCAATGTGTACAAATATCTGAAGGGAGGGTGTCAAGAAGATGGATCCAGGCTCTGCTTGGTGTTGCCAAGCAATAGGGCAAGAGGCAACAGGCAGAAACTGATGCACAGGAAGTTCAACCTGAATATGAGGAACTTCTTTACTCTGTGGGTCACCATGTACTGTAACAGATTGGCCAGAGAGGTTGTGGAGTCTCCCTCACTGGAGATATTCAACAACCATCTGGCACAATCCTGTGCCATGTTCTCTAGGATGACCCTGCTTGAGCAGGAAGGTTGGACCAGATGATCCACTGTGGTCCCTTCCAACCTGACCCATTTTGTGATTCTATAACTTCTTGTTTGGAAAGTCTCACAGCTAATAACAAATCAAATGGGTTTGTGTTTTGTAAATAAGGAATGAGTTTCTCTAATTGACTACAGAAGTTGTCTGCAATAGCTGAATGTCTTCAATGAATGCAGTCTACAGCCACTGTTATATGAGTGGAATATGCTGGTCAGTGGTGAACCTGTGATGCAGACAAGCTGGATGGATCGAAAATTATTGGCTTACTATGACTACAACATGCTGAATTAAAAATTCATGTAGCTTTTACTGTCAGCCCCTGTAGCATTAGTGGAAACTTTCTTAAATGGAAGTAGGAGTTGCTTTGTTAAGATTGACTAGGATAAAGTCAATAATGCTGCTTGGCAGCAGATGGTAGCAGATACATAAGTATTGCCAGGTCTTTTCTGTGGTATGTGTTCTCTCTCATTTGTTTTTAGTGGAGAACAGAATGTGAACAGAAGATACTTAAAAGGTAATGAACAGATACCTTACTCTTTTATGGGGAAAACCCTGTGTATTTGTCTTTTTGTAGCTTCTTTGTAGAGCCTGTATGCTACAATTAGATCCTAATTTTTAAGATACTCTAAGTATAAATATACACTACCAATAATATATAAATATTTCTATTCTTGTTACTATATGTAACTTAAGTACTTTCTAAAACTCAGTCTCAGTTTTCTGTTGCAACTTTCAGATTCCTATGTAATTTTCTTCCTCACTAGCGTATTATCCAAGCAGACTGGATGAAAGATTAAATAAAATAGTTGATTGGTAAAAGGATTTTTTTCCCTTTTAACAACTGTAAAATTTCATTTGCTTTAAATAGGAAAGGATCTAGAATCAGACATTTATTTAGATTGCTGAAAAAACAAGCTGAGTGGTAAAAGCCTACATATGATGGGGAATCCCGAAAAATGCTAAATTATGTTGCTTGTGGTAGCCTTACATGCACATTTGCTAACAGATCATATGGTGCTGTACTAGAAACTAGTGTCTTTTATACTTCCTTCTGAGGGAAGTGCAACTGATTCTCCCCGAGAAGGTGTAAAGTGTCCAAGTGAGTGAAGGGAGCAGCTCCCCATCAGCGCATCAATCAAGGCCAAGATAGAAGGTGGGCACATGTCGGGGTTAGTGACAGGTATACCCAATTTCTGTGCTTTGCAAAGATCCCACTGATGAGTTCTGCTGTGAGGACAGGGACTACCCATTTTGCATCTCATGTCTGTCTCGCAGCCTCCTGCTGGGAACAGTCTGTTGTGCTGACTGTCTTGGGTAGTCTTTTCAGAGCTTTGAGATGTGAACAGTTTCACTATGAAAACAGGCTGAGCCTGGGAGAGGAGTCTGGATGATCAGTGTTGCTGGAAGTTGTCACTTCTAGGCCATCATTTTTATCTGTTCTGAAGATTTGCCTTATATCCATGCTCAAAAGTTGTCTTAAATTTGCATTTTTTTCCCAATGCAATTGAAGTGAGCCTGAGCCTGGTATTCATTCTAATACACATTTCACTAATATCCTTCACTTTTCCTGTCCTTGCCATTATCAAATAATTATTTTTGAGTGCTTCCATTATTTTTGCAGCTGCTGTCATCTCTTTACCTTTTTATAGTAACGGCTTGTATTGGTTATGATGTACTTGGAAAACAAGAATAATTGTCAGTGTTATCAAGATTTCTTTAGAAATTGAATTCTAAACTTACTGTGGATTGTTTTGTGTATGTCATTTGTGGGTTTGAGGTTTAGATGATGGATGCTACTTCTAAGCTCGGGGTTAATCCTGCTTTTGAGAATGAGTGTTGGACTGGATGACCTCCAGGGGTCTGACCTACGTTGCTCTATAATTTTGGTTTCCCAGTGCTTTGTACTGGGGAGAAGCACTGGTGAGCCTGTGGAGTCTCTGGGGGCAAAAAGCAGAACATAAACCAGCAGTGTAACCTGGCAGCTCACAGTGCTAACAGGTTCCAGGGCTGTGTTAACAACATACTCGGGAGTTTAAGGGATTCAGCATTCATTAGAACACAGCTGCATCTACCTCTGGATACTTCAAATACAAGGACAGTAGTGATAAACTGTGAAAATTCAGCAGAGAGCTGTCAAAATGTTCAGGGCATTGAAGCCTTTGTGTTGGGGTGTGGGCTGTGGGAGCTGGGCTTGTTTGGCCTGGACAGGAGGTGGCTCCAGGAGAAAACTAATGGCAACCTACCAGTGCTTATGAGGAGCTTATAAAACAGACAGAGCCAGGCTCTTCTGGTGGTGTGGTGTAAAAATGAGATGCAATACACATAAGCTGGAACTTAGAAATTTGGACTGGATATAAGGAAAAGCTTTTTCCTCATGAGGACAGTCAAATAAAGGAAAAAGTATCCAAAGAGGTTGTGGGTTGTCTCTTTTTGGAGATCTTCAGGACCCAGTTGGATAAAGCCCTGAGCAACCTGGTGTGGCCTCATAGTAAATCTTGCTTTGAGCAGGAGGTTGAAATGACTTTCTAAGGTCCCTTCCAACCTGAATTATTCTGATTCAGTGATTCCACAGAATAAAATGAGAAAAATCAACTGTTTAGCTGTGTTCACTAAACAATATTGCTTTAGCCTAGAAGTGAAATAAAACCTTTTGTATGTTTTTTTTTTTTTTTTCAGAATCTTATTCTCTTAACTTCATCTCTTTTATCCACTTTCTGTCTGGGCTTTTTTTCTTCATTGCAGAGTAGCTTCAGGCATCTTCAGGCTTATTTTTCTTCCTCCACTATTCCCAAACTGTACAGGCAGTCTGAAATGCAAATGTCTTTTTTTTTCTCTCTACCTACTAACATGACCGCCTATTAAATTATTCCACTAATCCCACCAAATATCTCAGAATTCTTTCAAAGCCCTGCTGTGTTCTGGCAAAGCAACCAGATTTTATTTCTGTTGGAATCTTTGTCCAGTCAGGGTGGAAGAAACCAAGTGTAGTTGAAAGCAAAAAGCAGTCCTGACAATCTCAGATTCTGTTCTTTCTCTTTGACTCCCCGGAAGTTGTCTTCTCGCAGAATTGCTGCGTTGGTTGTTTTTAATCTTAGAATTACCACCTTGTCTCATTCCACGGTATGGATATGAAGCACCTTTATATTTCTTTGGTGTGTGACTGCATTGAACTGAGCATACAATGCAGTACATGTCAGTTGCAGCAATTGCAAGAAGGAATAGAAGTATTTAGAATGTGCAAGGCAGCTTTCATGATTGTATCTGATCTGACTGAAGAGCTTGATGTCAGCTCTGTACTTTCTGCTTAAGGGCATGCCCCTAAGGCACATCCTAGGCGCTCCCACCTGTCATTCTTAACATGCAGGGGAGTACAAGCTGCATGGAGCAAGAGCAGGGAGCGACAGGAGCAGGATCAGCAACTGAAAGAGACATTTTTTTGAACAAATCATTGTTCTGAGAGATCTCAGCCTTCTCATCTCTCTGAGACTGAATACTTGATATAAATCTTGTACTTTGGGGCTCCTGCTGCATCTTACTTATTATCTTGCTCTAATAAATGAAGACTGAAGGGTGGAAAACCAGTGGTAATTCAGCAAGAAAGACAGCCAAGAGCTAGAAAGCCTGCACATCCACCTATTGATCCGTGGTCATTGCTTTCTGGTGTTTGTCTGGTGCATATGCTCAGCAGTCCATAGCTCAGTTGGTACAGTTTGACCAAATGGCTCAGAATACCTGAGCTCATTAGTTAAGATTTGATCTCTAGAAATAGAAATCAAAAAACACACATTATAAGGCCTTATATAAGATACTTTCAAATACAGCAATAATTGCAAAGCTATAAACATTTGTACATTTAACACATGACAACAGTGAGGTAGCACCTATCAGCTCCTTCTTACTATGTGTGAGCTAAAAGCATATGACCTGAGAGTATTCACGTTGCAATTTTCTGGCAGAGATGTGGGAGCTCCAATGCAGCATTTTGCATGAGAAGGATTGAGAAGCAGTCAGTTAATCCTCCTCCAGCTTTTCTGCAGTTTGAGGTTTTGCAGATTCATGGGTTGTTCCCAAGTGTCATTTCCCTCATGATTGGTGGGATATGTCTTTAGCTTTTGCTAGTTTATTCCTGACTGGCCAGGGCTGTTGCTGTGGTGATGTTTTGACTTGTTCACACACCATTCTTCAATGTATGATATATGTTTTTTAATTTAAGGTTGTCTCTCATAATAGCACACCAGTGCCGACAAATCCACTGTTGGTAAGATTATGGCAGAGGTTTTAGATACTGTTCTGTACATGAATTTTATATGACACTTTTGTGTCAGAAATTTCCATGAAATCATGAGAGAGTTTGAATTATGAGTATTTCCCAACTTTTTAGGCGTCTGTGGAAGGGACAGGGATTTGGCATTCCCCTAAAAGCTGAGACATCATCTTTGTACAAGGAATTACTCTGTGGATTGAAGCACTGAAAAGGTCACTGTATGAGAGTTAAATCAGCAAAAACATTTAGGAAGCTAACACACAGCCATCTGAAAAGTCAAGTTGTCCAAATTCGGAGTCAATGATGAACGCAGGAAGAAGAGTGCATAGAATATTTTGGGCAAAGACTAATTTTTAGAGGTGCAGACCAAAGAATTGCAGACTTAACTGCAGAATTCTTAGTTCCAGACCTAATATTTGCAGTAGCAGGATTGTGTGATATTTGGACAGTGAAACACATAAAACTATATCTGTTTTTAAAATTGCCATTGGCAGAGAAACACTACCATGGGAGTGGTTGTACAGAGGTCATGTTGATGAGCTGTACCATGCAAAAGATAGCCAGTTTCAAATTGTGAGCTGTGGAGGTTAGGTGGGAAAAGCTCATATTCCATTGAAATAGAGGAATTCAGCAAAAAAATATGTATCTGCTCAGTAACTATATCCTATATTTCCTTCCTGGAGAAATATTCTACACTTCGAGATCCCCTCCTCCAGCTCCCTCTTCCCATTTTTACTTTCTGTGTCCAGTCCTTCCATTCCCTGCTTGTACCATAAACAGTACTGCCAGGAAGTAAGGTAGTAACCATTTTTTAAAGAAAAAATAATTATCCCCTGCAGTGCCTTTTGGTGGCATACTGGAAAATACAGAATGAGAAAGAAAAGGCACAGCAGAGGAGGGACAGTGATAAAATATTCCACTACCTGGGGCACCACTAAAAATCTATTCTGAAGCCTGTATTATCAATTAAAATACAATGCCTCTCTGTGTGCTTGACCCCGTACAAAGCAAGCAGTGTGTGGAACAGTTGCCCATGTAGCATCCTTTCCTTGTTATCTCTGTTTCCTCTGCAGTGGAATTAAAATTTACCCTGCTTAACAGCACTGTCTGTCTATGGTTTCAGAACAGACCGTTGTAATGTATTGCCAGATGCTGTATTTAAATGCGTATGGGTAGCACACATTCACATAGGGGCAGGGAGACAAAGTGTTTCACTGTTATCCTAATGAAAAACATTAAATGTGTGATCATATCAAAACAACTGCTCTGCCTTCCTTGCTCCCTATTCCCGAAGTCAAACTACTGCAGCTACGTGGAAGCATGGCTTCACTGTGTCATTAGCCGTTGCTAGGGAAAAGATGCAGGTAGAGATCTTTAAGGAAAAGATTAAGTCTTGGCTTTCACCACTAGCAGTAGATAGGCAATCTTCCAGATGTCGTGAACCACAGGAGTTAACCGTCTCCCAGCAATACAATACGGAGTCACAGAGCTCTGACATTATCAAATCTCTTTTTTAGAAATGCTCATGCTGAAACTCCAAGGTATTAGGTTGTTCTCACTGGGGAGAGCGGGTAATCTCCTTTTTTACAAAGCCTTTGAATATTTCTCAAGAGAGTCCTCAGTCTCTTCCAGGCTCCAGAAACTTTGGGTCAAGTAGTGCAGTAGCCTCTTTTTTCTTCTCCCAAACAAAAACCTTCAGTTCCTTTTAAGAGAGATGAATTTGCCTGGGTTAGCAGATTTAGTTTCTGTCCCTATTTTTCAAATATTTTCTTCATTTTAATTTTAACTTCATAGAACATTTATTCTGTAGGGTCCTTCCTTGTGACCTGTGCAGGCTGCTATCAGATCATTCAACCTCACAGTGAAATTTTTGGCCCTTTCCCTGACCTAATTCACGAGACCAATAATCTCTTAACAGAATCAGGGTAGTGACCGTCAGATAGCTGCTTGTTTTGGTTCTCCTGAACTGAAGATGTAATGGTGATATAAGATCACTTACATTGTTAGGGTAAATGCTATATTAAAGTTGTCCTCTTTGGAAGTAGAAAGGCCAGGTATATGTTTTTGTGTCAGCTAGCAGTTTGCAGTGATGATCCCACCAAGATTCTTTTTTTTTTTTTTTTAAGATTCAGAAGCTTGTGACTGATCTCCAATTACCTTCCTGATCATTTTGGATTTCCTTCAGCTACAGAGGAAGGACGAGACAAATAAATATTTCCAAAACTATTGCTTGCATATAGCAATAGGACTTCAGTGTTGCTGTATTCTTGCCTTAGGGGCTGTATTTTGTGTCCCGACTAACCTTGGACACTCTGGATTGCATCTCAGTGTGAAGCTTTCTGCTTAGTTTGGGAGAGAAACCACAGTGTGTGCACAGGCTGTGTACCCAAATACTTGGCACATTCACACCTGGGAGAAATGATGCTGCTCAATAAACCGCTAATGTAGATTCACCTTAACTGTTCAAGCTAAGTGTGTTATCGTCAGTTAATTAACTGAGAAGTTCATCCTTACTGGAGAAAATAAAGGCAGTCTGAGTAAGAAGGCCTAATGCAGAAAAGTCGAAGAAATCTGCAAGAGTTTTCTTCCACAGAAACATTCAGAGATGTTTCCTAGTTTGTTTCTGTTTAAATTGAGGGAATTAAATGCTTCTCTGTGTATTTGATAGTTTATTTTATTTGATCTGTTAAACATATAAAGGAAAAATAAAAATACTGAGTTTAGTATCTGTTTACTAGTAATTCCTATTTTCTTGCAGATATCAAGAGCATTTTTGAGGACTTACTTCTTTACATTGTTTAGTGCTGTTATCAGGCTAAAGTTGTTATAGGAAAGCCTTTCTTTTATGGACTATGGACTTTTATGGACTGGCTGGTACAACATTAAGATGTGCTTGTCAGTGTCCAGTAGCAGAGTCTTAGGGAAGAATATAACAACAGGACAATCAAGTAGTGATACTTGCCCAGTTAATTCTGTGTCTTGCAGCTTTTTGCTTTTGCATATTGAAAGCTGGAAGAAATTTTCTGTGACTGAGAGTTGAACTGAAGGTGCTAGAGGCTCAGGGAAAAACATTAACCAGTTCCTGGTGAACGGCACAAACAGGTTTAAAGAGTGTTGGTGTCCAAATCACGTGCAGTAAACCCAGTATCACTCAGCTGCTTGAGGCCAGGCATACTTCAGTGCGCAGTGGAAGGCGAGGAGAAACGCGTCCAGCACCTTCTCCTTGCTAAACAGCAGCGGTAGGTGGCGCTCTGACTTTGTTTTTCCTCAGTACATCGCTTTTTCGGGAACACTGGAGCAGCATTCACAAAACAGGTTTTGAGATACATTCAGATGAAGGAAGTTTTGTGCTATAGATCCTCATCCTAATGAAAAAGCCCAGCACACCTTTTAAGTTTATGGAACAGCACCTATGCTTCCCGCAGGCGTTAATAATTGCTCTTTTAGTCCCTACTGCTAAATATATTCTGTGGGTACAAAGACACTGCTGCTTTCTGTATAGGACCCTACTTGATGTTCAGGGAGAGACGTAGGCAGAGATTTTTTTTCATTAAAGATTATGAAAACAAAAAAAATGCCACCAGTAAGACTTAAAAAACCGTGTTGGGCACCTCTGTGGAAACACTGAAAACTGGTACTGTTTTTTTGAGTGTCTTCTGTAAGGCAACAGCTACTGCAAGTGTGTCTGCCACACAGATTATTACAGACAGGTGCTGTTGGGGCTGCTTTCACAAGAATCCAAGTTCTTTGTAGTTTCTAGACATGATGATGGTGTAAGGAGAAATTACTGTAAAAATGAACAGAATCATTCCCACCTTTTGGAGAATGCAAGTTTTGGTAGAGAATGGGTTAGCATTCTGTGCCCAGTGGTATAAGAATTAATAAGGTTAGGATTTAGTTTGCCTCTCTGGCTTATTGAGATGGCTTTGAAGATTATTGACATCCTTGTATGAAACCGATTTTTTTGAATTCATGTATATATTGTCAGAGGGATGAGCAGTGAAGTGCAACCTGACCTTTTTACGTGCCTGTTTCCTTGTTTGGGAAAGGTATGAAATGTATTGATATGCAGCAAAGTTCAGTCTGAGTATGTGCCCAAATGTAGGCAATATGGATTCAGGGAAAAAGAAAAATACTAAAATTTAAGTGCACCTGAAACTTGTTTAATATAAAGTTCTGTTTAGTAAGTGGGGGGGGTGGGGGGGGGAGAACTCTCGCTGCTTTTTTCATGTCGCTTTTGTTTT
>JAWWMO010000121.1:95950792-95961677 GCA_035047845.1 Dendrocincla fuliginosa
TTGGTTTTGGGTGTTTGTTTGTTGTTGTTGTTGTTGTTGGGGTTTTTTTGGGTGACTTTTTGTTTGTGTTTTTTTTTTTTTCTGTGATAGCTAAATGTTTATGACTTCTGGTTTGAAGAGTCCTCTGTTATGAACAATGAAGATCTGTGTTAGTTGCAAGCATCAAAGCATGAAGGAAGTGCCTAGTTGTAGATATAAAAAAATTGGACATCTTTAGGAGTGCTAATTAACCCTCATGTGGGGAAAAACATAAATAGAAAACATTTGATGGAACATATCTGAATGTTATTCATTGAATAAGGAGGTAATGAAAAAGCAAGGGGTTTTCCAGGTCTTCACATTTTCTTGGGAAATAGACTGCAGTTTCATTATATTGACATCAACTGTAAGCAATCTTAGTGGTAACTTGTATATCGTAATTAGTGGATTCACAGTGTAATGATTAATGGGAGATGCAAAGCTGATACTCTTTTATTTCTTAAATATATCATACTCTATCTGAAATTGTAGTGATTGAAATGTTTAAAAACAGATGGAATTAAGATGTTTGCTACATGGATGACAGTGAAAATGAAATAATATCTGATAGCTAATGTTAAAGGAAAATTTGATATCAAAGGAAAATGTTAGAAATGGGAACTTGAAGTGTAATGTCAGAAAATAAGAACTATTGATTTACTGTATTGATTCTTTTAAAAGTGTGTATGTGCATGAAAGTCTGTGCATTTGTTCTCTGCTAACAAAAAAAGTTTGAGGGAAAAGTATTAATTACAGAAAACACTGTTTTCTTGTAGACATTTGCTGGAAATTAGAATTATTAATTAATTTAGGCTATACTAATAGGAGGTTTGACTATAGCTGCTGAAGGGGCAGGACTCCTGAGATCCTTGAAGGCAACTCACTTTTATGGGAATTTTGTGCAAGACCTAGTCAGATCTCTGATTTTACTTTGTCTCTCCCACTTCTCTCTTTAAAAGGACCAAGTCTGGGGATAAACCTAAGGAGGAAGAGTACTGTATAGAGCATTCTCTAAATAAACACACAATCCACCTTTTTCTGACAGATTAGTAAGTAGCATACCACCGTTCCTTGTCAGATTTCTATGTATTTGAAAGTAAAAAATTGGTGGCCCCTTGTTTACTCACCCATCTTCAGAGATGTATTTGTAAATACTCAAGAAATACTGGTTTAGAGAAATGATGAGCATAGTTAAGGATTTCAAAAATGGCACTGTTCCCTCACAGGATTATTTTTTTTTTTCAGGTGAGTGCTATCAATGTGGCATCTCCATCTCTGGAAGTTTTTATTACTTGAGCAGACAAGACTCTGAGCAACAGGACCTAACCTTGACGTTAACCCTGCTGAGAGTAGGAGGTTTGACTGGACAGCCTCCATGGTCCCTCCTATTGTAATTTTCTGTATTATTATGAAGATTCAGTTTCAACTATTAAAATACCTCTTTTCTAATAGACAAAATAAGTTAGTTCTATACTGACACAAACCCTTAAGTGTAAGGCATATATTACAATTTTTTTCTATAAACAAATGCTTTAAGAATTTTTCTCCTTGATTATTTTTTTTAATGAGAATATTCTTTTTTGTATACCTATGATGGTGAGTAATGTTTGTTGAATAAGATTTTTTTTCAAAGAAGACAGACTTTTACAGCCATATCAATACCCATGAGTCTGCTTTTGGTAGTCATGAACCATTCCATTTGCTTTTCATGCATTTCTTAATTGCACACATTCTTTTATTTTGTTTTTTAATATATTAGAAGGCACTTTTCTTGGGCAATGAGGGAGTTTAATGCTTGCTTTTTTCTTGTGATACATTTGACGATAACACAAATTTCATACCAAGGGGTGGTTCCCAAAGAAACCATTTAGGAATTGAGAGTGTCTGAGTGGGAACAAAGAAATTGGTGGGGACACCATGAGGCTTGAAGCCCTTCCAGGATCAGGTACCAGAGCAGAAGGAGCTGGCATGGTGAAGGCCATGAGGCAGCTTCTTCAGGCTCACCAAAGAGCCTTTAAACTGGCCTAGACCCAGGCCAAGACATACCTAGCTCTTCAGAGTCTAGGATGATTGCTGAGAATTCTTGGCATCATTTTAGAAACTGTTAGGCTTTAATAACAGAGATCACATTAACTGGGAAATTACTCTGGCAGTGCTTAAACAACACCTTCAGTGAAGTCAAATGCTGCCACTCATAAAACCAATAACAAAGGCTGTTTAGGATTACACTTAAGAATTACATTTTAAAAGCTGTTATGGGAATTGAAAATCACATATAAAAAATTACAATATTAAAGCAGAAGAACTAATAAGGTAAGCCTATAAAAGTTTTTCTGATAATTTTTTGGACATCAAGATGAAGTCAGTATCATTGTCAGTTCAGGAAAAGTTACAAATTACCGTGTACTTTGTAGTGTTACCCAGTGCTACCCAAAGGCTAGCAGTACAATTCAAACATGTGGTGAGACAATGACAGATTGTAGTTACTAATATTTCATCTTGAACAAACCCACAGATTCTCTTCTTTCCTTGTAATAAGAGGGTAGTTCTGAATTTTCTTGGTGGGGAGAAGGCATGCACCAAGTTATCTGTTTCTGCTCTGTTGCCTAAAGCAAACTCAGTGCTGTAAAATTTAAAACAGAAAGCCATGAAGAAAAAAAACACAGGGGGGGAGGTTAGCACAAAGTAAAGAGCTAGCAGCTACCCAATTGCCTTCTGTTCTGAGGAGTTCAGAAACACGAGGCACTAATACATTTGGGGCAAGATGAAGAGGAGGTGGCAAAAGCCAGAGTGTGGTATGCAGTAGTGAAGAGAAGGAAGCAAAGAGAAAAGGACTTAAAGGACTAGACAAAGGGTATAGAAACAAACAGGAAAAAAAGCCTGAAGCATCAGTGGATTAGAACTAGCTATCCCATGGGTGATTTTCAAATACATGCAGTCCTCAAGAGCTGGTGAGTACCAAAGAGAAGAAATGTTATAAGCAGAAAGAAACTGTGTAAGGAGGACTATGGCCTCAACCAGGATGACCCACGTACTGTCATGTTGCAACAATTTTCCTTTGTCAATGTGAAACTGACACTTTTTGCAAACTTTGATTTTGCATCATCATTTACTTTTTCATGTTCAAGCCTTGTGGTGGGTTGGCTGTGGCCAGCTGTCGGACACTCATCCAGACACTCTTGTTGCCACAGGATAACAGGAGAAAATAAGATAGAAAACCTCAAGGATCAAGGTAGACAGGGACATCACTTACCAATTACCATAAGGGTAAAACAGACTCAACTTCAGGAAAATTAATTTATTTTCTGTTAAAGAGAGAGTTGGATGGTGAGAAATCAAGACAAAAATTAAAACACTCCCTTCCACCCCCTTCCTCCAGGCTCAACTTCACTTCTCTCCTGCTTCCTCCGTGTCCTTCTTTCAGAATTCTGAACAGTGCAGAGGGATGGAGAATAAGGATTGCAGTTGGTTCATAGCACTTCATCTCTGCACCTCTATGATAGGCTGAAATGTTGTTAATGTCTTAAACATTGTCAAAATCATAGAAAGACTTTTTGTCAAATTGCAAGGAGGCAATTGCCTGTCTGTGATCACTGAAGCACCTCAGTCCCCTCCCTTCCCCCACTTTCTTCATGCCCACCCCCAAATATACTTCCTGACTGTAATTTGGACTGTGATGGGGAACTTGAGGTAAGACTATTGTCCAATTATCTGAAGTCTGAGGAGAAGTAAACAAGGCTCAGGGAAGAAGAATGTGTCTGTGTCCAGAATCAGCCATAGCTGAGCTCAGCAGGTAGCTGAAAAGGGTTTTGAGTGTGTGATGGTGAAATCTCTCCACACCAAAACTGAGTAACCCCCTGCTCCAGGAAGACCACACACACATTCATGTGAGAGTTAGCTGAGAAGGGGTCATAAAATATCAAAGATCCCCAAAGCATCCCCCTGACTCATTCCTGAGGCCTTTCACCACCAGAGGACTGCACATGATCCAAGTGGTGCAATAAATCCAGACCCTGTTGCAAGAGACTGCAAAACTTCCCCCCCTCCCCCCCACCCGGGGAGATTCCCAAGCATCTCCTGGACATATATTAATCCATTGGACTCTTGTGTTTTGTGGAACTCTAACCACCAAGAAGACCAGAACACCCACAGGATGCCACTGGGTTCCATGGAGAGGTGATACATTTTCTATTTAATCTCTCTGTCACTCTCTTTTTTCTCCCCTCCCCCCTTCCTTCTTCGTATTTCTTTCTTTCTCTCTTTCTCTGCCTCACATTTACTGTTAAATAAAATCCATACTATTGACATTGGCAAATAGTATGGTCTCATTTGCATCTTAATTTGGGCAGAGGCATTTCTAATAATGTTAATAGCTGTATCATAACAGCCTCCTTCCTCCATTTCTCACTTGCTCCAGCATGGATCCTTTTATGGTCTGCACTCCTGCATGGCCTCTCCAGTCTGCAGTTCATTCAGACCGCATCCATCTGCTCTCACACAGTGTCTGCCATAGGCTACAGTGTGCATATCTGCTCCAACGTGATCCTCCATATGCTGCAAGTTGACAACCTGCTTCTAACACTCTAATGCACAGTGGGTTTTGCCTTTTCTTAGATATATTCTCCCAGATGTGCCACCATTATGGCTGTGGGGCTCAGCTGTGCCCTATGGTGGAGCCATTTGGAACCAGCTGTGTCACACAGGACAGCCCTGTCCTCTGCTCACAGTGACTGTTTTTGCAGCCCCCACTGTCCAATACCTTGCAACGTAAACCCAATACAGTCATCATGACATCTCTAGCTGCTTTCTTCAATAAATCTGTCTCTGTGTGAGACAGAGAGGGTATATATGCTATCATTACACACTGGGCCACGCCTGTCTGAAAAATATTAGTGTTTAAATCTTCCCCGTGGTCTAGATCTGAAGAATACTGCAGAAGATCTGAAGAATACCACAGTATTTTATTGTAATTTTTTTCCAAAAGGGGACAAAAGTAATTGATGGACTCATAGTGCTTATCTGCATGTGGTTGATGGGGTGAATCCTCTTTCTCACTGGGTAATACAACCTTACCCATACAGTAAAGGATCACATTGCCAGTTCAGGCATGTACTTTTCTTGTGCTGCAGTGTGATGGAGCATTCCTTTGGTAGTCTTTCTGCAGGCAGAGATGGCTTTGGGATTTGTAAGTGCCAGTGTTTTGAACACTTCGTGAATAATTGGAGCCTGATTTGCCCTTCATTACCAATGTGAAGATGAAAGAGAAAGATTTTACTGTAGCTGGAATACAGTTTCTGCAACAGCTGTCCTTCCAGCC
Source organism: Dendrocincla fuliginosa (assembly GCA_035047845.1). NCBI lineage: Eukaryota > Metazoa > Chordata > Aves > Passeriformes > Dendrocolaptidae > Dendrocincla > Dendrocincla fuliginosa. The sequence continues at coordinate 95,956,128 of JAWWMO010000121.1, forward strand.
TACACCCACTACTTGCAGCACACATAACACACAGGAGTATCTCAGAATCTGAAGTGCTGTTTGCAGACTTACTAGTAATAATAGTGATAACTCTCCCTGTCATTAAAAAAATCTATTAAATCATTCTTAGTGAAGTGTTATTTTAGGAAAAAAAAGTTTTCTTGTAAATCCATGCTGGTTTTCAGAGACACTGTTGTGAGTTTCCAGTTCAATTGCTTTCTGTCTTCTCCTCTGGCCTTTGATGAGTCAGAATCCACACAAGGACTGGCATAGTCGTGAGTATGCATGAAATTAGTAATTTCCTATTTTAGGAAAATATAAATGCCTTTCTCATAATTTCTGTAGTCTCTTCTAAAGGATAATTTATGGATGCAATCTCATAACAAAACTACATGATGACAGTTGAAATTGCATAACCTTTGCTGGGAATAATATATACTTCTATAGGACAATGAGAGGAAAGGGTTTGTAACTCTGATCACACATATAACAGCATTTGTGGAAATCTACATGGCATCTTCTTGATAATATGGCCTGGGTAACAACAGCTGATACATTGGGAATATGAGTGAGTGAACAGAATACCACAAACTATTCTGAAGCCCAAAACCTGATACTGCTAGGAAGAAAATAACAATGATTGAGTTTGCTTTAGATGACCTTCATTACAATTAAACTATAACCAAGAAATTACCAAGATACTTTTGAGAAAAAAAATCAGCTTGGAAATTAAAAAACAAACAAAAAAACCCCAAACCTTGAAAAGTAAAAGAAAAAAAGCTTGAAAAATTGTGATTGTGGGGAGAGACCTTGAAGTGAATGTGACAGAACAGCAACTTAGTCATATTCCATGAGCATTCAGATACTGGAGCAACAGTACAGAGGGCAGCATAGAGACCCACACCTTAGATGTGTGTGTGTGAACTTTTGTCATGCTTTTTCATCAGTGTATGGCTCGGCAGATTGTAAGGACATACATAAAACTAGAGAACCCGTATCTCCATCGGCATGTATGGGTAAGAACGGGGAACTTGTCCAAAAGTGAGGTTATGTGGTGTGGATACAGAAAGGAATGCATGTGTCATTTGAACAGGAGCTCCGTAGGAGTGGTAAGGGGGGGTGGGGCAAGGAGGATAGCACACCTGCCGTGGGTACCAGGGAGAGACAGGACTCCTTTTAAAAGAAGTGGTGACATTGATACACAAAGAGTTTGCATTTCAGGAGGAAAAAGAGGAGCAGGAAGAGCAGCGTGGGATAGATCAGCAAAGAGGCCATTCCGGTACACAGCTGAAAAAATGGAGAGGATAGAGAAACTGGGCAAACATAACACAGTGGTTGACAAGTGCAGTGCTGGAGCATGTCGTTCCAGAGCCGGGGGTGGGGGGGAAGTCATGCAGCACTTTAGATGACTGCCAGCCAAAAGAGAACTGCATAATTGGACAATTGCAGTTAAGGGGAACTTTCGTGAAAACGCTTATTCGCAATCCCCTCTCCAAAAAAACCCCAGACCATTGCTGTCAAGGTGATTGGGACTTGTCATTTCAAATATAAAAAATCTTAGTGAGATAGACCCAGGTGCTGCTGAAGGAAGCTGCTTTCAGTTCAGGCAAGCAGTATTGTAAAATTTGTGAGGGAGGAAAGTGGGGGAGGTGAGGGGATTTCTTTGAGTGGTAACTGATGGTTTTCAGGGAGGCTCAGCAAGCTTGGACAGCGAGGGGAGAGGTGAAGGCATACCACTGCTCTGCATTTAGAAAGTTGGAAGCTGTTCACAGGAGGAGATACTACGTGCAGCTGCTGAGATAAAATGTTCATGTCTGCTTTTGCCTTTTTCACTTTTTTCTTCCAGCAGTCCAGATTTTAGCAACAGCGAAAAAGGGAAATTGGTTAATGAAACAAGAATAAAGCGTAATTCTTACTGGAACTAATCACAGCTGCTTGGATGAGCAAATGTCTGCTAAAGGTGACGTTCTCAACCCCCTTATTTCAGGAAAAATGTGTGTGGTAGCGCTTTGGGTATTCTCACCTGTACTTAGCTCTTCATATCAATGATGTGAGCATTTATATCTTCTTAGAAGAGAATTCTATTCTGACTGGAATATTCCTGTCCCTTTGCTTGCCAAAGATAAATAGTAAATACAGGAAATTTCTCCCTACAACCACAGTTCACTGTATAGAAAGCTCGTCTTCTGTTAGCTCCTTATTTCCCTAGCAGGGAGGGCAGTGAAGGGCAATTCCCTTCTTGAGAACAGGAACATTCCAGTGCAGTACTGGATAAACAAGATAAACTCTTAGCATTAGCACATGAATGGTTGAGGTAAACTACAGCCTACTACTAAAGATAGCATGTGAGATTCTTTTTCAGTAGAGATGTTCTAAATACCTTTATGATCACATTTAGATATATTGTTTAAAAAAGCCATGACATTAATGAAAGACTTTTAAGTTTGATGTTGACTGACAGTGTCACCAGAGTCAGTGGTGTGGCTGATGGAAGAGAACTATATCATTCAGTGATATATACATTCCCTTACTCAGTAGGACAGGTGTAGCAGATGGGTAGCAATTCCTGCTCTATGAACAGACCTCCCTCCCTTGCACCAACATGTACACGGGAATCAGAGCTTCAGCCCCACCAGTCTGGTTTAGACCAGCTAGGTACTAACGGGGAATCAAGGTGCTTGCTCTGACTGGTTATGTGTTGCATCCGCAATGGACAGCTCAATTCCTGCACATGGACTTGCACTTTTGCTTCTGTAGATGTTAGGCATCTATGTATTATGAGACCCTTTCAAGAAGTTAGTGCTATAATTATTTATTGCTTTCTAATGGCTTTGCTAATCTTGAAGCCCCAGACCAGCTCTTGAACTTCCTCTGTCACTGAGGCCAGTTAGAAGTTTATGTCAATCTTCAGTCTCTGCCCTGCTATGTTTCAGAAAAATGAGTATATTTGTTATCCAGGTCTCAACAGATGAATCTGATCACCTTATGCTGCAAGTAACCAGCAGCAGTCCATTGCACAGGTAATCTGTGATTCAGCTAGGTAGTATGACAGCTGGAAAAGGTTTACACCAATTGTCTGCAAAGTCTCCAGGGAGTTCCTCTGGAACATCTTGCCTGCTTGGCCTGTGGCCTATTTAACATTGCTGGTGGTTAGATAAGGAAAACAATTTAGAATTGAGCACTGTAATTAATGCAAAAACCTACAAATCAATGTTTTGGATTTTCAGTTATGTAACTGCAAATCTGCTAAGTTGTCTCCATGCAAAGCTTAGGAAAACAGTACCTGCATTTCAATAATCTTCCTCACTGTTTTAAGCTTCCTTGACATGAGAGGCAAGTACATGAGCTGTAGATATTTCCAGTATTGTATTTCTATGCAATCATTGCTAGTGAAAGGAAAGAGTGGTGCGTTACCCTCTGAAATGCAGTATTCTGTGTCCTCACTACCAGTATTGCCTGTTACTGCAATGCACACAACTCCAGCTGTGAACATATGTCACACCTAGAAAGAGTCTGTGTTGCTCACTAAGCTGCTGCTGTAGACACCCTTTGAGTGCTTCAGATGGTGCTTGACTCCATGTTTCAACTGCAGCATCACGTCCCATGCAATTTCTTCTAGTACCCGAGGGCTTCAGGGCTAGAGTTTTAGGAAAGCATTGTCTTCCTTCTGTAATTTTTTGGAGATATCTCTGTGGCAAGACACAAGTCCCTTTTCTTTAAAAGACTTCTCAGTGTTGTGCCCTTGCACATTGTCCTGGCATGCAGAGAGGATGTCTTTGTGTTACCAGCCACAGGAACTCTTTTGTTTCTGAGAAGGGTAGAGGAAGGAGGTGAGATGAAGAATAATCAGGAGGATGCCTGGCATTTCCAAACCCGCGGTTGGTGACTATGAAAAGAGTTCATAAAACATTACACGACTACTTATGCAGGCAAAAGTCTTTGAAATCTAGGCTGGGGGGTTTTATCTTAAGTTACAGCTTAAAAAAGGTGGCTATCTGTTTTTGGTCTGCCTACTTCAACTGACCAGAAGATAAAAGAAGGCTGAGCATACTACTTTAAAAGGGAGAACTACCTGTCAAAAGCACAGGTATAATTCTGAAGGATGCTGAAATGTACTTCAGCCACATGGTTTGTCCATGAGGGCACTGCTATCTAATGACATCAAGTGTAGCATCACTAAATGGATGAGTAGATAAGAGGTGATATGACAATTTGTTCCTGAAGCATCACAGGCTGTTCTTCATTCCTTGAGCTGTTTTTAATCCCTATAGAAAGAAAACACAGCTTTCCCCTGTTGCTGCAATTTTATAAAAACATACATAAATGTTTTCCCGTTTCTTTCATGTCCATTTTGTGCATAATCTGCCCCAGCAGAAAAAGCTAGATGTACACTAGTCCTGTGCTGCTCTGTTAATGTGACTCATGTGGCATTTCAAAATAAAAATGTGATACTATATCCGTCCTTTACCAGAGTAAGAACCTGAAACTAAGCAATATATAGCACAGCTGCTGAACTGCAGAGTAGGTTGATGACAACTTGAAAGAGTTTTTTGTTTTACAAAGTCTCTTATGCAGTGCATCAGCTCCTGTGCATCATTTGGAAAACTGAATAGGATGAAACCATTGCTTCTGGTGAGACTGACAACTGATATGGTCTGTCCTCAAAAGTCCCTGAATTTTCAAAGATCCTTTCTTCAAAGAAGTACTACATTTATTTATTAAATAAAAAATGTAAACATTTCAAAACATTTTGCTTTCAGGGATCCAAGCTGATAATGTTAGCATTGAAATATTGATGCTATAGTGCCAATATTGCTGATGAATTGAAATGCTTTATAAATGTAGGTTTTGGGTTTTTGGTGGTTTTGTGTGGGTTTGTTTTTCTGTTTGTGGAGTTTTGTGTGGTTTTGTTGGGGTTTTTTGTTTGCTTGTTTTTGGGTTCTTTGGTTTTTTTTTTTTGTTTGTTTTGTTTTTTAAACCGGAAGATGTACTTATGATCATCTCTTTTACATATGTTATGAATTGTGTGATTTTATACATCTCGTCAGGAACTAGGCTTTCTATACATTTGTGAATTGAACAGTAATGGAGCCTCACAACATGTTATAAATTAAGTTTTTATTGAGGCAGTGGGAAAGAGGAATAGCAACACAGCCACAAGGCAACTCACCCCAAACCCACTAGCAAACACATCATCATTAGCAATGCCATGGCTTTGGTGGACTTCCAGGGACACTTGGTGTGGAGGTTTGGGTTGGCTCCCTGCCAAGCCCAACTGCTGGCCACACGGATTCCCCCTCCCAAGAGAGAAGGGAAAAAAAGTACCCCAAAAGACAATTTTAGTAAAAGTGTGTATATATATATATTCACATATATTAATTACACACATATCAATTATATAGAATCAAACACTATGAATCTACAGAACAAATCCCAGAGCAACCCCCAAAGGGAAAAGGGGAAAAGGGAAATTGGACAAAAATGGGTAAAACCAAACAAAACAAATACACACACTCGTAAACTCAGGGAAAAGCTCAGTAAGTAACTAAT
>JAWWMO010000121.1:95961777-95979224 GCA_035047845.1 Dendrocincla fuliginosa
CTAATACAATCAATTCTCACCAACACTCCCCTTAAGAGAAAGCAGGTCCTTCCCCTCCGTACGGCTGGGACAGCAGCGTCTCCGAGAGGCCTCAGCTCACAGAGATAAGAGCTAGGCTGGCACAGAGAGCTGATGTCCTCCAAGCACACAAATGGGAGAGACAAGAGAGCAAAAGCAAAAAGGAGTAAAAAGAGGGAGGAAACCTTCCTGCTGTCTTTATACACACCTGATTATGTGAAGAAACGGTGTGGAATACTTCCTTAGTTATGACCTTGCTACCAAGGAAGGTCCAGACCAAAACCAAGAAAACTAAACCACCACACTTGGTGTCAGAGTCATCTGGCCACAGCAACCAGTCGTGCAAATGACTTTGGAGTGTGAGTAGGAATCATGCCATCCTTTGTGAGAGAATCCTTCCATAGACGAATAATGTGGGTGGCATCCTGCCAATGCCAGGAGCAGGGTGTTGGCCACCTGTCAGTGTGTCTGATACTGGTCAGGGGCAGGGTGTCAGTCTGTCTCGGCTGACCACAGTGGTCAAGGGGCATGGTGTCAGGAGCTAGGCTTTCTGTACATTAAAAGAGAATGAGTACAAGGTTCCAGTTTCTTGAAAATGCTTAAGCCAGCAATTCATGATATACAACCTATAACAGAAGTTAGAATAGAGGTACAGTCAGGTAAATTGTTCATTAGAATTGAGAGATTTTTTTTGAGTTGCTTTTCAATACTTGGAAATTTTTTCCTTATTTTCTCTCTACCCCCCAAATACAGCACTACTTTCATTCTACTGATACCCAGGCCAGTCCTTGCTGAATCCTAGAATGTACAGCTGACTTCCAGGGACTGAAACTTGAGCTTAGATAATTCTTGTCAATTTTCCATCTGGGAGAATGTGTTGATGTGTTTTTTCAGACCATCTGAAGGCAAGAGGTTTCTTAGGCACTGTTATTGGGCCAGGTAAACAATTTCTACCTTAAAAGAAGCCCTAACTTTTGACTGGCAACAGATGCATTTGAAATGAATATAGAAGGTATATAAGAAGACCCTCAGCCTTAAATAATGTTGTGTGGACTGAAGTTACAGTTCTAGATGAAGTTGTATAACAGTTAAAAACTCCTGCATTTTAATATGTATCTGTTGAAGACCTGCTGCTCTTCTCTTCAGCCAGCATTAGGGAAAACAGACTGTGCTGACAGGTCAGTGCTTTTCTGTCATGGCTCTCATTAGGCAGCACCATTCAAAGGGCAGCAAGTCTTAACCAGACCTCAGCAAATCTACCTGTCCCAAAGGTATTTTGATATGCAATATTCCTCAGCCATTTCTTACCAAATCTCTTAACTTCATCCTCCCTGCAGTATCTGTTATGTCAGATATGTAGTATCTGACAGCAGCTGGAGGACAACATTTAGAGGTAGCAGATCAGACAGAAGATGCAGTACATTGAAAATCAGTCTTTTTCAATGGCTGCAGGGAAGAGAAGGAGACTTAGAAAATATCCAGATAGAGCAATAGAACAAGAGAGATTCTGATGGCAAAGACAGCAAATCATAAAGCCATGCTGAGATGTCTTTCTCTGCAAAATTAATTGCAACTCTTTTTATTCTTCCAGTTAAGTAGTTGCAACCAACTGTTTCTATGTCAGTCACTGATTGATAGTCAACTGTGCTACTTCAATTTGATGTGCATTTATTTGTCTACATACTTGGTAATTTATGTGGAAAAAAATCCAAACCATTTTCAGTCACAGTTTCAGAGCAGATGTGAGATTTAAAGGTGCTTTCAGTGATCCAAGGGACTTCTTATGTCATACTTGTCATAAGTAGTCATGTTTACTGACTATACTTAGGAAAAATACATGCTGTGTAGAGCAAACACTTTAAAAATCAATACTTCTCTTTTTCTAGTCTTTTCATCAACCCACCAATGTATGCATCAATAAATGTTATAGAACATTTCATGTTAATGTAAGGTCATGCAGCACATAATTGGAACTATGACATAAAGGAGTGTTAAAGAACCAGATTGTTTAAAAAACTCTTTCAACCAACATGCTTTTGATTGCAATCATGAGTTTTTGAGATGCAGATGTGTTCTGATACTAAATTAATAACTTTTCAGAGAAGCAGTAAAATAGCATGCAATATTTTATTTTTTTTTTAATAAAGAAAGAATTTCAGAGAATCTAATAGAGCCCATGCTGCTGCAAAGACTATTTATTTCTTATGCTCCTAATGGGAACAAAACAACTGTTTTGCTCAGCTTCCTGGGATTTTATCTTCATGTAGACACTTCAGGTTGATAAGCTAGGCAAATACACTGTGTAGTAGCTACTCTGTTGTGCACTGCATTTATTGATTTGAACTCTGGAAGACTAAAAGTTTGTTGTCTGAGCCTAGTGAGTAACCTTCAACTCTTCATGTACTCAAGAGCAAAAAATAGGCATCTCCAAAAGGCACTTCATCTCATTTGCTTTTATAGACCTGCCTTAGGATGAAATGGTGAGAGATTTTATAAAAACAGCTTGAATCCCCAAAACACTTTTACTGATTATCTATGGCAGGTGTTTGTCACAAAAGCACTTCTAATATTCATTGTGGGAGGCCTGAACCAGGCTAGTTTGGAGTAGCTAATGTAGTGTCCCTGAATCCACTGCATAATAGCTTCCCTAACTCCAAGTTAAGAATTCACTGCCAAGCTCTGGTTAAACTGGCAGTTAGGATTAAGTTGAAAGGCATTTAAGGTAAGCAACTTACCATTACCCCTGGAAAACACTTACAAAATAAAGATGTGGATTTTTATGAAGTATCAAAAACTTGAAAAATAGTAATCTCACAGTCACGTTTTAGAAAGCCACATTTTTTTTTTGTTCTAAAATTGAAAGTGAAAAAAAACAACTTTATGTATCCTTTCCACCCTCACCAGATTGAAAATAATCAGATGTTCATTCGGATGTGAGAAATGTTTGCAATTCTGCTTCAGAAAGTATTATTGAAACTTGATGGGAGCTAATGGCAAGCACAGGCAGCAAGTATTGGTAATGCTGGAGACCTAGCATAATCAAGTCATAATAGCTGCTTCCAAGGGGATGATTTCATCTTCTCTGCAGGGTTCAATTTTCTGTCATATACAGGAGAGCATCATGAGCAATAGGAGAGATCAGCATCCCAGGCATGACAGTTGTGTCTGCTCCTACTTTCAAGTCATGCTTCTTCCTCCTTTTCAGGTGACTCATCAGATGAATTAATGACAAGGACTAGGCTGGCAGTAATAAGGAAAAACCTTTTTTTTTTTTTTTTTTTTTAAATCGCCATTTGTTTTAATGCTGATACTTGTGCTTACTGTGACCCTGGAAGGGAGCTTAGTGAAGATAATCATGCAAGGGATGAATTCACATTACAGATAACAATGTTAATGGATTCAGTAATCTGGGCCAGTAGCCTGAAAACACTAACTGTTAAAAAAAAAAAAAAAAAAAACAACAACAAAAAAACCCAGCAAAAACCCCACAACTTTTTAAGTGCAAGATCTTTTTTCATGTGTAAGTACAAAAGCAGTCAGGCATTGTAACTTTCTAAGCTATCCTGAGGGTTTGGACCACCTATAGAGAAATCTGTCACTTCACAATTTGTGACACTTCACAAAAAAGAATAGGAACAAGAAATTACTCTATCAGGCTGGATCCAAAAGACTTATCACTTAGAAGAAAGAATATTCTTGAGGCTTCCAGAGGCTTATGACCACTTCCTATCTCCTGCGCAGGAGAGAGTCCCTAGTTTTGTGGTCTGGAGCAGATGTGATCTTCCCTAGTTTTGTGGTCTGGAGCAGATGTGATCTGTGGAGTATTCCCTGAGACCATGTAAGAAAGTTATGAAAAAACCACAGATGAAAAAACATCCTGGATTTTATTTAGATGGAAGGTTTTACATGTTTTCAGATTGTGAACCTACATAACTCAGAGTACTAGAGAAGACTCAGCCTTAGTGTTACCTGTAAGACTATGCATTATCCCTCATTCTCTGTGTGTGAATTACCTGTTTTTTCAGTTTCAGAGCCCCTGGGAATTGCTCTAATTCTGAGGCAGAAAAGTACAAAAGTAGAGCATGACCTGACAACATATGAAGAATTCCAGTGAGTTTCATAAACTTTTTATTGAATGGTTTGGTCATTGAACTACATAGCTTATTAGAGAATACAGGAATGGCTGTCATGATACAGGTACATGCAACAGGCCATAAAGAGATGATGTTGGAGGGAATGTTGCCCAGAGCCAAGCCTGTGTGTTCAGTGCATGAGAATTTGCCTTGTGTCTTATGTAAAGAGTTAGTCTATGCAGCTGAAAACAAATAGCCATAATTTTTGCACAAGTTACAGCAAATCGTAAGTTTTCTCAAGGGCTATTTTTGTTCTAAGATTGAAGTGTGTTTATTCAGAAGAGAGTGTAGGCTGGCCTGTGGAATTACAAACTGAGATAGGATAAATTGCAGAAACTGTACTAGAGGACCAAGCTGAGCTTGAAATGTAGAAAGGGGCACCTTGAGGTAAGGTGAGACATGTTTTCTGGTGGATTGTTGTAATGCCACTTGCAAAACCATTCTCTTGAACTTGAATTTCAGGAATAAAGTAATTTGATTTGTCTAGTTTCAAATGTGCTATAAGTGTTTCCTAAAAGGGACAGGAAGGGAGAATATTGATGGCACAGAGTAGTACCTTATGTAGATTTATCCTGAGTTAACAGTGTTCAGGACTCACCTTTTGGCTATTGCAATCTGCTACAACACCTGACAGGTTGGGAGCTGGACTCAGGATTCCTAAACCTTTCTCAGTTGAGACAAGGAGACAATCCCTGCCAAAAGTCAGTCTGGTAAGAGTATTTTCAGTTTCTCTCAGGTAGGAGACCCCTTCAAGTGTATCAAAATACTTGGTAAACTGAGTGTGTAAAGAAAAAAACTGGTATGACATGCTCCTTTCCACAGCAGACTGAGTAACTCCTAAGAATGGAAGCTCCTTGCAGAGGGCAAGAAGGTATTACACAAGGGGTAGCAGGGGAGTTAATGTGAACACATGGGACAGGCACTTGGTTAGACAAATATTCATAAATGAATGAGATATAAAGGTAAACAAAAAAGAAAAAACAAAAACAAAACAAAAATACCCCAAACAAACAAAAACTCCCTCAGCCCCCTCCTCCCCCCCCCCAAAAAAAGGAAAAAACAAACAGAAGAAAGTGCTATAATGTTTAAATCCCTGGCCAAGTTTCTGAATTGTCCTTTGTCTATGCATTTGAGCCAATATCTAGGTGTGGATCTGCCAAGTGGAATTTCTTCATTCACAGTTTCTGTTTTCCTTTGTGGTTTGAAACACACCTGAGGCTATTACCTTACTCCTCTGATCTAACTGAAAGTTGAGAAGCTTTATTTTTAACAGGATTTGGAGATTCAGTGCTGCATGTTGGAGCACTTTTTTAAATAACAAAACATAGATTTCTAACTTCAATCAAGACGCAAAGCACTGAAAAAATAATGCATTTTAACTCATTATAGAGTGCTGAACAATCTGATACGTGAACCATACTTGTTTGCTCTAGAAAAGATAAAATCTACCTGTATAAATGAACAAATAAATAAAAGGGGGGGTCACATTCTGTGCAAATGACTTTTTAAAAGTTGTCTAGGATGCTGAAAAGCAGGATGGTGTGGTGAGAAAGCAGTGTGGCTTGGAATAATATTTCCCCCATTCCAGAAGTTCTACCATTTTGCCCAACACTCTCTCATTTGTTCTTGGTTGTTTTTTATTTTTGTTTTATTTTTTTCTTCCACACCCCCCTCCCCCCAAACTCTGCATATGTACTAACTTTCATTGGTATTAATTGTTCATGCTTTTGTAACTTTCTAGCTGACGAATGCTTCATTATCACCTCAGTAGCATTGTGAATCAGCAGGATGGCAGCCATTAGTGTGTATTGTAAAGGGGTAGCTGCTGTTAGACTGAAATCTCACAGAAACACAATAACATGGAGGTAAATGAGTCTCTGAGCAGTGGTATCCAGTGCTTTTATCAGAAATTTATGTTTTCATTTCAGCTCCATCGGAGACATTTAGAAACATACTAGATTGTGCTAAACAGCATTTACCAGAGACAGAATAAGGAGTCGAGTTCTATATATTTTCAGGGGTTGCAATGAATATCTTTTTACAGTTGTTAACTGCTCTATGCTGTCTTTTCTCTTCCTTCACATTAGTCTAATTTGTTATTAATATTTTGATTTATAATTAATATTTTAATTTGCTATTTAAATAAAATAGTCTTGTACCTTAAGGTTCTCTCAGAGAATTTATACTTAATCACATATTTTGATTGTAGTTATCTGTGTGCTGCTACATCATTCTTATGCTTGAATTTAGCATATGCGTTGTATAGTACATGATGTACATAAGTACATAGAATCACAGAATACGCTGAGCTAGAAGGGACCCATTGGGATCATTGAGTCCAACACCCGGCTCTGTGCAGGACACCCCAGGAGTCCCACCATGTGCCTGAGAGCATTGTGCAAAGGCTTCTTGAACTCTGTCAGGCTGCATGCTGTGGCCACTTTCCTGGGGAGCCTGTTCCAGTGCCCAACCTCCCTCTGGAGGAAGAAATTTTTCTTGATATCCGACTTAAACCTTCCTGACTCAACTTCATGCCTGTCATTGGTGATAAGAGTGAAGTAATCAGTGCCTGTCCCTCCTTTTCCCCTCACAAAGAAGTTGTAACTGCAATGAGGTCTCCCTCAGTCACCTCCAAGCTGAACAGACCAAGTGACCTCTGTCACTCCTTATACAGCTTCCCCTCAAGCCCCTTCACTCTCTTTGTTGCTCTGCTTTGAACACTCTCTAGGAGCTTAATATCTCTCTTACGTTGTGGTGCCCAAAACTGCCCACAATATTCAAGCTGAGGCCACCCCAGTGCAGAGCAGAGTGGGACAATCCCCTCCCTCTACTGGCTGGTGATTCTTTGCCTGATGCCCCTCAGGACACGGTTGGCCTTCCTGGCTGCCCATCAGACATAGAATTCAGTTAGTTGGCAAGGAGAGAGTACATCAAGCCCTCTTTTCCACTGCGACCTTTAATGACTTGTAACTGGTTCCGGTGGTGCCCTATGGTGAAATATCTGAAAAGCAATCCTTAAGCAGGGAAAACCAAGAATCCTATATGTGATCTGACTCTGCATACTCACAGCAACATCTGCCCTTGGCCACAAATAGTGTTTTTTTCTTACAGTTTTCATCACAGAGGCCACAGCATACTCTTTACAAAAACATCCTTGCCTTTTTGTAATTTCTGCTGCAATGTGCACAAACTAAGTAAATAATACTGCTGGGATACTGAACATGATATCCAGTTATCCTCTTGGTAAAATACCTTGAGTTGTCTTTCTGAACTTACAGAAAATGATAAAATCACTTTGAAGCACCTATTTCCTTCTTAACATTAGAATGCCTCTGCTAGAAGTATTAGCTGTTATAGTTGTGTAGTTCACCTTTATAAGGCGATACATCCCTGTATAATATCTGGGACTCTTGAGAGTAATGTGAGGCTTGAAAGGAGAGTGGCTGAATGGTGCTATGCTTGTACAAGCTTTAAAAGCAGACTAAAGTGCAGCCTGTCCAGCAGTTGCCTGTTCCCATGCTGGCCCTCCCCTTTGGGAAAGCTGGCTAGCTGTGATTCTTTTGCCCCCAGTTTTGGGTTGTTAGTGAAAACTTCTTGCCTGTGGAATGATCATCTGTGATTCGTTGGAGTGGCTGAGTGTTGTCCGAGGTTTATCTCCCTATCTTGTCTATGAAGGCAAGTTGGCCCAGAATAGGCTTTCTATGCATTTGCAGCAGGGTGAAATGTTTTGCTCCGTGGCCACGTGCAGTGCAGAATCCCTGGTGGGTGTGTACTTATGTGTGCCTGTGGGAGTGTGAGGGGAGGGAGAAAAGTGGTCCTTGTGCTGGGCACTGTGTGCTCTGTAAATGTATATGTGACTCTGTATGTCTCTCATTAGTGCTCCTGCCCTTGTGTACCTCTGGAGAGAAACTAAACTTCTCCAATGTGTTAATAAGGCAAGTAGGCAGCACTGCCAGGCCTCTTCCCTTGAGGCAGAAAACCATCTCTGGCTGTGATTTTAAATTCTGCATTGTCAAAGTGCTTGCAGATAAATGAGTCAATAGGCTTCTAATTGACTTGGGGTTGAGGAGGTTTCGATGGTGTTCTTGATTCTTGGTGGCAGATAAGCAATCTTCTGATAGTGTACTTTCTCCTTATGTCCTGCTACTGTCCTGTCTCTGTGCATACTGGAGAGAGAGAGGAAACTCTGGATTCGAGTTGTGAAAGGTCTTTCAAAGTGCTCACTGCCTGCTCTGCTCACTGATTGCTACTGATAACCTTCCCTGCCACTCCTCTTCATTGTGTATACTCTGTTTACAGTTCTGTACAGTGGAAAGCTGTTTCTTCTGCACTAAAATGTAGTTTGACCTTTGTGATAGAGGGCTGAAGCAATCAACTTAACAATATAGGGTATAATTGTATACTCTAAATTGCCAGATACACAACAGGCTCAGCCCTTACTGATCTGCCTTATACATCTTTTTTTCCTTCCCACCTACAGTGACCACTGTTATTTCATCACTGATTGTGCATTCTGATGCTGTCTCATGAGAACTGAGCAGTAGTCCAGTTTCCACTGTGTGGGTGACAGAGGTCAGGTGACATCTCGATAATGGGACTGAGATTCCTCTACTTGCCTGGCAGCATACTAGAGTATGAGCTTCGAAAGCTGAATGGGTTGTTTTTCCCAAGCTTTGTTTAGTAAACATCACTTATAAGTGGTCTGTAAAAGCTGAGATAATGTTGAGAAGATGCAAAAGAAACAGAGACCTCAGGGTAATGTAGAACGAGTGAGTCCAGGGGAAGGTGACAAATATGGTTAGCGGACTTGAGCATCTCTCTTATGAGGAAAGGCTGAGGGAGCTGGGCCTCTTCAGCCTTGGTAAGAGATGGCTGAGCGGGGACCTCATCAGTGTCTATAAGTATCTGAAGGGAGGACATCAAGAGAACGGATCCAGGCTCTCCTCGGTGGTGCCAAACAATAGGTAGTAGGCAAAAATGGATGCAAAGGAAGTTCTACCGGACTCTGAGGAAGAACTTCTTTACTGTGCAGATGATTGAGCACTGGAACAGGTTGGTCAGAGAGGTTGTGGAATCTCCGTCACTGGAGATATTCAAGAACCATCTGAATGCAGGCCTGTGCCATGTTCTTTAGGATTACCCTGCTTGAGCAGGGAGATTGGACCAGATGACCTACTGTGGTCCCTTCCAAACTGACCCATTCTGTAATTCTGTGATGTGGTGGTGCATCCCCTCTCCCCATTTCCTTGGGCTGCCCTATGATCTCAGAAATGCTCCTTAGACCTCAGCCTTGATGAACTGCACCTGGGCTCAGCTGCTCTTGTGCTTATCAGAAACACTGTCTGCTCCCAGGAACCTATGCAGTCTAATGAACTTCTGCTTTTTTAACAAACAGCCTTGGAAACTTATTTTTCCTGCCTGAATAACAACCCAAGTGGAACAACATTTTTGTTATTGAAATTTTCAAAGAAAGTTACAGACCCAAATGCAGCCAGGATGGAAAATTACCATGACCAAAGCCAACTCCCTTGTGACTCCTATAACCAGCAGTCCTAAGGGAGACTCTCTCCTAGACTGCAATGGGGTGTGACCAGCAATATCCCTGTGGGTGGGATGCCTCTCAGAGCTAGTGAACTCTCAAGTTTGCTCTACTTGGAGGACTGCCACCTTGGAAGACTTACAGCACTGGCAGAGCCTGGGCTGATAACCCCATTCCTTGATGGGGAAGATGCAAAAGCATCTGACAGCTGCACTTCACTGACCAAAAGGGGAATTTTTCACATGTAAACCTTGGACATACTCCTTTAGCTCTGTGAGCATGCAGGTGAGAATATCCTATAGCAAATATACTATAAATAGTGCTCTCCTAGATTCTGAAGTACTTTAGATTCTTAAGTTAGTTAGGCCTGTGAGTTACTATTGTGCCTACAGTAAATTCTACAGAATCTTTTGTTAAATTGTTTAAAGGAGGTAATTGGTTAGGTGCTGTTAAGTTTAAGTGTTGCTAAAATCTTTAGACCTAAACTGTTGGTCAGGTCTGGGGCTTGTTTTGGCAAGGAGCTCCCTTGTGACTCAACAGGAGGGTCTCCCTTATCCTTTTTGTCCTTACCCTTTGCTTTCCTTACCCTTTTCCATCCCCAGGCTCCAAAATAGATAATTTTTTGTTGATTTTAGGTTTAGATTGATTTGGTTTAGATTTTAGTCCATTGTTTTTCTGTGTACTTTACCATCTAATAGGGAGTAGAGTGAACCTTGTCAATGAACCTTGTCATCCTTTCACTTAAATATTAAACCTGTCTTTGCCAATACCTTTGTTAGTGATTCTTTGAGCAATCTAAAACATGTGATACTGGAAATGGAGATAGCTCTATATTGAGCAGCCCATTAAATATAGTGCTGCCATTACTGGTAACACTATATATGCAGGCTTTGTATTAACTTCGCAAAGTGTTTGGACGATGGCTTGGCAAGTTTATTTTACCTGGACATTTCTGCCCTATAGAGAGTTCTATTTTAGCTTTTTTTTGTTAAATCAGCAATAGTTTAACAGGCAGGTAACTGTTACATAACTTGTTTAGTTTTAGTTAACATTATGCATTTGTGTAGTGGTATAGTTATTTTGATGTTCTTCTGCAAAGTACAGGCAGCAATACCAAGCAGTTCTGTGTACAGGGAACTGTCTATGACCCTAGAGTAATAATGTAGTGAATTGGAGCACAAGTAAAGGATGAGAGCAGAGGCCTTGAACATACAAGAGCAGGAAGATACCAGAGGCTATAAACAAATCACCAGTGGTCAGTTATAGCTCATTGAAGTAATGCCAGCTTGGGAGCTTGTTAAAACCATTAAGGATAACAGAATAAAACTCAACTACCCAACATATATAAAACACAGTATATATAGTATATTTAGGAAAGATCTTGAATTATGGACCATTAAAAAACGAGCAAAGTGTAGCACAAGTTAACATAAAAAATTACCAGTCAAACATACTCTGAAGTGAGGAGAAAAGAAATGTCACCATCAATGTAAATATTCTCCTTTGCTGATTCTCCTCCTCTTTTGAAAGGGGAAGGTTGGAGCAGTAATTGGTTAGTGTAACAGCAGAGATAGTAGGAGTGTGTATGTATGGGTGTGTAGCAATTTTAACTGCATAATTTTGAGAATTTACCAGTGGAATTTTCTTTTGCATTCTTCCTTGCTTTTTCTGTAACAGTTATATTTGGATGAATAATTATTTGGTTAGCATGTTAGTGTTATAATGACAAACCAATACGTTATTGGTTCCACTTAAAAAGTATGTTTCTGTGGCCTGTATAAACTGCATATGGTGTAGTGCAACAGGTCACAGGTTAGAATCACTTCTAACTATATTCAGAAAAGTTGTCCTTCATATTATTTCTTCTGAGTATTACTGAGGTTAGAGATAAGGAGACAGAATGATATGTGCAGTGGTGAGGTGGAGTGGCGAGGACAGTCTGGGTAACAGGGTCAGAAAGATGTCACATGACTCTTCACTGGAACTACAGGTAAGAAGTGTTTTAAAATAAGTAGTCAAGCATGATAAACATTACTGCTTAGTTTAAACATTAGATAAACATTAAATCAAGAAATTAAGTTCCAGCTAGTGTCATATATTCTAAGTTATTTATGGTCTATTGTATTTTTATATTATCTATATCTATTATCTTACTTCAGTTAGTGTTAACTGTTATTAGACAGAGGTGGACAAATTGCCAGTTTTATGGGTGAGAAAGCAGAAATTATTAATTATATTTCTAGGTTATAGTTGAAAAAAGACTGACTTGGTTTATTTAGATAATAATCATAGAAGGCATCCTGTTCCAATAATAATGCAGAAATATGTGAAAGAACCTCTGTGAAAATGAAACATTCTACAATCATCTGGCCAATGTAATGTTACATACAGGAGTTTTAAAAGAGCAAATTGAATGGTTCTTCCAATAGATCAGGAAGTTTTTAAGAAATACAAGAAATCTAAAAGAAAACTGGAATGCCAATATTGTTTAAAAGTTTAAACAGGTTGACCCAGGATTTTGGCCCCTTGTATTGATCAGGGGTAGATGAGATCCTAACTGGTGTATGAGGTCAAAAGTACTTAATGAAATTAATGCTAAGCAACAAGTGTTAAGTTGACAAAGGACTTTTTCAAACTGTCAGTTTGAAACAATAAGTTTAGTTATTATAGAAATCAGACTCTTAGTATATTTTCATTAAAGATTTAATTTCACATGGCCTTAATTAGAGGAGTAGTAGAAGCCTGATCCCAGTAGGCTGATTTAGTGCTCCTGAAGTACATGTTTCAGTCTCAGTAACAATTCAAGCAACTTGGGCAGTACCTGGAGCTCCAGGGGCCTTCTGACAGAAAAGTGGGCCAGCAGGAGATGAGGAAGTGATATGAAAGAGATGTATAACCTTAGAGGAGGGAGTTTTGTATCTTTATTAGTAAATTAAGCAGTACAAGCCGTGAGCACTGTGTTGTAATCATCCATATTATTAAATTGACACTAGAGAGTTCTTAGAGACTACAGTATAACTACACAGACTCCCCAGAAATGGAAATGTATCATATTGATGTTTATTTCTAAGAAAAAATCATAATGAACATACCTTTTTGCACCTGTAACATACAAAGATTCATGTAAAATTTTATATTGCCAAGTTCTCAAAGGAGCCTTCATTGTGCAATAACTACTCATATTCATACAGCTGAGTTGTTTCAGAGCTGGAGGTTTTAATCTAGCTCTGTTCTTCCAACCTTTTTCCCAGCCACTGCTACCATGACCCAGAAAGGACAACGCAACAGCATAAGGTTAATAAACAATCTTACCTGTATGCAGTTTCTTACAGTAGCAAAACAACTGGGGAATTGCCACTTGGAAAATTTTCTGAAAATCAATATTGTGCCAGCAGTTGTCTTTCACCATGCTAAAGTCAAGCATAGTATTTTTAACCTTGTTGCTGAACTGCTCGCTGCTCCTCATTAGGCTAATTAATTGTGGTCAGTCAGCATGTCATGATAGATGCATTGCTACGAGCCCTTGTGTTGAAATCATGCTCCTTGTCACACTTCTGTTATGAATTCAGTAATGCTTCTTTAATGCTTCTCTGGCCAAATTGCATTTCCTGAGGAATTTTTTTTTTATTATTTTTTTTCATATGTGTTGCTAATTCTGCTTTAAATGAGATTATAGGATATTGTGTGCCCACCCACATGCTTATTGTGCACAGCTGAGAAAAGAAGACAAACACTCAGTTGGTAAACCCAAGCCATTTAAATAAAGAGTTCTCAGCCAGCACTGCCTTCCAGAGCAATGTATTACATTTGGGTTTTGTTTTTTTCTTTGACTTAGCATGCATTAGAAAGTTTGATGATTTAATGTGAGGGGTGCACAATAAACTTTTGAAGAGAATCCATCTTACCTCACTTAGCATGTTTATTAGAAATTGATGCTCTGACTCTAGGGTAAGACCTGGCTGTCTTAGTAAATGTAGGAAGTTTCTAAAGTAGACAACAGCCCAAGCCTACATAATTGGCTGATGGCTATAAAAAGATTTGTTTAAGGCGATTCCTTCTTTTGCAAGTGTATTGACTATTCAACTTTGCTATTGTGTGGGTGAAGAGATCAGAATAAATATTTACTGTGTCTTCTGGTAAATTGTGGGCTCACATCCAATTCTGTCATTGCCAGCTCTAGTTGTCAGGCTGAACATTCAAGAAGCAATGTCCTTTAATACAGTATTGCAAGCATGCTGCTCAGCATCAGTCCAAGTACAATTTGAGACGGAAGTGACAAGAAGTTGAAGAGTGCCTTTCTATTACATTTGGAGCCTCCTTTGATTGGCTTGGCTTCCTAGAAATCATAGTCTTATATCTAAACTGATGTCTGATGCAGATGGGAAGATGCTTGATATTTGTCATTCCAGTAGAGAAAGTTAACATCTGCCATGAATAAATCCAGAACTTTTGTTGTTTTGTTGGTGCTGCTTCTTTTGCCTCCTGTTGGCATTATCTGAGATAGCCAATTATAGTGTTAGCTGTTTCATTGGTACTTCTATCACCTAATGACTGTTGCATGACAGCAGCTGGTTGCTGAAAAGTAAGTTTCAGAGTCTCCTTCATCATTATACTGACAGTGGGAAGGGTGTGAGCTTTTGTAATCTTCCTGTGCTCTTCACGTACCATGCTAAGAGACCAGAGCCACAATGCAATGATAAAAGCTGCATCTTGTACCAGAAGGTGCTATGTGGCCTGCTAATTTGCTCTCAGGGGAAATTGTTCAAGGCATATATTCCCGGTGGCATTTTCATGGGTACTGTATACCAACGCACAGTTACCATGATTTAAATGCCAGTTATGGTCCTTCCAAGGACTGATGTTGCATTCAGCTGTATAAAATGCACTTAACAAGCACTCCTGGTTGTACCATATTGCCCGACCAATGTGTTCTTTGGGGATTAAAAATTCAGAAACTTATCTTGTTTAAGGAAACTTGTTTAGGTGTTTACTTGGTAAGGAACACTATTGTACATGACAATATTTTAAAACAAAAAAAGTTGCCAAAACTAAGATATAAAGACTAAACTATATGCCTTGTAGCTATAGTAAGTCAATCTTGATATCAGGCTGGAATTATATTACTAAGTTCATGGGACAAAAATCAGATAAATTCAACAAAGTTTGCGAAAGGTAAGAAATGTATTTCAGTTTGAAAGCGTAATGAATGGGTTTTTTTAAAGTCAATCAGTTGCCAAATGTGAATGATTAAGTGTCACAGTAATAAATCTCAATTCTTATCTTCTGCATTGCAATCTTCACTTCCAATGAAGGGTCACTAATCCTTCAGAGGATGGAGGATGTGTTTCATGAGACTTCACTGAGATCTTCTCTTGAAAGAAATTGCAGCCATGGTCACTGTGAAGGGCTTTTGGGGATGTCCCTGTAGAACAGTGGGCAACTCATGCCATCACTGGGGAGATCTTGTAGCAAATACAAGAATTTTTCATGAAGATGAAGGATGACTCAGAGTATCAGTAGAGAGCCAAAACCATTTGGATTGATTGAATGGAATTGACTTTTGATATACGTATCTATTCAGAGTTCCTATTATCTGCTTTGAAGTAACACAGATGGATCACCAGCAAGGAGGCAGATTCCTGAGACCAGTAGTCAGATTTTGCACTAAGTGCAGTCTACTGTCTGCCAGCCTTCCACCATGAACTGATGTAGAGTTGGGTGAGTGGTGGGGAAGAGAATTTGTTCCTGAAGTCACTGTTTTCTGCAGAAAGCAGTGCAATCTCAGTAAAAAAAGAAAGAATCTAATCTTGACCATATCTAGCCTTTTTCAATGTTTCTGTGGTCTTTGATGGTGTTATCCCCATCAAAAGTAAAGTGCAAAATCCTCAGCACAGATCACACCTCACAACATGACTCATGTCCTGGCACACAAGTGAGTGACATATGAACATACAACCTTCCTTAGGATTAACAGCAAAGGAACTTCATCATCTCCTCCAACCACAAAGGAGTTGTATGTCATAGCAGCCCAAAAGCTGGAGATTTGGAAGAGGGTAAAAACAAGGACCCTGTTGGCTATGCCACAATATTCTTTACAGTGGGATAGGAAGGTCTAGAAGGGCTGATGCCCCTTGTAGCTTTACTCAATCTTCTCTCCCAAACACTGGTGTTGGTGGTAGGCAGCCAAGCATAAAGACCAGACACTGGACATGTGGTAGCAGTGGTAACCTCTGGTTCCTTCCTCTTCAGCAAACAGGGACAGAGAAGCATTCCTTCTGAACACCACATCTGTACTACCTGCTATTGAGACTACTGAACTGAGGGAGACAAGAGTTTATAGACTGCAGAAATTTAATCCAACCAGTATTCATATATGCTATCTTAGCAGCTGTTAGATGGCAGACTGTTCTTCACTTTGTTTTGAACATAAAACTAATTTCATATAATTGTAGAAGTTGTCTCATAAAATTACCCATTATGTTAATATTCTATGCATGACTTTGCTGATTACCAGTTGATATGCAACTTTTAAAAATAAACAAAAAGTTTAAAATTCAAATAGGCATGCTTGAAGTTTTTCTCTTCAGTGTTCCTGAGCAATTCAAGTGTGCAGCTTATATTTTAGCCATGCAAGTAGGTCTTGCCTTGTAATAAGTTTTTGTCAGCTAGCCTGAGTTTGGAAAAGTTCTGATCACATTACCAATGAAGGAAAAGAAAGCCACAAGCCCAACACATTTTCTACATTTCCAAAAAGAATTAACATCAAGTGTGATCATTGGTTCAAAACCTGTGATGCTTTTGGCAAGGCAAATATATTATAGCTTGTAACTAGCCTTAATGTAAAAACTAACAACTAGAGAAGCAAAAGAAGAATATTCATTATTTAATAAAACCAAAATTAAGTTCAAGGTTGTAATTGGTTTTATCAAGTCTCTACTAATCTAAACAGAGAATGATCCTTGTTAATGCACTTTTTTTTCTGATAGTTACATTTCTTCTATTTTGAAGCTGCTCTGTAGATCAAACAACTGAACTAGAAAAACGTCTTTTAGTATGGAAAAAACTATTTTAAAGTTATCTCTATATGAAATTATTTTCCTGTTGTTAAGCTTTACATTTCATAAATAAATATATCCTTTGCACAGTGTTTCCTCAATATGGCTTAGCTCCTTTCACATATATATATAAAAAAATTTGTCATCATGTAAAAGACAGATTTGAAAAGCCACCTTTTCCATTAGTATGTGGGGCTTTTAATCTTAATTGCAATAAAGATCAATCCTTCTCGATCTGAGGATTGATAGTACAATAAGCCAAATTTCTCCATCGTTATTCATCTTGCTGCATGATTGAGGCTAATTTTTGTCTTTTTCCTCTGGTGATCTTTTTCTGTGCTGTTTGCTTTTCATTGTGGCTTTTCACGATGTAACAGGGGCCCATGATAAAGATGGGGAGAAACTTTTTAGCAGGGTTTGTTGTGACAAGACAAGGAGTAATGGTTTTAAAATAAAAGAAGGCAGATTCTGAGAGTGGTGAAACACTGGCACACGTTGCCCAGCTAGGTAGTGGATGTCCCATCCCTAGAAACTTTCAAGGCAAGGTTAGACAGGTCCCTGAGCAACTTGGTCTAATTGAAAATTCTGAGTATTCTGAAATGCCTGTGTAAAGGTTGTTTTATTTATATTTTCTATAGAGGTTTCTCTTTGTGCTGTGCCTTTTTTTTTTTTTTTTCATGTTGAAATCTCTTAACCTATACA
>JAWWMO010000121.1:95988520-96009231 GCA_035047845.1 Dendrocincla fuliginosa
GAGACCGCAGGAGGGGGAAGCAGAGAGAGAGTTTATTCACATGGTCAGGGGTATTTAAAGGGCTTTAGGGGATGTTGCTCACAACCTATAGAAATTGAAGGTTAAGAACCAGTGGGGAAAGGGCTAACAACAGACCAATAAGGGAGGTTTTCACATAGTTTGCCAAGGCAAATTCTTGCATAATAATTAGAAAGATAAGGGTTTTCTCAAGTGGTCTTGGGAAGAAGAAAGGTGATTCAGGGAAAAAAGGCAAAGACTCCATTTCACAATACAGTTAAAGCCTCAGCCTTCAAGGCACCCTGGCTGATCTCTTCACTTTCCTCACAGGCCCACCTCTACAAGTGATGAGACACTGGAAAAGGGTGAAACACCACAACAGACTGCCAGAGAAGTTGTGAATGCCCCATCCATGAAGGTGTTCAAGGTCAGGCTGGATGGATTTGAGCAACCTGATCTAGTGGAAGGTATCTTTGCCTATGGCAGGAGGGTTTGAAACTAGATGAACTTTAATGTCCCATCCAATCCAAGTCTTTCTATGATTCTATTATGTTAGTTGTAAATACCTAATTCTACATAGAATAAGTCACAAAATCATAGAATATGCTGCGTTGGAAGGGAACAACAGGGACCACTGAGTCCAACTCCTGGCCCTGCACAGAGTCCCACAAGAGTCACATCATGTGCCTGAGAATATCGTTCAAATACTTTTTGAACTGTCAGGCTTGGTACTGTGACCACTTCCCTGGGGAGCCTGTTCAGTGCCCAACCACCCTCTGGGAGAAGAACCTCTTTCTAATACCTACCCAACCTCAACTTCCCCTGACACAACTTCAGACCATTCCCTCAGGTCCTGTCACTGCTCACCACAGAGAAGAGATTAGTCCCTGCCCCTCCTCTTCCCCTCACCAGGAAGTTGTAACTGCAGTGGGGTCTCTGCTCAGTCTCCTCTTCTCCAGGCTGAACAGACCTAGTGACCTCAGCCTCTCCTCATATGGCTTCCTCTCAGGGCTCTCATCATCTTCCTTGCCCTCCTATGGACACTTTCCAACAGCTTGATATAGTCTTTGTTACTGCTGTGCATTTAGAGCTATGGTTGTGCTCTGCACACATAAACAAAAGTAAAACACATTACATACAAACAAGTGGCCAGCTAAAGAAATTGCGGTCACAGCTAAACCATGTAAACTAAAGTTCACACAATAAACCTCAGTTCTGAGGCTTTGAAAACTCAGTACAAAGCTTATATTCTGTTACTAGCAGTGGCAATTCCACTGGCAGAGTTGCATCTCTGCACAGCAACTAGGAAGGAGCTGTTTGGCTGCTTGTCTTAGAAGCCATAAGAGAAAACTTGACTTTGTGGGAAGTGACTCCTGAAATGCGCTAACATGTTCCTGTAATGACCTGGCTCATCTGTGGCTTTCTACTCTGGTGTGGTTTCTGAGTAATTTCACAGGCATCAGTGGTGAAAGGAATAAGAGTTATGACCCTGTAAGTGGTTGTTGAATTAAGATGCAGGCTTAAGCATAGCTGAGATGCTCTCAGGCAGTTTCACATCTCAGTTCCTAACCTGAGGTGTGCTCTGTCAACAATGATTCAGGTTCAACACCAACAATATATATGAGGTCAACAGTTCCATTTAAATTCTCCTGTGGTAACAAAACCTGGGCTTTTCATGGCAAGAGCATTTTCTTCATTAATAATAGCCTTATAAATATTCTTTTATATCTAAAAGGATACTTGTGTTTCTATAGCTCTATTTCTGTGTTTCCTTCCTTTTTTTCTTTTTTTTTTTCCACAGGAATATACTTTAGGTCCTATATGAAAGTGAACAGCCCACACAGTATTGCCATACCTTAAATACTTGATTTAGATTTATAATAAAACATTTTTCTCTCTCTCTCTTCCCTAAACATTCGTAATTGTCTCAGGAGATTGTGAAGACAGAGTTGGGGTGCCAGGCTTTCCAGCAACTTTTCTGTGCTGTTTAGACAGATGGCACAGTAGCTTTTTTCTTCCTTTTATGCCACTGGAAGACTCACACTCACTGGGAAGTTGATTTTCTGCCTTTTCAGTACATTGAGATCTAGATATTAAAGGGTTTGTATGTCAAAAATTACTGCAGTCTCAGAAATTTATGAATAAATCGGTGCTGGCTTCATCAAAAGAAGGCTGACCCAAACTATACATTTGTCAGCAATTTTCCCCTTTTACAAATGATAAAATTTGAAATGGAATGTGAAACATTTGCTAAATAGTTTACCTGGAAGAGAATGGGAAAGCTGATCGTGTTCAGGATATAGAGCCTGGCTGTTTCAGAACAGCTTGCTGCTGAGAGCTGGGGACCTGTGAACCAGAGAAACAACAGCATGATTATAGACCAGATTCAGTCAAGTGATGTTTTAATTTCACCACAGTTGTTTTGTTCAAGTATATTGAAACACTGAGCAAATTTACATCCAAAATTCAAAACATGAGACAAAGGTCAATCTAAACCCGTATTTTATTTGTATGACTTGGGAGTTTACATAACAGTAAACAGAAAATTCAACAATTGAACTACCGGGTTTCCAAGACAATGAGTAATGATCTTTAAGTTTCTAAACACCAAATCCAGCAGTCAAGTCCCACTCAATATTGCTGAAATGTCAAAATTAAGCACAGCCAATGATGTGACTCTAAAGATCTAAACCATGTATATTTGAAAAGAATTAGTCTACAGTGGTGTTGATATGGCCACACTTACTATATTCTTGTATCTCTCAAGCTGCTAGGTGTTTTGTGTGGAAGCCTGCATTCCCTCGTTGTATGAAATATGGATCAGGATATGTTTTCAGATTGTCATCTCTTCAGAATGTCTTTCTCCTTGTTTCACAGTCAATGTGCAGAACAAAGCAAGCAGTCATTCAGAGGCCATTATGGATCTTCCAATTGTTTCTGTGGCTTAAGGGTTTCTTTTGTATTTAAATTAACTGTGTAGTTCTTGGCTATTAGATGCTGCTTAATAAGTCAAAGAAGCAAGTGTTAGGTCACGTCACATATTTCCAAAAATTCTATTGCTTGAGCATGAGAGTACAATGTCACCATTTATCTGAAGGTAAAATAGATGCATTTTACCAACCAACTGAAGGGAAAAGAGAGACTGACCAATGCTGTCCATGATTCAGACACTTTAACCTTACTATAGTAACCTTTAGCCAGAAAACTGATAAGACTCTTGGCAAAAGATCTATTTAGTTGCAACTGCATGTGAGCATAGCTAAAATTGCATTCTTTTTATATGACTGTATAAAAAGTTTCATAGTTCACAAAGTAGGGCTTGCACTCTAAAAGTAAGGAGCGAATCCTCCATCAAAGCCTATATTAACTTGGTTTTTTACACTGTGTCATTGTCAGAAATTATTTCAAGAGACAGTAGGTTTATGTCTCAACATAAGTCTTTCATAATTCTCAGGTACTCCTTTTTGCTCAAAAAGGAGAGAAAAGAGGAAATTAGGAATTGAGATTGAGAAGTCTGTTACATAGAGATGTAGTATGATCATTGTATTCCCAAAACTTTTGAAAGGAATTTTTGACTAGCAGCTATGACATAAATTCTCAAGGTAATGAGCTAGATAACTTCTAATTTACTCTTGTCCCTGGGCACTGATTTTGATCACTGAATGCTGGTTTGAGAGAAAAAGAAAGATATAAGATTTTATTTTGAATATGATCCTCTCATTTCAGGTGTGAAATGAGAACCCACTTTCTGTATATGCATAGATAAAATTCTCTGCATGTTAATGACATGCTCTGCAAAAAGTTAGAGGCTTGACAGTGTCTTCATACATCACTCTTAATGGTGGATTTGTTCTGAGGCAGAATTTTTTAGCTAGACACATGTCTATCCATATAGACCTATTACACATTCTGTGTGTTAGATATTGCTCTCCTAACACAACTAAGTGCTGTCATGAAATAGAACATCAACTTTTAATGGAACATGACCTTTCAACTCCATTTTGGTCTATCAACTACTACTACTACTAAGGTAGTTCAAAACTAATTTTGTTTTGCCATGTGTCTCAAGACCTCCTTCAGTTAAAATTTCTTTATGTGGTGGGTATAATGTTGTCTGTGTATCACATTTTTCTGGACTTTGCAGGAGAAATGAAAAATTGCATGTTTCTTTCTTTCCAGTTATTTGAATTTAGACCAAGATATTTTTTCTCTGTCTTTAACTTATTTCTGTGCAAGCTGTAGAACTTTGTTCACAGGTGCTTGGAAACAGAGGTCTTGTGCTATTAAAATGAAGGTTCTATTCATTTCCTTAGGCAGAGTGTTGAACATTAAGGATGAGTTTGTACTTCGACACCATTCTCTACTTTGTCCATGGTACAGAGTATACATTGCATGAATATCAGTAGGCATAAAAAAATAATCTTAATTTAATTCGGTGTACATACAAAAAACTTACTCAAACACTTGCTTAGAAATGTCATTGGAAATGGAATAAGGCATTCTCCAGAAGTTTATAATTCTTCTTTGTCTCACTTCCAAATCATTATATGAACAACTGAGAGAGATTTGGGCACTTCTGTTTTGAAGCTGTGATGTTCTAACACCATAGAGTTACAAATGCAAATCCATACAGTGGAAACGGATGGGATCCAGCTGTTTGGTACTTTGTGACCTGTAGATACCAATAATCTTTATAGTTATGCAAAACCTTAGCATTTCCTAGGTCCAAACATCTGGTAGATTGGGGGAGTCATATCTGTCCTTTGCCAAAGCTTCTCTTAATGCATGTAGAGAGAAATGCTCAAAATTCACTTGAATTTCAGGGATATCTCCACTGGGGCACTGTCACTGGGGCAATGTGTTTAGCTACCTTCCTTTGTCATGACTAGCATGGAGGCGGGTGCCTTAGAAATTTCTCAATGTCACCACTGCTTTTCAGAGAATCCATAGTAAAATCTGTTCAGTGCAAGATGAGCAAGGAGTTCTGTATGGATGGTGTATTAGCCTCTGAGCGAGATGGACTGGCAGAACAAGAACGAGTTTATTGCAACACTTGAAAAGGTGCCAGATCTTGGTCAGGTGCAGCAAATATAGGCCAGGAATTACATTTCTGGAAGGGGATTGGCCAACAGAAATACCAATGAGCGAACGGCATAGGCAAACAAAACTTCAAAGTGGGCTGCGCAAGTGTGCTCAGGGAGCACCTGCCAGGAAATGAGAGGCAGCATCTGCATATTCCAAAATGGGATTCTGTCCAACTGGCAGAAGTTTTTGGGATGTTTCTGAAGAAGTCTGCATTCATATCTAAACCCCGAGACTTGCTACACTATAACGACTGTATGATATGCTCAGGAGTAGCCTTGATCCAGACATAGCCTTATGTATTTCAGAGCTGTTTGGGATGTGGTTCTCTGCCTGTTCTGGTTTCTTGATCATTTTACTGGCTTCTTACAGCATCCAATTTAGCACCATCACAGAGATCAAACATCAACCACTGTCCCAAGGCTTTTGTCATTGTGGATCATTCACTGTATAAGTAAAATTCATCCTGCACTTCAGGAACCCACATTTATGTCAGTGAATATGTATTGTCCCTTATACGTAATGGCTGAGTGCAGTGCAAACATGACTGCTTAGGTCCTGCCATTCCTGCATTATGATTCATCATATTCCACCTTTAGCAAGCTGGGTTGTATTTTTGCTTGTCCAAAACTCTGTATGCATTTTGTAGGACCTGAAGGACATACCTTAGCTGGATTAAACAGTCCTCTGCCTTTTCTGCCTGCTTCCTTCCTAACATTGTTAAATACTGTCTTAGTTCAAGGGGAAAACTAAGATATCTATGTTGGCCAAGAAATAATCCCTCTCATTTGAATTTAGAGAACAGAACTTTAATTAGGAAAAAAAAAAATATATATATATATAAAGGATAACAGTTCTTAAGCACAATACGTATCTATATATATATATCCAGAAAAGAACCAAAGAACAACAGTTTGTAATAAACCCTTCCCCCCTAAACAACAAAACAAGCAGTTAAAGGGTCTTTTGGCTGCCCCCCCCAAAACCAAAAGGGGGGGTGCAATTATATCTGCGGACAGCAGGTGGTGATGTTGCACCTCAGCCACTGGCTTCTCTCTCAGGGGTTGCAGTTATATTTACAGGCAGCAGGTGGCGATGTCGCGCCCGACCGGCTGCGATCTCCCTCAGGGTGATGGTGAGCAGTTCCCAGGTTGGTTCCCGTGAGAAAATGGGAAAGCAAAGCAGCAACAATCC
This sequence comes from Dendrocincla fuliginosa, assembly GCA_035047845.1. Lineage (NCBI taxonomy): Eukaryota > Metazoa > Chordata > Aves > Passeriformes > Dendrocolaptidae > Dendrocincla > Dendrocincla fuliginosa. The sequence continues at coordinate 95,994,794 of JAWWMO010000121.1, forward strand.
TGTCTCCGCAGGGGCAGGAAACTGCGGCTTTCTCCCTCCTCTTTTCCTCACAGAAATCTTTGCGGTGTTTATGATCGCTCACTGATGAAAACGGTCGAGTTGGAGAAAGGAAAAAAGGAACACAATCCAGTATCCAGTGATGCCGGGATCGGAATGTCTGTGTCTTCTGTCCTCCTCACTCCGCTGAGCTGCTGAGCTCCTGACCTGCACAGAAAGCCAGAAACACCAACCCCTTCCCCACCTCGAGCCAGTGTTCCATCCCCCTCCCAGACTGGGTAGAGATCAGAACAAAAGGCTAAGGCAGATAACATCAGGATATTCACATCCTTTGTGTCTTTTGTTAACCATTTTTACCGACACTAAGGCGTTGGCTCCAAGCTTTTTTTTGGAAGGAATTCCAACTTAGGTTTGAAACCCTAACAAGTACCTAAAGTGAAGATCCTGCAGTTAGCATCTCTGGAACAGGTTAAAGCTGATTTGATTTTGTATGTTGTATGTCCTGTCAAGATAGCACATATATATGTAAGAATATTTTCTCCCTCCTGAGTTGGTGGTCCAGGTCTAACCAGCACCTATTTGTTGGTCCAGATTTGTGCTACAGAACGGGTCCTGAAAAAGCAGGAAGAAATCTTGAGGAAGATAATGGGAAAAATCTGAGTCATTGTCTGAAAGTGACAGTCTTTCTTTATTGACTATAGAGGGAGTCGAGTCCGTAATTCAGGTGTTTTAGTACCATTATTAGAGTACCATTTAGAGTACCATTATTATGTGGGAAGGATTCAAGTACTGGAATCCACTGTAACAAAAATGTTTGTATGCATGTGACCACAAGGGAAGTATGTGTTTCCTTGCCAGGTGTGATCTGACATCCCATAAATTTCACGTAGCCTTAGGGAGGAAAAAATGGGGGAAATTGCTGAAGTTACACACTAAGGAGACATCTCTCATTGTGTTATTTTACAGCCTATCTGTCCATTTTTGAATCTGCAGCATCCACAAATCTTGCAGACTTTAAGCTCCTTAGTGTTATAGAACTAAAGAAAAAGTTCTTTTCTGTTATCAAAGAATATATGTAATATATTTGTGAAAACAAGCAGTAAAAATGAAATGAAATCATAGAAACTATCAATTCATCACTCAAATCATGAGCCAGAGCAAAGTGACTTTTAATGTCACTGTCAATAAATATTCTCCCAACTGGATCAGAAGTAAATTTATGGCAGAGTGAAAGTAGGTAAAGGTAGCTGAAATCTCTCATTTCTACTTACACAACATATACAGCTGCTGTTAAAGTAAGATTTTTACTGTGCAAAGGAGAGTCTTTCAGCAAAGCAAAATTCATTTTCTGTATGACCTTTAAAAGTCATCAGTTTCAGATGACCTCCTCACATACAATGTAGTAGCCCTTTTCAGGTAGTAATGAACTGTCTACTCTAATACTTTCAGGTAAAGCAGCAGTTAAAGTTATAAATGTGGAGAAAATAAGCTCCCAGACTTATCTCATTGGCTTCATCTTTTAAACACCATCAGACCTCCACAACAAGCTAACAATACAGTCCCAAACTGAAGTTATCAAGGCACCAGAAGCAGTATGCCTTGCATTTTTCATTTAAGTAAAATGTGGGGCAAAACATAACTTGTAAATGTGTCAAAGAATGATAAATTCTTTTTACCCTTGGCACTGACTACAGAACAGATTTTAAATTTTTAAAGTGCTGTACTACAGCTTGTTACTTTCTGTCAATATTTTTATTAGAGAACAGTAAATGAATCCAGTATTTACATCATGGGGGAGGCACAGTTTGTACAAAATAAAGTGTAGCATCATTTCAACTAATGAAAACATCAGTTTTTAAACTCCTGATGAAAATGCTGAAGAAGGAATTTTGATAGGTATCACTTTGAAGAAAATGTTGCTAACACTCTATGACTTGCTTTCAAGATAAAATCTGTTCACTAGTGTAGAGAAATCATTTCTGCAAATGCAGGGTATTAAAATGGAAAGAGTCAGTCAATGAAAGTACTGTGAGAAGGAAAATTGGGGGGGTTGTTGTGGTTTTTTTTTGTTCTTTTTTTTTTTTTTTTTTAATAAAGGGGTTGGGATCAAGGGCTTAAATTATTTACTGTGTTCCTGAGGGTTTAGAAAGATATAAGTTTACATTTTTCCAGGCTGTATGTATTTCAGGATAAACTGAAGTTGAATTTTTCAGTTCATTATAATTGTTTTGGGGAGCACTGAGAATAGTCTACAGAATAGCACGCAAGATTGCACAAAAATGTTATAAACTGCTGTGAGTCTAATTCCAGTAAAAATAAGAAATCTCCAGGCAGCTCTGGTTCAAGTTTTATTAAAAATAGTTTTTTTAAAACCTTAACACATCATTTCTACAAAGAATAATTTTATTCCCTTCATGCTATTTTTCAAAGTTATTAGTTTTTATCTCGTGGTTTGTTGTCTAAAGAAGTAATTTAAAATATTACTTGCACATTAAACTGATAACATGGATAACTTTGTACATTAACAGTTTCTGTTTAGTTAATTTGAGATTTCTCCTACCTGTAAACCTGAAATGATAAATCAGTTAATGAAACTGTTTAACATCTGTGTGTGTTCTAATTTTTATGCTTCAAGTCTTAAAGATTTTTTCTAATTATTTCACTGTGAACAGTGAAGAAACCTGGCAAAAGTGGAAGTTTGATAAGAAATCAGCTGTTCATATTAAATAATTGAAGAGGAAAAATGGATGGGTGATGGCTGATAATTGTTTAATAAAGCAAATATGCTGGTCCTTGGAAACTCACTTACTGATATTTGATGTTTTCAGTTTCCAGTGTCTATGTTTAATAAAGTTGGGGTGCCTAGAAGAGCTGCTTTTGAATATCTCTGGTGAATGACTCAATAAAATCTTTGGGAAACCTGTTCCAGTCCTCAGTCATCCTCTCAGTAGCAGTGTTGAAGTCTGATGTTCAGAGAACACTTCGTATATTTCAGTTGTGTCCTTTGCCTCTTGAACCACTCATGGCTTCTTATCATATTGTTCCTATAACAGCAATTTTATCCTCTCAAAGAAACTCATAAAAAAACCCCTCAAAACCTCTAAAAATATTTACAAAAGAGGCACAAATATGAATTGTTAGAACTTGGATAGAAGTTGGTATGTACAGGGCTATTTTGTGCCTCCTCAGACAAGGCTCTCTGAGCAGCTTGACTGTAAACTGCGTATGCAGCCTCTTGGTTCCTCCATTCCTGAAACAGGGAATATATTTTTTGCTCTATTCTAGAGTAAAATAGTCAAGTCTAAGTCTTTATATGAATGCAACTGTTACATTTCAGTGAAAAATGTGTGGACTTAAAATCCCTATAATTAAATTCAGTGAGCTTTCACTGGCATCGTATGGATGATAGATAAAAGACACCTTAATTTATCTCCTGCCCTGAGATCGAGTTCCATGCAATGGTTTCCAATAACATTGGGCAGCTGTTTGGACTTTAAAAATCAATAGATGCAACTAGAAAGTTTTGAAGTTTTAGGTGTTCTTTAAGAAGTTTTAATGTAGAAGGTATTTCTCTTATTACAGAATTAGGCTCTGGTTGCATTTCAAATTTCTACTGAAGACCCATGCCTTTATTAGAACTCCTGAAAATCCATCTTAAAAAAAGAAAAATACCCTTCAGGAATGACAGTAGCCCATATTCTCTTCTAAAGTTAGTGTTGAAAACTTTTTTTTCCTTCCATGCATAAAAAAGAAAATTAATAATTAAAAATAAAAGCTTGAAAAATTATTTTGATTTAAAGCAATTGGAAGCAGAATTGTATTTATAATTGTTCTTACAATAGGTGCATCAAGTATATAGAAAGGAATACTATGGACAAGAAAGGAATGGACAAAGACAGGAATGGACAAGGAAGGAATACTATGGAAAGAAAGGAATACTAGGACAGCTGCAATGTATGATTCTGCTCGAAGAGATTGCTGTAATGTCAGTGTTTGCAGAAAAAACACAGGCAGCACAAACCTTCTAGATTATAAATCCAGTCCCCTCTTATAGTTAGTAACAGATTATAATCCTTTTCATAAATATCACCTTTTGGGTCTAAAGTTTATTTGCACTCAGACTTGACTGTCTTGACTTTTCTTGTTCTCTCTACCTCCTACAATGCTGTTTAATCTTTGCTATTTTCATTCTAAAATTATACACTGTTAATTCATATCCATATATTCTGGAGCCTTGTTCTTTATTTTAAATAGTGATTCTCTGTTCCTGATACATGTTTCTAGATGTATTTGTAGACAGCAATCAGGTCTTCTGGAATTAGCACTTTTAAAATAGATATCACACTAATTGCCTTCTTATTTCATGCAAATCTCACAGGTTGGAGGGGCCCTCTCTAGTCTGGACTACTAGGTGAGATTTTCTATCTTGGTTTTCAGGATGCTCTCTATTTTCCTGATTCTATACCCTGTAGGAGCAGATACTCAAGAGGTTATAGGCAGAGATGATGAAGGTAGGAATATTCTGAGCTTCCCTGCTGGCCAGGTGTGATGTGTTGAGGTTGGCTGGACACCGGGTGCCCAGCAAGCTGCTCTATCTCTCCCCTGCCCAGGCAGACAGGGGAGAGAGAATAAGATGGAAAACAACTTGTATGGTGAAATAAGGCAGTTTACTAAAGCGAAAGTTTATGACCACACAAGCAAAGAGGAAAATAACAAGGTTTATTCTCTGTTTCCCATTGGCAAGCAGTGTTTGACTACTTCCAGGGAAGCAGAGCTTTCAGCATACATAGCACTTGCTTCAGAAGGCAAACACTGTAAACAACCAATACCTCCCTTCCTCCTCCTTTCCATAGGTTTTATATCTGAGCTGATGTCACAGTATGGAATATCTCCTTGTTTATTCTGGGTCAGCTGGGCTGGTTGTGTCCCCTCCCAGGATCTTGCCCTCCTCCACCAATTGAGTGGTGGAGGAATGTTGAGAGACAGCACTGATGCTGTGCCAGCACTGCTCAGAGGCAGCCAAAACACTGGTGTGTTATCAACACCTTTCTAGCTACCCATGCAAAGCACAGCACTGTGAGGGCTGCTACAGGGAAATGAACTCCATCTCAGCCAGACACAACAGACAGGGTTATGCATTTACCTGTCTATGCCACCTATAATCCTATGGGGTTATGTTCAAGACTTTCAGGAAAATGGATGCTTTTATTTGCCTTGATTTTTCATTGGTATTTGAGGAAATACTTTGTGTATGCAAGGGTTGAGCTAATCCCACTCTCAAAATCTGCATTAAAATGGATTCATTTCATAAAAGGGAAGCAAGAATGTAATCTTTGTCTGCTACAATTAGCTTCCAAAAGACATTAGAATACAGAATTGGATGAAGAACTTCATACTGAATTCCTAGTTATTTATTAGAATTCCAATGATGATTAAATTTCATTGAATTATAAATCACCCTTTCTTAGTGGTTTTCAAAGCCCATGATATACTTTCCCCCGCTGCTAAAAAAAGGAGGGAGTAGTTGTATTAGCAGGTGTAAGTACTAGATGTTCCTGCAGTTGATATCTTGACACCAGAGCTATAAATGGATAACTGCAATCCAGGGGCACACTCTTTTGTTAGCAAAGAGCAGAACTACTTATCAGGCTTATGGGGAACAGAAGGGCAGAACAAGCTCTGAGCCAGACTGCCTCCAGCACCCTTTTACAAATGTGCTTTAAAGTCCCTCATTGTGTCTGAGAAGAATTTAGAAGGGGCTTAGATGGGAAATGTCCCCTGTTTCCTATGTCTTCCCTATGAAACATATAAGTCATAAGCATAACTGCATTCTGTTGTCTGGATTTCTCACCTGCATTAAAAAAAGTTATCTGTCATAATTTGTGAATGAAGTTCGAAATAGTTTGAGGGCATTGTGGCTGAAAAGCAGCAAACCTCAAGAGGATGTTGGAAACCATTTTCTCCTGGAGTTCTTTGTTCAGTTTACTCTCCTAGTTTACCAGGAGGAGGTGTGAATAATTTCAGCCCTCTAAAATGAAGGAAATAAACCACAGAAACACTTACTTGCAAAGGTCCTTGCCCAACAGCATTTAGGAACTTAGGTAATGATGCCTGATATCAAAAGAGAGGAGCTTGAGTTAGCAAGACTGCTGTGATTGTGTGGGACACAGAATTACATTAAATAACCAACTGAATTGTGAAAGCACTGTTGCCTCCACTGGAGAGGATTTGTGTCCATATCCTTTGTCAAATCTCTGCTTACTGTCTCTTTTTTTTCTAAACCATAGGTCAGTTGGGCATCTCCATTTTAATGTTACAAAGGATCAGAAATATGAAGAAAACTCTGATCTAGTGACATGGAAGACAGGTCTATGATAGCTCAACAAAGTCAGTAAAGACTTTGAAAATAGACAGCTTGTGTTAATGCTTAGCATTACTGACCTGTGGACTCCTGGGTACCAAAGGATTAATCAGCTTTCATTCTCAAAGAAGAAACACTGATTAAGGTTTGGGTTTGGATTTTTTTTTCTCATAAGACGTGTTTTTTGTTTGCTGCTAACACTAGCAAAATTGCACAAATGGACAAATTGCACTGGGATGGTATCTGTAGCCTGTGAGGGGAGAGGCTGCTTGCAATACACATTTTTATAACATGCTATAAAAGAGATGTGATTTGCACTGAACTCCTTTATCACAGCCAACCAGGTATTGCAAAGCAAGTCAGAGAATGTGCTTTTGTGTGTTACACAGAATTTATATATACTTTTTCAGGTTTTATCTAATCTGGGAATTTGAATTGATAGAATGTGTGATTGAAACCACCCATACACTCAGACTGCAAACACCTAGGGCTTTATTTTCATCTTTCTTTCTAGAACCATTGGTTCATTAGATATATTCTCTATGTAAGATTTAGAAATGCTGGCTAGTGAAAAAAAAGTGGTAGTAGCTATTATTGTCACAAGTTTTCTCTTCCAGCTGTATTCAGGGTTTTCAGTGATGAAGTTGTCATCTCAGGGAAGATAACACAAAAGGAGTCTTCTAAATTATATGCATTTTATCATGTTGTTCTGTTTGCTTCCTGAGCTGATTCTGTAATGGAGACAGTTAGATGTTACATTTATTTCATGCTTCTCTTTGCAGTTCCTTATCATTTATGGTTTTGATTTATAGTGTTGTCTTGATGCAATTCAGGAACGGATAGCTGCTCTAAAGAGTTTTGGTGGTTGACTGACAAATTATGACCTGTTATTTCAATCACAGGGATTGGTGAAAAAAATATACTATTGAGTATATTTCCTATGAGGTGCCTCTGTTCTACCACTGTAATTAATATAATTTCTATTTTAATAATGGCATTTTCTGTTGTTTAGCAGTCATTACTGTACTTCCTGCTAATGCTAATGGATTTTCTCATGGATATGAAAGTATACATTACTTTATAGATTGAGTCAAATCAACAAAGGTGTCTGAATCCCTACATGAAATGGTCAGGTATGTTTTCCTCCCTAGAAATCACCTAATTGTGAAAATAATTTAGTCAGTACAATACTTTTTTTTTACTATCAAAAAAAACCCCAAATAACGTGTGAGGAACAATCGCCTGATCGTGAACACAGAGGCAAGACTTACGGCTGCTGGGCCAAAAAAGTGTGGCATAAAAGGTCTGAAGAAAGGTCAATTCAAGGCTTATGCAAAGAAAAAGGGGAAAAAATCCACTTTTTTTTTTTCCTTAATAAAAATCACTGGTATTTCATGGAAGCAACATAACAAGAATTAAATTTGTTTGATTTTTGTTGATTTCTTCTCGTTGAAGTCTTAATTCTCATGGATACTTTGAGTAGTTTATATCTCATTGCTCCACAGTAAAACTTTTTCCTGTCCAAAGGCAGATGGAGTTGTCCATGAGTTTTTTGTTTTTTGCTGTTTCCTGGTGTCCTCCATTTGATACTAGCCTCTGCAGCTCTGCACTTCTTTTGATCATATTCCCATTTCCAGTTAGAGTAGGGGATCTTCTACCTGTTCCAGAAATAGTAGCAGTCTTACTCAAAGAAGGTGGTGTCTGTTCTGTGCTCCAGTTCTGCTTTAATACCTTGTTCTTTCAGCAGATCTATGTAACTTCTGAGAGATCCTCTTCTCATTAATGGACTGAACTGAGAGGCACTTGAGGCTATGAGGTCATTCTGATTTGTTATTCAGCTTTCTTCACGTTGTCATCTGCTTTATAGGGTCTGTCAGATACTGCCTACATGACCCAGTCAGTGAGGGATGAGAGGTGTCAGAGGATGAAATGCATTAGCTGGTCATAATCTTGGGGATGGAGAGTGGTAACAGGGATATTCAGATACTCAAACATGTTTCATGACTTATCCCCAGTGTGGATTGAGGACTTTTTTAGGATGGGAATACTCAGATTAGCAGGTGAGAGAGCGAGACCTGCCTGATTGCACTAGAGAGCATGAATGGTTAAAGACTTCAAAAGGGAATTGGTTTGGTGTTCCCAAGGAAGTAGATTACAAGACTGGTTGTTGGTGTTGGTTGGTGGTTTTGGTAAATAGTTTTTAGAGATTGCATCATGCGTCAGGCACATGTCACTCAGAAAGGTGCTGTTCAGTCTTTTGTACTGAGAGTAGGTGGGAGGTAGGGTAGGTGGACAGTCAGAGAGAGGAGATAGGCAGAGGGGTGTGTTCTGTGATAGCTGCAGCTTAAAGGAAGTGGTATGTACTGTAAAGTCAAATTTTCGCAGCTCCTTTTTCACTTATGCATTCACCATTTATTTTTATTCATCTTCTACCACATCTGGTCAGAAGAGAGTAATTGATTTCCTAACATCCAGGCTCAATGGTTTTACCTTGTGATCAAACCAAGTTTCTCCAGAGTTTTTCTTCCTTGTCCTCCCCTCCCATTTCCACAAGACTTAGGCTGCCATCATTTTCCCAGGCACTCTCTTCTTCAGGGTATAGTGACACATCAGAATCCACTAAATTCACAAGAAGTAGCAAATCCAAAGTAATCTCTGACAACCCATAATTCACCATGGGAGATGGCAAAGAATTTCAATCTCATATTTTGTTTCCATTCCTACCCTTGACAGAAGTATAATTGTCTAATAAATGTGGAACATTTGTCTTTGAACCAGTGCCTTAGACTGGGTTTACACTAAAGGTATGAACCGTGCTTGAACTGAATGATAGCAACAAGAGTCAGTGCCCAAAAGTTTATCCAAGGATGGCCTCACTGCTGTCCTGAAAATACTGTTGAAATCAATTTTAAGATGGATGATTCCACTTGTCTCAGATTGAAAAGAGAATCTGAGGGAGGGAACAAGGGCAAAACTGATGTGAGTCCTTCTGTGCTGGGAATAAGGGTTATCTGTCATACGGGTAGATCTCTAATAAACCAGTTGCACGTCGTATATAAAGGAATGCAAAGCTGAGAGCCACCTGCCTGGAAGCTGATTATTCTTGGTTGATATAAGCTGATGTGGGCTTCTAGAGAGGTTTGAAAGAGAAGGAAAAAGCCAGAGAGCAGGCACAACTGTTCTCATGAGGAAATTCTGTCTCTTAGTTATGCTGTGATTAAGCTACTTCATTTGAGAGAGAAGAACTTATTTCTACAGGAAACAGATAGCAAAAAAGGACAGAGTTCTTACCAGAAAGAATGATACACTGTCCTGCTGTGTTCACTAGCTCTTTAAAGAACTTTTTAATTTAAACTGTAATTTTGCCCCTCAGCTACTAGCACCAGGTTGGCTCACACAATTTATCTGGCTTTGTATGAGACAGTCAAATTCTATTCAAGCATATACTGCTCTAGTACCATCACAATGGTAGTCCCTTGCATATAAAGTGCAAAGAACTTTTTTGTTTTATTATTAACAAGATTTTTGGAAATGTCAAGCACTATTAATAAATGGGGGCTAGTAATAAATGGTGTTTGAGGAAGAATAAAAACTCAAGCCACAAGAAGGACTAAATGTCTTCCAGTCTGGAATCAAAGGGAAAATGTAGAGAATGTGTACTTCTTATAGCTCATTTGTTTCAGTAGTTTACCAGGGACATCCTTTATGTCAAGGAGTAATGAAACTAATGAAACAATTTCAAACTCTAAGATGGGGGCATAGTTTGAATATCCTGGCCAACTTGGTGTTTGAGGGCTTTGAAGTTCATGACTTGCATTAGCTGGTGTCTGATCTTTGAAGGATAGGGAATAGCCTTGAACCAGAAAATTACTTGAATTTACTATGATTACTGATTGGTAACATTGATGAACCATCACAACTACGTGGAGACATCTGGATAACCCCAGTTAAGTTTTGTTTGGATCAAAGTTCTGGGAAGAAAATGGTGAGACTGGCGCGGGGGGCAGGGGGAGGGAAATATGTCTCTTCTGTAAGATCAGCACCTGGAAAGAGGAAAAGAGGGAGGAGAAATGGATTTAACAGTTTTGGTCATGAAAGACATGAGATCACATTTCTAAGCAGCTCTGTTAATTATAATGGCAACTTGGATGTCCATGATGAATGATATGAATCACATTTCAGGAATGATTCATTATCCCAGTTTAGGACTATGAATCTTGATTAGTGTTACTGTTTCATAAGTATCTTATTCCCGTTAGTTAATATTTCCACTGAAGTCCATGAGACAATTTTTGTAGACCAGACTTCATTTCCACAGACTAATCTAGATGTGTACTTCCATGTTCAAACTACACAAAAATTCTTGGGCTGTCAGACTTAGTGTAAGGATCTTTTTGTTTCTTAACAAAACCACAAACATTTAAGCATAGAGTAATCCATCAAAACCTTGATTTATTTTAAATTTGGGGGGTTTATTTATTATTATTTTTTTTTAATTTGCCCTTTTAACATAGTGCTATCAAAATTTTTGTTATTATTTGCAGGCCATATGAATGCAGACCAAGGCAATTTTAACAATAAGTTCAGTGGGTCCAGACTCAACTGTTTAGAGAATAAATAATATTACTTTCAAACAAAGTCTTTCAACACTGAAAATATTCTAATGTCAAAGACTTGTATTCCTCCCTTTCATTAATATTCATTAAGAACTGAAAGAAACATATTATGTTCCACTGGGATATGGCTTCTAGTTTTTTGTTCCTACTGAAGTTTCCTTTAATATATTCAGAAAAGTCTTTGGTAACCTTTACGCTCTTTGGTTGTGTGCAAGCTTTTGTACTTCTTCCCCCACAGAAATCACTGTCTGGTTCTGAATGTATTTCTGTTTCCTTCCATCATATTGCGGACCTCCTTTGTAGCTTGTTGAGACTGAGTGAATCTTCTATTCATCTTGAATGAAACCTGGTATAGAAAATTGGACATTCAACAGGGTAATTGCACCTATTTGCAGTTCAGCTTCCACTGGTTTTGTTGCAGTGAAAGAATTGAGATGTAGTGACAGTGTTAGACTTTTTGATGCAAAGTTGGCTGAGACTCAAGTATGATGCATTCAATTAATTTCTCATTCTATGGCAAAGAGAAGACCTGCAGTAAAGACATTTGTTTTCCCAGTGTAAGGGTAAATAGCTCGTTTGTGGAAGATATTGCTACAGAGGAGGCAGTTAGTTTTCACTAAGGGAGCTTTCCTGCCTGGAGTGAGGCATCTTTCCCAGACACAGTTTTGGGATGTTTCTCTGCATGCATTCCACAGAAGGTTACTCACTGGGCACAAGAGAGAGAACACTCACAGATGTGCTGCAAGGTCTTGGCAGCCAGTGGGGGAGCCAAGGAGGTGGAAGGGCTGATAAAGCCAAGGAATGAAGGAAAGCCTCGCGTCTTGCCTTAGCTCTGAGGCCTGTACAGTGCCATTAGGATCTATAAGTTTTCAGCATTATGGCCTCTGAAATAAATCTTTGAATCCTTCCCACTGCTTACCGTTCTTTGAGGGAACTTCTGTGTATATATTGCTTTGCACCAGCTACTATCCTCTAGACCCACTGCCTTTCACTTCCATTGTCTGTATTAAAATTTTGCCTGCAATTATGGTGTACTTACATTTGTTCTGAGTAGTTGTAAATTATTTCTTGTGTTGGAATATTATTATATGCGAAGAAGTATATTGAAATGCAATCTTCATTGCTATCAATAATGTACTTGGTAAATGTAGTGCTCAAGATAATTTATAGAATGTTAAATGTTTTAATTACAGAGTAACACCTAGATTACCTAGGTAATTACATGGTGATTACAGGGTACATTTCTGATTTTTCTAGGATTATTTTTATTTAATTGAGCTTTGAAAATATTAGTTCCAATGTCTCTTGACTTATCTTAATCCTCAAATGATTCTCTGACAAACAGATGAATGCATAAATCATGAAGAAAGCCCATTTTCATACTCTATACTGGTGGAGTGCAAAGAGAGACACAACCATATTTCTGTAAGGATTTAAGGAAGAAAGGTATTTATGGTATAGATGTATACCATCAGAAATAGAAATGCTTTTCAAGTTACTTTGCTACTGGCAGATCATGTTTTGTAGATGGAAAATTAGTTATTGAAAAACTTAAATCTTCAAATAGAAAGCAGTGTTGAAATCTTAAGTAAAGATCGCATTTTTCAGCAATATTTGCTGAAGTCAATGACAGAGATTACATGAGTTTTCAAGCATATGGATAGCCTGAAATTTCATGAGCAAATAAAAATGTATCATTTTTGACATAGAGCTCCAGCCCAGTCTTTGACTGGTATCTTTTAAACGGTTGCTTTTGAAAAATCATATGAAGGACTTAATGAAGATCTCAGTAGCAATGGCACTCTAAAATTCTAAAACATCAGAAGGAGAAAAATATCTACCCACTCACAACAAGGTATTTATTGTGGCTATTGAGAGAAATTTATATTAAACAGCTTGAAAGTCAATCAAGATATTGACTTTAATACAGTGTAGGCTTTTTAGTATTGATTAAAGCAATGTTCAGTGACAAATGGCTCTTTAATCCACCAGCTGCTCAAAACTAGCGATAACAACATAAAAAGCAATTGCAAGCCCTCACTACTAAACCTCAGTCTTAGTCTCCTTCTGGCACTATCAGTCTTGCACTGTAAGCTACATGATGACAGAAATTTGCCAGGGGATAACGAGAGCCCTCAGCTTGTTGACTCCAGCACTTTTGCGATAGATGAGAGATGTGGTATTATTTTATCTCAAGCTGCAGAGAAGGCTCCTCTGTGTTTTATAAGTAAAAGCATGACACAGTTGTATTACGCAAAAGACAGATCCAAAGGCATCCGAGTGCAGGAACAGTTCCAGGCTGTGAATCTCTAACACAGAAATAAGACCAGTCTAAGGGAGAGGGGGATTGCAGACATGCCTCTGTCTTTGTAAGTGTCTAGGCATTAGGAGGATTTCTGAGACTTGCTTGATTTTTCACCCTCCAAATAAAGAGCCAAAATGACTAAGTGTGAGGTTTAAGGATTTAATTCCCAGTCAGATACTTAAAACTTAGGTATGACAGCACAGAAATTCCTTGTGGATTAAGGCCTAAGACTTTGCTTATATAGTTCACAAAATTACTAAGAATGGCTTATTCTTACATGTTTCTGTGAAAAATGAGAATATTCAGTGCATTTTCAATTTTGTGACTTAAGAACATTAATGGATGCAGAAGAAGAATGAAAATATGTATGAAAATATATTTGACACATTTATAAATTTTACATCCCAAAACACTTTAGCCATCAGAGATAATTCTGTAAGATGCCTTGGCATTATTTTGTTGACAAAAACCCCATTCAGAACATGAAATATGCCATGAATAATATGGTTTAGCAGTGATTAGGGTAGGCCTGATGGCTGAGGTTTAAAAGGGACATTAATCTTTCTTTCCTTCCCAAAGGAGGAGTTTGGAGCCCAGTACGAGCTCTTTTATTGACATATGGGGGAGATAATGAGAGGCAAATGAAGAGATTCCAGTGGGCAATCATGAAACATGTTAATTTTAGATTTTTAGTTATTTTTCAGTACACATTTCTTTAAAAAGGGAAAGTATGCTAAATAGGTGGCAAAAGGTTGATAGTTATACAATTTTATATCACAAATGGAAGACTGAGCATGCCAGTTGTGTTTAAATGTCCTTGAAGTTTGTGGCCACCCCTGATTTAGCAGCTTGTAGCCCCAGCATCCTAAAACTACATCCCTAAGAAAAGGAAAAGTAATAGCCCTTCTTGGCCCTGCCCAACCTCCCCCCTGCCCAAGGAGCCAGGCGAGCATTCTGGCTCAGCCCAGGGCCCCCAGTCCTGACTGTTACTAGTACTGCCAATGCCCATCCCTGTTCCTTCACCTCATGGCTGGATTTGCTGGATTTATCTCAAACCTGACTTGTCATTTGCTCATTTGACACTGCATTCTGAGATGCAAACATGAATCATGTGGAATAATCAGAAAAACAGGAGTGTTTAGGAACCTCCAGGAGGCAG